>CM060916.1:503188825-503788825 GCA_030737875.1 Allium sativum
CAGCCAGCGGATTTCCTCACTAAAGCAGTCACATTGGAGAAGTTTGAAAAGTTCAAGAAACAATTAAAAATTACAAATTAAGGAGGAGTGTTAAAAGTTAATTTGTAATTTTATTAGGCAACAATTAAATGCATTGACAAATATGCTTTTGTATTAATGTAGGGAATAATTTATTCCTGTATATGACATAATTAGATAAATCTAGATAAGGCATTATCTGGAATATTCCAGAGAACGCATTATATTATAAAAGACAAGTTGTATCTCATGTAATCAATCAAGCATCAAAGAAAAAAAAATTAAATCTTTTATCTATCTCTCCACATATTGCTCTGCTGTGCCTAACAAATTTGGTATCAGAGCCCAGGTCAACTAATTCAACTAGTTCAACTAATACGTATGTGCTTAACCGCCATACGTGCGCCACTCCATCCAAAATAGCATGATCACGTAGATGGCTCAAATACGCCACACGTGAAGGGGGAGTGATGAAAATATAAGTCCCACATCGAGAAATATTCAACTAAAATCCTGGATATATACTAAGAAGCTACAGTTCACATCAACCAATTGGTTTTGTGAACTGTAGCTTCTTAGTATATATCCAGGATTTTAGTTGAATATTTCTCGATGTGGGACTTATATTTTCATCAATAAGCCACTAAAGATTTTATATACAGGTATATGTTTCGTATGCACTGCAACAAATAATGATGGGAAAGAAATATGCACAACGCATAGTGGACCGACTTCGACCCTCTACAACCAATTCACGTCTGCAGCTAGAGTTAGTTAGGGCATGTACCAGTATTCTCCCTTTCTGACTGAGCTTGTGGATTGCACTTTCGTTAGAGAAGCTTTTAAGGGTATAAGCAGCAACAACTGTCCAGGACTTACCCAAAACAGCAACTACGTCTACATCGCTTTGGCTTTGGTTTCTACAGCAGTTATTATGTGCCTTGTTTTCTGGGCTGTTTACATGAGGGAGAGGAGGCGTCGCAAGTGCAGTAAGTAGTTTATTAGGAGAGAAGGACATAGGCCTCTTGGTGAACATGGAAAAGTTTAAAAGGCTAGTTTTTTGAATTTTGTTTCCTGATTTGTTAGTTTTATATCAAAATTGAATGTACCGAGCGAAGAAATAAATCATAATTACAAATTTGTCTTTGTATTTTTGTATATACTATTTATTTCAGTGTTCATAGTTGGTTGATATTAGTTTGATAAATATACATGTATGTATTTATATTTGTGTATACGTATGTGTATGTGTGTGTGTATATGTATATGTATATATATATATATATATTAGAACGGGAACAACGACAGATTACTAACAGATGATGCTACATTAAATATTTACATAATTAAAATCTGTGGCCAATCCCTTGGTAATTACCAAGGGTTTACCAACGCCTTTTATAAATAATAGTTTATTATAAAGTACTTATCCATTGGTAAATATCGGTAAATAAATTAAATTAAATTAAGAAATAAAATTATATTTTTATTACATAATTAGTAAAATGACGGAAAACTGTTGGAAAACTCATGCTAAATTCCTTCGCAAAAATTTGACACAGATACCATCATGGTTTTTACCGACCATACCATTATGCAGTGAATCCATCCCTAAGGCCTGTTTGGTGATGGATTAGAAGCGGATACTGCCGCTGCTATATGCGGTTTTTCTTGTAGTGATGGTTTTTCCCCTTAATCGGATTCACAACTAAACGACCAAAGATTTATTCTTTTCATTAAAAGAGAAAGGAAAAGAAAGAAAAGGAATTCGAATAGATTGGATCTAGAAAGTTGCCTTACTATAATACGAGATCTGAACACCTATTTACAAGCATATGTTCCTTTCCACCAGATTTGGATTCAGAATTTTTCCTAACTAATAATTTATATTTTCTAAAGAAATCTTTAAGGGAGCAGAAATAGCAGAGCTTCAGCGTAGCCTCAGAAATATGAGGTTTAGGGTTAGCTCTAGGGTCTTATTTATAGGTGTATCAGAGAAGCTTAGGACCCTTAGATTTAAATCTAAAATGTCAAACCCGACCACGTCAAAAAAGAAAGTTCCAGATCTGCGTGGGGTCGACCCCTGGGTTGACCCCACTTGGGTGGGTCGACCCCCTGTTGGTGGGTCAACCCCCCGGGTCGACCCCCAACGGGTCATTTTCCCTCCATATTTCCCGCTCGATTGTGAATTTTGATTTTTGAACTGATTTTCGAATTTTCTGGATATATTTGTTTAATATATATACATATAAGTCCTTATATGTATACAAACTTCTAATGCTCATAACTTCTTCATACAGTGTCTGTTTTACGCAAACCAGGTGTCTGTCTTGACCAGAATTTCGAGACGGAAGCAGTCCGTTTTACTTAATTCTAAATATTTAATTAATTTATTCTTATTTTATTATCTTGAGTTAAAAATGCGGGGTGCTACACTTCTAGTTCCCGGATTTCTTGCAAATATTGCACTTTTCGTTTTTCTTCCTCGATTTTCCTCTTCAACCAAGCTTCCTTGATTTAGAACACCCATGGCTTCCATTATACATATTTTCTCCTTCTCCAAAAATAAATCGAGACCACTACTACCCCCACTCAGATTCTTCATTTAATCTCTCAATTCCTCACTAAGAATACCGATTTTGACATCATCCAGAGAGAAAGTATCTCGGCTATAAATCATAGTATTGAAGAACTCTATATAACGCTTCAACAATGAATACAAAAATATCATTGCCTATTGTTCTTCATCAATCTACAAATCTACCGCCTTCATCTTCATTAGAAAAACATCAACGACACTTAAGTGTGCCTTAAGAGAATTATCCTTTTTCATCATGGATGTAAACAAAAATTTGCAACAAGATCAAAGAATTTGTGAGTGACTTCTTCTTATATAACTCCACCAACTTGTCTCATGTTTCTTTAGCGGATGTCTCACCTCTAATTTTGGAGATTACACTCTTATCCATAGAAAGTTGAAGAATAATGTAGGCCTACTCTTTCATCTCCCTTCTCTCAATATCCGAGATATAACTTGGCAACAAGTGAGTATCAGATACCACGCGGTTTTCTTGATTTCTCCTTAAAACCGCTATGGCTTTCCATTGCCACTTCTCGAAGTCATTATCCCCATTCCACTTGTCAATAACTAAGTGAGAACCCAACACGGCATACGAACTATATACATATGGTGCTACGCTATTTGGATTAACCGTTAAGGGACCACCCGAGCTATCATCCGATTTCAGTATTTTTCACAAACATTTACCAATACTAGCTGCTCCGATACCAAATGTTATTGTGGAATTTCAGCTGATGCACGAATTCAAATCCAAATCCACAAGCATAGCAGAAAAACATATTGTTGATAGATTTGCAAAAGCAACTAAACCCTAATAACTCAAGTCACCAAACAATGAACAACCGATCCAAAACAACCAATCCCAATCAAAAGCAATCGATAATAGCTAAAAGAAAAGAAAACAAATCACATATCAAATTAACGATGGTTTTACTAACTATTTCTTAATAACTTTGGAGAGATAATTTTATTATCTCGAAAAGAAGAGTTCAAGATATTTATACAATGATCACTAATAATCAATATAAAATTGAATTTGTCGAGAACAAACTTAAAGAACTAAAACTAGGTTATTAACCCTAAGTTTCTCTTTCAGAATAACTGTTGATCATGCAAGCCCATGAGCCTTCAAATTTGAAAATAAAAAATATAAGTAAGGATCCCATCCTGACAAGAAACCATTTTTCCACTCCAAACGCCCATAAAAAATTTTCCATTAAATATCCTGAACTAGCCCAAAATTCGATTCAAACATCTGGAAATTGATTAAGACATCTGAATCTAAGCTTATTATCAAAGCCTCAGGAATGTAGACGTTTGGATTAGGGAATCAGACGTTTGGATTTACTCTCGACAAACTTTCCTGAGAAAATCCAGATGTTAAGATTCCAAATGCAGACATTTGGATTGAGTTGTGACTTCCTTTATCCAGCACCTTTTAGCTTCGTCTTAAGATATCGCGAGTTTTCGAACTCTAAACTACATGTCGTCTTTAATGTTTTCGAGCTATTTTCGACCATTTCAATCCGACGTATAGTGTCATTATAAAATTTAACAATTATCATATATCATATATATGTTTTGATATATTATGCACATGCATACGGAATATAGCAGAATTAGTTATATGTTATTTGGTCGTTAGTGTAAAATGGTGTGATGATTCACACATGTGAATGCTTGTGGAGTTTCAGGGATGACATCCTTGTAAAGGGGAAGAATGTAACATCCATGTTTTTTGGTAAATGTTAAATAGAAGTTTATTAATAAATCTAATCCAAATCTCCTCTCCAATCCAATGTCTAATAGATTTGTATATCATGATTTATATATATTACTTCTATTGTACCTATTTATGTAAACTCTGATAAATTTTGTAAATTAATCTGTTGTGAGATATGGTCATTACAAGAGAATACGATTATTCCAACGGCGCATACTGTTGGTGGCCATTTGAAGCCAATGGAATTATGTTAACAAACTCTAACGGTTTCCAATGGATCCAACAGATCGTTCCTACGACCATTCCAACGGCTTCAAACGGTGAGCAGTCGTTGGAAACTGTTTCAAACCAATGACCTATAAGCCATTGGAAACCATTAGAAAAACTGGCTGATTTTTTTTAATAGCAAGCCTAGTACCTTCCAGCTACCCCATTTCCAATCCATTCCATTTCCAATCCAGTTCCAATCAGTTCCACACATATATAACACATATATACCAATAACAATATAAACAACCAACATAAATCAAATAAACATCAATATAAACAAAACAAACCATCCAAACATCTCAAAAAAACCAACACATCAACGTTACATGTCTACAAACCAAATGCAAACCATCAAAATATATCCAAAGTATCATCCTCACCCACTCTGTACCAATATATACGACATCAAAAAAAAATCTTCACCATATCAAAGTCAATATATACATCGTGCAACTAAAAACAAAGAAAAAACATACCTCAAGTGTCATGTTCGTTAACAGAAGCACCATATGACGAAGGAAAAGGACCATGATTGTGCACATACTCCGCAAGCTTCTGATTTAGCTGCTCCATTTGTATAGCCTGCAGATGATTCTGCTCCAATAGCTACTCAATCATGGTTCTAAGATCCTTAATTTCTACTTTGTCTTGGGCCTTCTGAGCTTGTCGAACCTGCAAATAGAATGAATAGCAAAAAGGTTATGTCAGCATATAAAATATTATAACACTATATATTTAAATGTTGATTTGTTATATGTATGCAAAAGGATTAATTACCATTAGATTACCAAAGCCATAGCGTATAGTCCGCTGCGAAGGATCCATAACATCATCAAATATGTTGTTTTCCTCCTCTGGTGTTAACTCATCACAACCAGATGCCTAAAGCTCATGAGCTTATGCCTCTTGAAACCTTTCCTATAATGCAAAAAACAATTTTAGTTGAAAAATAATAGAATGTTGTTTTTATTTTACATTAGCTAGTAATTAATAAACTTATTGATGTGAGTAATAGAATTTAAAATATGCATACGTATACAGCTGTTGCACAACCTTATCACTGCACTCAAATGTGATGTTTCCAGCCTCATCTACTTGCCTAGATGCATGGGTGTGAGCAAATACGTCAGGACACGACACGTCCACGAGTTCGTTCCTGGAATTGATAATTTGGATAATTCAATTCCATGTAGTTAATTACTGAACTGATCAACATACAAATGTAATAATTGATAAATTTACCAAGTCCTTTCGGTGACGCTGGAAAGACTTGGATCCTCTGTACAATGAGTTACTGGATTCTTGATGTTGTTTACGGAGTTCCATGCTGACTCCGCTTGCAAATGTACATTGACTAATTATTTAATAGTCGACAAAAAAAAGAGATTCAACATATATTTATCTTGAACTCATCCTTGTCCCACCACTCACCATCTCATTTCGTGCAGCATCGCTCATTCACCTTGGTTTCTTCCCCACTTTTTTAATCTCAATTATTTTCTCCCTGTAATTCTTAGCGACCTTTGAGTTCTAGTATCGCTAAACTAGGCTGATGTCAGGCTCCTGCGAATCTACTACTCCATGTATAATGAGAGTTAATTACTACTTATTTATAAGTATTTAATCATTTTGTAAAGTGGTATAAACTTACCAGAAAATCTTGCCAAATGGCCTCTCTCACGGTGTCGGGAATCCTGTTCCATTTAGGCTAGAAATTGCTCATTCTAGTCATATACGCATCCTTAGACATGTTTAGAACCATTTAAGATGGCTCCAACTCAAGCCCCCTGCGTCAAATATAGATTAGAACTTTAGACAATTATAAATATATCATGTACAAAAAATTAAATTGCTATGCTGCTAATTTTGATACTTACGTATGGTCAGCCTTAGGTTTCAAGTAAATAACTGGATGAGCTAGTGGCTAGCCACTATTCTCACCGGCCTGCCGGGATGAGCTACGTCGTCGAGAGCTAGAGCCATACATAATATACCTGCCACATAGATACATATACAATTCATAATAATTGTGAGATGATGGACTGTTAAAAAAAGTAATGCATGCTACCACTATTTCAAATATCGAAAATATCGCCCGAGATCTCCACTGAGATCTCGTTTTGGGCTCCTTCCGAAACGAAACAGCAAATATCACTGTAAATCTCCTTTCGAATATGTCATCCGATATATTGCAATACCGAACGATATATCGACCAATACGAAATACTGGAATATCGTCTGAAATCTTAGTTTTTTGTTATGATTTAAAAACGTGTCTGACCCAGAACAATAATTAAAAAACTCAAATCTAGCCACAATAATCTCCTGCTGTTTTACATTTTGCATGTTAAATGGCCATGTTGTATGTTCATATATGTTCTACAATGCTTATAATTTTCAAATTCGTCTTTTTTACAGACATGTTACCTATGAAATTATGTATTTTATGGTCTATTTATGTTGTATTTTTTAATGTTTTAGATCTTTTAATGTTTTATGTCTAACAATAATTGTTCATTTTCATGGATTATATGTTTTAAGCACTAATCTATTTGCTTTGTGTTACATTTCCATTTTAAGCATACTACGATTTAGAGTATGAATGATCTTTCATAAACTAAGAATAATAAAGTGAATTTTCAATTCTAGTTTAAGTTATTATGTTTTTAATAGCATTCATAAAAATCATTTTGTAAGAATATCATTTTATTAGCATATCATGTACCTCGAGATTGTTCCAATATGAACTTTCAAATTCGAGATGGAAATCTGAGACGAACCATCAGGTTTGACTCATCTCGTCCGATATCTCCCCCGATACGCGATCAAGTCTCTGAAATCCCCAAGATGAAATATGACCGATATTCGAGATTTAAAACCTTGCATGCTACACATGTGTCATGTTGTGTATGTATTTTGTGTGCGATTATACACTTATTGTCATTAAAATTGTATAAACTTGGATAAATGCAATATTAAACATAGGTAAATGTAATGTGAATAATTGCGAAAATTACCAGATATTACTCATTACTCATTGCTTTCTGATTCAGACTTGGTTTCATATTCTATGTCGTTTTCCTCTACATTCTCAAATGCTTTGGCTAATACATTTTTCTCATCACTTAAAGGTCCAAAATTAGTTTGATAATCTATAGTTGTTATTTCAGCATTTTCCTTCTGTCTGCTTGATAGGCTTGTTCGTCAGGAATATTCTTTCCATCGAATGTAAATTTTGCCTTCATTTTAAAAAACGCAGACCAGATTACTTTATCTCTTTTTATAGATGGATATGGGGCATAATAAGCTTGTAGCGCTTGTTTGGCTAGTACAAAAGGATCATACTTCTGATACGCGATGTATGTTTAATTTCTATAAGATTATAATTTGGATGCACATTAATACCAGAACATGGAATATTGCTAAACCAGTTGCATCTAAACAGATAAACATCCTCAGCGGGCCATGTAAAATATGTCAATTACAAAATCTAAGTTAACACACCATAAGAATCGTTTATATGTTTGTTAGGGACTTCACCGCCTTTAACAAATACACCAGTATTGTTTGTTAATTTTCTAGCACCGTATTCTTTGGTGCTGAATTTATATCCATTTACAAAACATATTGGATACATTTTAACTTTCTTTTCGATCCAAACAAAAAATGTTTCAATCCCACGACAAGCACATGATTTGTGGGATCAGAAACGTAGTTCCTAAACCAACTACTGACATCTTTTCATAAATCACTGCTTGGATTTTGCGATTCATAAATACTGCAAACACAAACATGATATGTTACATTATTATTTATTTACACGTGTAACGCAAATTTAACAAAACTTGTAAAAAAAATCATTACCTAATAAATGGTGCAACTTCAAGATAATTAAGAAGAATATGTGTGTGTGTGCTACATGGTAATCTTTATCATCTACCCATATTTCCACACATTTTCTAGCATGTCGACTATGTTGTTTTAAAATAGATAACGTTGCTTCAGAAGAAGAATTTGTTCAATGGCCTCATCATTATGCGTAACGCTTTCAAATGATGAGCTCACATGATCACTAGAATAATGAAAGAAAAAGAAAGAAGCTTCTTCTTCAATATATGATTTACAAATAGAATCTTCAGCACGAGCTTTTTGTCTCACTTTTTTCTTTAAATAATTTAAGTACTAATAAAAAATATTTCGGTTCAATATTAACTTCTATTTATAATTAAATTTATAATTAAATTAACATTTAAATACTTAGTATAGTAACATACCTTTCGAATGGATACATCCATTACATTAAAGAAACCGGAGGAAATATTTTATCTAGTTTGCAGAGCAGTATAGGGACTTCTTCTTCAAGTTTAAGTAGACGGTCAACTTTTAACGTAGTTGAAATAAACTCCTTGTAAAATAAGCTAAGTTCTATTATTAACTTCCAAAATTTTATGGGTAACAATTCTTTGAAAGCAACATATAATAAATTTTACTTCATTACGTGACGATCATGGGTTTCATTCCATTCAGCCTTCCGTTTTTATAGTCGACACATCTACGAAGAGTAGAGGAGTTTCCATCGAGAAATCATAATCCTTCCACTCATTTTAACAGTACTTTAATTTGGTTGTTGTCAGGTTCATTGCATACTTTGGGTTTTTTACTATCATTGGGCTTCATGTGAAGCTCAGGATGATTGCATATTTCCTCTATATCACATCCAGATTTCAGATCGTCCTTAGTCTTTCCCTTCACATTCAAAATCATATTAAACACATTATCAAATATGTTTTTCTCGTTATGCATCACGTCAGTGTTATGACAGAATAAGAGATTTTTCCAACGAGGCAATTCCCAAAATATATTATGTTTGCACCAATTATGAACTGTTGATTTACCTTGAATTTTAGTTTGATTTTCTGGTTTCGTGTATCTTTGTATAATCTTTTACAAGTTCATATATATCTTTGCTTAACTAAACCATTAGTGGTCATAGAGTCTCATGTCTATTAGCCACGAAGTTTTTTTTGTCTCTTCTAAAAGGATGACTAATATGAAGAAAACACCGATGACAATCAAACCATGAAGTTTTCTTTCCATGCGGTAACGAAAATGCTCGTGTTTCTTCTATGCAATAAGGATAAGCAAAACGACCGGCCATACTCCAACCCGAAAGCATTGCATATGCAGGAAAATCTCTAGTCGTCCATAATAAAAAAGTGAACATTCAAAAAAATATCTTTTTTGATACGTCATATGTTTCAACTCCTTCACACCATAATTTTTTCAACTCTTCGATTAATGGTTGTAAGTAAACATTAATGCCCTGTGTCGGATCATCAGGGCCATGGACGATAACTGTGAGAAACATGTATGACGTTTTCATACACATACACAGGGGTAGATTGTAAGGTGTGATTATTATAGGCCATGATGAATATTTAGAACCGAACTGAGAAAACAGTGAGAAGTCATCTGTACATAAACCTAGTCTAACGTTGCGGCTCCCCACTGCGAAATCGGAATATTTTTTGTCAAAATATTTCCATACTTCTCCATCGGATGGGTGTGTCAATGTACCTTCTCTAGGTTTTCTCACACTGTGTCATCTCAGATGATGCGATGTTACATATGATGCATATAACCATTGAAGTCTAGGGGTTATGGGTAAATAATACATACGCTAGTACGAAATTTCTTTTCTTTCTTTTTCCTTGGTTTATATCTTTCTTGATTATATATTTTGCAGTTTCTAAGATTGATGTCATCTTTCCAATACAACATGTAATCATCTAAACATGTATCTATTTATTGATACGTCAAACCGAAAGATGATATATGTTTTTCCGCTTCATAATAATTTTCTCACATTAAATTATTGGATGGCATATGGCGTTTAGCAGCTCGAACAATAGTCGTAAATACAACTTCCATAAGGTTGTATTTTGATTTCAGGTTTTTTTTAGCATTATCTAATAAATCATATATTTTTTTTAGCTTTAACATTTGGTTCCTCTTCGACGTTAACATCGTCCTTATCAATTTCAAGGGTAGAGAACATTGATCGTGCAACATTTTCGACCATATTTTCTATGAGATTCGTACTAACTTCGTCATTAATGTCCTCCACCAACTGTTCTTAATTATTAGGGGCTAAAATTTCTCTATGATGTTCCCGCAGCAAGTAACTGGGTATGAAACCGTATTGGCGCAAATGAATCTTAAACAAATTCGGTATTAAATAGGTCAACAATTTGCACCTACTACATGGATAACGAATTTCTTTATCGTTTCCAAGATTACTTAAAGCAAACTCGATGAACACTTGTACCTCGTTTTGAAAATGTTCACTTACTGCACCACTAATTTCACTTCTTTGATACATCCAGCTCCAATCAATAAAGTAACTGACCATTTTTCCTACTTTATAACCTATGATGAATTAATAAAAAAAATTAATCGTAAATTTTATATTTTGTTTAAATTTTATTTATAATTTAGTAAACATGTACTAAATTTTATATTTTTTTATAAACTATATTTTAAATAAATAACTATTGGTTCATTGACACTTATATGTCTTCTTTGATGGCTTCCCATTAATAACACAATAGTAATTACCTTTCATAAATCATTTTAAATGATTTCACAAAATTTCGGCAGCATTTCCCCCGTGTTCCTTGTATCGTACACAAATGCATGTACACAAGGAATATAAAGGAAATGCCATCGAAATTTTGTGAACCATTTAAAATGATATGAGTGACAAAATACATTTACTTTATAGTGTTTGTAACTTGTCCAATACAGGGACAAATCCGACAAATGATGTATCAGATGAATAGAGATTTTCGTTTTTTAGAAAAAAACGAATATCCATATAACGATCATATAGAACATTTGTTAGAAGGGACAAATAATATCTAAAGGTTTAAATACATGTTTATATTAAATTTAAATAATATATAATTTCTTTAAATATTTGTTTATATTTTACCGTTATTACATATGTACTAAATTATATATTTTTACAATTTATTTAATCCTAACTACGACGATTCCTATCAAAATCATTTATACACCAAATCATTTCGCATGTTCGCATAAGCACAAAACTCACGTTCACACAAATTATCCAAAACTACGATCATTCAACATAATATATACTTTGTGCATGCATAAATTATACTATTTGCAAACTCTATCACACATGTATGTTCAATACTAACCAAAGCTATATAAAAAAATGCAATATACTAAATTAGAAAAATTTGAAATTGCTAATAATTTGATCATTACGGTGATACTGATAGCAATTAGGGGGTAATATGATATAATATACAGACACTATCAAGTATGAATCAATCATAGTTTAAACTAAGTTCTAAATAAAAAAAAACCTAAATTTTAGGTTTAAAGAAATTACCAGATTTGGAGAGCTAGGAGGGTGGAGACGGACTATAGATGCTTCTGGATGGCATCGGAGGTGGTTGGGGTGGTGGCAGCGAAGTAAGAGGTTGGGAAATGGTAGATTGGGGAGTAAAATCGTTTTGGGGAAGAAATAATGAAAAAGACCGCTGCTCTAAAAGATATACAGAAAATTTTACAACGGCTGCAAACGGTTATTATTCCATCGGTTTCCAACGGCATTAAACGACTTGTTTAAAATTCAATGACCCATTGGAAGTCGTTGGCAGCCGTTGGAAATTTGGCGTTGGAATACATTGTGGTTCTAATAGTGTGTATTTTTATTCTGTGATTGGGACTGTGTGATTTGATCCTATTAACCCTTATAAATAATAACAATCTGCTACTTTGAACGATACAAGATGGTTTCATTATCGATTTGGAGCGGTAAAAAAAGTATGTCATTGCATTTGTGGTATTAGATCTAAATATGAATTTAAAAGTGAAGAATACATATAATAAAATTTGGGTCCAAATTAAAAATGAAGATTTAGAGCTCAAATTAAGGGTAAGTGAGAATATTATATGTTTTTACTTAATATAAATTTATGTTACTGTAGATCTACCCCTATCGGTGTAAGAACTTTATTTAAATTGCAAACAAATTTGTCGAAAAGGATTAATTTTAAGTATTATTTGCAATCATGAAACAATTTTAAGCCAGATTAGTTAATACAATCCAAATGAATAAGAATTCCTTTTATTGCAATGTTGATAACTGAGGTTGAAAATAAGGTTAGTAGGACTTTCTAAGATTTTATTGATATTTCAATTTTTTGGAATATAAATTGTTGTAAGTGGATTTCCATGTATTTTTGAGTTACAGTCTATAACAGTGTGATGTTTGAATTGGTTATAAATAAAAATAGATTTACAAAAGAAAGATGTGCACAAAATAAAGACATATATTGTTTTTGTACCATCTACTAATAAATAAAAAGAATTTCTTGTAATTACAATATGACATATGTCACCTAATTTGAATATGATAATGAAATTTGTTGCATAACAGTCAATTGATGGAATTTTTTTTGATTCAGGCCAGGTTCGAAAAGTAATAACACAAATAGGCCAGTTTCAAAACTAATTACAGAAATAGACCCTTTTTATTTGTACATGCGTTATTACAGATAATGCAAGCGCAAAATTTTGTATTTTACAAAGGTGTTGTCCCGGATAATGCCTTCGTAGATTAAATTTTGATTTAGCGTCATCATGGATAATGCCCAGAGGCCAGTAATCCATCTTGTTCCTCTCCCATTTCCTCCTTCCTTTATTATTGCACAACCCCACTTTAGCAAAAGAAAAAAAGGTTTTCTCCCTTTTGTAGAACATGCGTACAATATTGGAATCATAATTTTTTTAGAAGATCTCATCAATCGACAAGTTATAGATCTCATTTTTTGTCCAAGGTATGTATGTGACATTTGAATTTTTAGTTCGCTAGAGATAGTTAAATTGTTGTTGTTTTCTATGTAGAATGGTTCCTAAATGTATTCCTACCATATGTTATTATGATGGTGAATTGGTGGTAGATGATGATAACTTTGGAAAATACGTTGGAGGGTCGCATAAACCTGCAAAAGTACTTCGAGGAAATAACTTAGTTCAGTTGAAAGATTTAGTATATAAATCGACTAAGATTAAATCTGATGACTTTCATTGATTTGGTATGTAACTGGCCTACAGATTCTGGTTCGAAAGCCATTAAAATTGCCGATGATGATGTGGATATAATGTTTGTAGTGACAACGAAATCCATAAAGCTTTATATTTTAAAGAGAAAATGGGTTCAAGTAGCAGAAGAAACTCTCCCGTAGACGATAACCGTGAATGTCAAAATACTGATGATAAAATTGGTCATTGGAATGTATTGTCGAGCTTTAATACCACATCCTTTGGATTTCCATCATGTTCAACCTACCAACAAGATTTTCGATACAATGAAGAAGGTCGGATTTTAGAAAGGAACAGGTGTAGTAAATGCGATGTTGTTGGTAATAAGAAGAATCGATATACTTAAGATATATAAATTCGTGTATTTGAATTTTTTTGTAGTACTTATAACTTTTCAGAATTACATAAATCATTCGAGTTTCATTCATAACCAATATGACATAATTCAGTACATAATTCTTCAGCATGTTACATAAAGTTCATAATCAGTAGAGTTACAACACATTCATAATATAGTTATTTCCTATTACTCAGTCCAGCGCCGGATCCACAAGCAAGGTACTTTATAAAGTTGTACCCTCGATTCATCAACGCGTTCCGATATTCTAAATTTTGTTCTTGCAATCGTTTGTTCTCTGCTTGCATCTCCAATGCATATTCAACCCCACTAGAACACATATCAGGATCCAACCATTTGAAAAATTGCAACATGCAATTTGTTTTGGATGAATTTTATGATCCTCATAATATTCGCAGTCGTAGAAATGACATCCTACATTCTTGTCATTTCTGCAAACAACTATATCGCAATACGCACCACAATTACAATACATTCGAGGAGGTTGTAAACTATTAAGCACATGTATGCTACGATACGGCATTATTGCATCCGTCGCTCTATTCGGTAACCCCCATCTTGGAAGAACCTCAACCACTACATCGTCTAAATTCTGTCTCCGGATCCGACATGGACGAACCGTCGTCTTGGACGAACCCACGTCTTGGATGAACTTCAAGTTGTGTCTCAGGGACGAAAACGACGTTGTGGGTTAAACCACCTTCTACCACCCAATCAATATGATTGTTTTCAAAGTCTCATATATTTTCATCATTGTCTCATCGTCAATTTCCCTACTATACATTTTTTTACTTACAACAAAAGTTAAATAGGTATATAGTAGAACTATGGAGAATAGAAAGAGAAACAAAATCTTGAACCTATCATAGAACTTGGATGTAAAATCTTACCAGATTTCCAACTCAACCGCAAATACTATGACACAAGTCGGTAGTTTTTTTAAATAGAGACAGGGTAGAAAATTAGGTTGCCATTTTTGGAGTTTTGGGAAAGCTCAAGACTGGAAAGGAAATGTTGAAAGTAAGGAGAAAAGTAGATTGCTCAATGCCTACTTTGTGCTAGTGAGCTTTTCTCGTAGCTTTATCTCGGATAACTCTTGAATGCGTTATTTGTGATAACGCTCTGTCAATTGTTCCCTGCCTCCAGAAAAGGCAGTGAGTTTTTCATTGAGCGCTATCTGAGATAACGCTTTTGAGCGTTATCCTAGATAACGCTCTAATGATTGCTCACTGCCTCCATAAGAGGCAGTGATCTAAATTTGGCCGATACAGACAATACAACAACAACGCAAAGGACTAAACGACTATGATATCTGAATTACATAAGGAATGTAACATTAACAATTCCAAATTACATCACAACATGTTGCTTATCCACCAACAAAACAACAACATATATCCAGTCAACTCAAAACATTGTACGGAATCATTACGTCGATATAACCACAACAAAATGTTTAGTAATTTTTTTAAACAAATTTCTGAGCACTTCAATTATCTCAAAAACCGAGGCTTTTTTTTGCTTGGCCTTGTCTGAAGTTTATCCTCCTCTGGTGTTGACACCTCTTCTTCCTCTTCTTGGATGCCCTCCTCTACTTGTTCTAGAAGAGGTTGCGAAGGTCTGACTGGTATGAAATGTTGCAAAGACAACTCACCAGACGCATCCTTCTTGCAAATTGTATGCTTCTTCCATTGTCGAGAGCGTCGAGGTTGTTGAAAATCATCTAATTGAGCACTTGGCACTGGAGGAGGTGTAGGAAGTTATGGGCTATCCATTTTGTTCTTGGACAAGCAAGAGCGCATAATTTGTTTAATTGACATGAACTTCTCCTTGCTTTTCTCTGAAAGTTCTTGCTCCAACTCATCCACCAACTCAAGTGCGCGATAAACATCCTCTACCTATCAACATATACCCGAAGTTATATCATTTGGATGTCAAATATAACATAAAAAAATGAAAACATACCGCATTCCTTTCAAGAGGAGCTCTAGGTTCGTACGAAGAGGGAAATGTATGAGGATGTGCAGGTGGTCTTGGCACCACGAACCGACGTGTTATGTTCCAGTACCATGCTATGTACTCTTGCTCGGCTAACGGCACATCACGTTCTTGTTCTTTACAATCATGACAAATGTCCCACAAAGCAAGCATGGTCTCGTATGTCTCATCGTTTACTTTAACTTGATAAGGAGAAGCGGGATGAGGAAGATGCTGACGTAATCCAAACTGCCTCATGACTCTATCTGGAAGATGGTATGCACGGTCTGTCAACGAAAAAAAAAGCAATCTGGCTCTCTATAGCCCACTAGACTAGGTGCACAGTGCAAGTAGCGCTTGGAGGTCTTCTTCACTGTAAGGATTCCACGTCACTACATTAGCGAAAAGAACATCCAATTCGTTCCTATAAAACAATAAAATGCGTATAGGAGCCATTTTAGTATTTTTGGGTCTGATCCACCTTCATGTATACAAAGGCATTTACAAATCACCATGATCGCAAATGTTTATCAAACGAAAACAGTAATTATATGTGTACCTTGCTGCATAAGGCTTCGTGTTGTCCACAACCGGTCTCTTCATGAATACACGACCGATTGGAAGGTAGGTCCAAGACCAAAACTGCAAAATTACAATGTTTTGTTTTTTTTCAAATTTTCTCATACATAATAAACATAATCAATTGCATTACTACCTGAGCGAGACTCAAGCATCCACCGGTCTCCCTTTGTTGCGCCAAAGCTGACCTAGTGAACTCTGCATATGTGATAGTTAGAACCGTCGCACCCCAAGTATATGTTCTACACTCACCAAAGTCCGCGATCCAGTGGGAGCCAATGAAGCGCAACTCTAGATTTTGACATATCGCAGAACAGACGGTGAGTAATTATGTGCAACACGATGGCACGAGCTCGTTGCTGAATTTGTAGTTGACTTGTATTCGCTGGAATATCACCCTCCAATTGAGAACTATACCAACTACTCAAAATGTTCTCATTCCCAGACCAAACATCCTCTGAAGGAGTCAGGCCAACCAAATTCTCAAGCATTAACTTGTAATTTTGTAAACCATGAACTCTAAGAACCGGCACCTCGTCTTTTGGCAACCCAAATAATATTGCCACATCCTTCAAAGTTATCATCATCTCACCGACTCGTAGGTGGAATGTGGACGTATCCAGTCTCCACCTATCAAACAAGGTCGTGATCAAGTTTCAATCAAGTTATGCATATCCAACCTTGTGCACCAACCCAAATCCGACTCTATCTAGCGGTGCAAAAACCTCCAGATGATTGGATGTAACTTACTTTAGAGTTGACATATGATCGATGGTTTCCTTTGGGTCACAAACTCCATCTACAAGGAATTTAATCTTATATAAGCCAATATATGAACTTCAACAAAAACATAATTTGTAATACTGTTACCGCCATTAATTCTTTTTACTAGTCCTATGATCTGCCTGCAAGTAAAGAACATTTGGGTCGACTGGTCCCGGTTCCATCTCTTCATATTCTATAAACAGTTAAGAAGAAAACATTAGTCAATTAATCATAAAGCATTTACACAACTCACTTACAAAAAGTCATTCCACATTCCACATATATATACTTATCAAATATCACATTCTAATGTTATCGCATACAATACACAACGAAGAATAAACAATCTAATTTCACATTCCAAAATACACGTACCACATTTTTCACTAAAGAAACATCGTCATCCCAAACTTGTTTAGATCACATTCTCGTATTCTTTCAAAATTTTCACAACCAAAAGTCCACATATTTTTCTATTTTCACAATTCTTTAGGCCGCATTATCCTCCATCACATAATAAAAATAAACATGCACATACATATACAAATACTAAACTGTTAGCCTACTTTGTGAACTAGGCTACACAAAGATAAAAGATCAAATAATGAAGAGCATTCACTCAAAGCAAAATCGGATCGGATCGGAGTCCATCTGGTCAAAGCAAAAGGCACAGAGTGAAGAAGAATAGGGGACAAGCTGAACCGGATCGGTTCAGTCAAATCCGATCCGCCGTCCCCCTCCCTGCCCCCCCCCCCTCAAGTTGAAGTATTTCTGATCCGATCCCATGCACTTGAAACTGCAGAAGCTGTGCCCACGTTCCCTTAAGACTTAGAGTGGTTATACCCACGTTCTACCCATGTTTGCCACTAACCTGGTGTGCTTTCACTATCGTATCCCATCCGAACCCGATAGTAACAAGATGGATACCACGTGAATCCGAACCAAAGCCATTCTTGGAGCATTTTCCACCTATAAATACACCATCAAGATACATTTGGAAGGATCTTTTGGCATTTTCAAAACTCAAACTCCTTTGCTATCCGAATTTCATCAACTTATTCATATTACAATCACCTTTTTAAGCATATTATGGAGGAAATTGAGTGAATCAATACATTGTAAGAGTGAAAATTGAGTGAGAATTATTGTTGTACTTGCATTCAAATCATCAATTTCAAAGAGTAGAAAGTGGACGTAGGCTATTTAACGCCAAACCATTATAAATTGTGTGTTTTCTTCGTTTTTGATTTCATTTCAGTAGAATCCTTACTAGTTTGGGTATTAGAGCCAATTTTGGATCTAACATTTTGGTGCTTTCACTGAGAACTTTTGAATTCTCCGCTTTTTGGGATTATCATTCTACTATTTGGACCTTCAAATTCAAAGAAGTTAATCCTCCGTTTTCGGCATCTTTAAGTACATGTTGGTTAATCATTGAAGAAGTGGAGATTATGGCCAAAGGAAAAGGCAAAGAAATCCAAAGTAATCGAGAGAATGAAGTTAACGAAGATCAGCAAACAATGGTTGTGACGAGGTCGCGTGGTCAAGACTCTGGAACAGGCCGCTCCGGTCAGGAAGGTCCAAACCGAACAGAAGACCCCGATCCGAGCCGATCTAATGATGTTCAGGTCTCCCACTCTCCCCATCCGAACCGGTCCGGCCGTATCACTATGCTCCGATCCGATCTGACCCGAACCAAAGTGAAGCTGGAACTTCTATTCGAGCTCCTACCAATGCTCCGATTCCAGCCGCTATGACCATTTATCAGCCTGACCCATCTGCATCCTTCACACAAGGAGATTATTCACGCTTTCTTGAAATGCTCTAGAGTACAAAGGAGTCATTAGAAGCCCATAAGCGTGACAGTCTTCGCATGCAAGTGAACATGATCACAATGAGTAAGGAACTCAAGGAGCTCCGGAGGTAAAAAAAACACCTTCCCCAACACGCCACCTTGCTGTAGATTATTCATCTTCTTCAGATGAGGGATGTCCTCGTGAAAGAAGGCCGCTTGAGCGACCTTAGAACCTTGATCAGTTAACTTTTGGATCTTTAGGATCCCACGAAGACGCCGCTCGTGTGTTAGGGCCTGATGACCCGAGCTTGAGAGAGCCTATGTTGTTGCCCATGCGTGAATCCCACATTCTACCCAAGGATCCTAATATTACTAATCCTACACAACAGCAACTTCTCCAGCCCCTTCTTCCTGAGATCGACCGGGAGCGCAGGGAGCAATGTAGAGCAGCCGCCGCTAGAAACATGAGGTTATCCCCCAATTAGGAACCCAAGGGTAATCCGAATATCAGACCTAGAGAACCTGTGCAAACATTAACAAATGTCGATGTGTGGGCAATGGTGCGCCAGATCATGTCCGAAAGCCGAAGATACACTAATGAGGACTGGGGCATTGAGCGAAGTAATACCCCCTTCACAGATGATATATTGGACTTCCAGTTCCCTCGGCGATTCAACTTGCCACAAATGGATTGATATTCAGGGAGAACGGACCCAGGACAACACCTGATGATGTATGCATGGTTCATGAATGCCGCAACAACTCCAGACGCTATAAACTGCAAGGCCTTTCCGATTTATCTAGAAGACGTGGCATTAATGTGGTTCACCCGACTCCCTCCACGGTCAGTATCAAATTTCACAGAATTAAGTGAGCGCTTTATGAACCAGTTTCGAATTCACGCCCTAAAATCCAAAAGCATCATAGAGTTGTCAAGGATTAAACAGGCTTCGGGCGAATCTCTGAAATCATATTTGGACCGCTTCAACCTGGCTGTCACCGAAGTTAGTGACCTTCATAAACCCACTATTCTGATGGCTTTAAGAAAGATTTGACCCGGACAAAGAATTTCAGGATTATCTATCCAGGAAACCGCCCCCCACTAGGGAATTGTTCTACGAAAAGGCTAATATTCGCTTAAGCGAGAAGAACCTCATGCAAATAGGAAGAGAAAGTCCGAAGGGGCCTTGAGGGAAGGTGTCCAAATTAATATTGCTGTGAAACAATCCGGTGACAGTTCAGGGAAGGTTGAAGTGAACGTTGGCAACCGGAACGCAGGTAATAACAACAAAAATGGAAACGACAATAGGAGGAGTAGGAACCGAGGGAACAATTCCAGCAAAAGACCTCGATTCCAAACTTTCGAAAACTATTCTCCATTGAATGATACCTTGGAAAACATTTATTTGGGTACATACAACATATTGCAATACAAAAAGCCACCACCCAGAGACTCCAATGAAAAAGAGATCGCAACGGGAAAGTTTTGTTTGTTCCATGGAACCTACAGTCATTCCACCAACGAACGCAGACATTTGAGAGATGTAGTTGAAAGATTGCCGCGGGAAGGGAAGTTAGACGAGTACAAGGTTTCCCCAAGTGACAGGGGGTAAGGAGGGAAAACCCCGGACCAAAACCATCCTACTTCTAAACCCATAGCCCAGTAGAAAAGTAAGGGGATCGTTATCAATACTACTATAGGCGGACCTCGCCTAACTAGCCATAGTTTCAAAGCGATGGATCAGTACGTCAATGCCGCCAAGCACTTTGAGGTAGGAGAATTCAGTAACCTCGAAGACATTACTCCAGTAAAACAACAAAAGACGATGTCAGATGACGTCATATTCCGTAGCAGAGATGATACCGGAATTCAATCACCAATTGAAGATCCACTAGTAATTACCACGACCATTGGCCCCGCCTAGGGGTGAGCATTATTTGGTTAAACCGAATAAACCAACCGAACCAATTTAGTTTGGTTGGTTTGATTTGGTTTTGAAATTAGATTGGTTCGTAATCGGTTCGGAAAAAAATTTAGTTTGGTTATCGGTTTAACCAAATTAACCGAACTTTTATTATATTTTCAAAATTATCTATACTATAGTAAATATTTTAGGTTAATTTAATTATCTAAATAAATTTTAATTATCACATATGTATCATAATTACTTTTGAGAAGCATAAGAATAAAAAAATTAATCATATAATTATAGTTCATTTTAAATTATAGTTAATATTATGAACATAAAGTATAAAATATTTTAAGTTTGGTTAAATCGGATAACCAATCGAACCAACCAATCTTAATTTGGTTGGATTGGTTCGATTTTCATTTTTATTGGTTTTAGTTTGGTTTGACAATTTCAAAATCGGATAAACCAAACCAACCAAATGCTCACCCCTAGCCCCGCCTTAATCCATAAAGTGTTGGTGGACGACGGGAGTTCAGTCAATATCCTCTTCAAGAAAGCTTTTGAACAAATGAGACTTGAAGCAAAAGATTTTAAGCCCTACGTAGGATGGATACGGGGATTCAATGGGGCGTCAACGGCTCCAGTGTGCTACGTAGAATTACCAGTGACATTAGGACAGGGGAGTGAGGGTCCTTCCATTTGTAGTTTTGGATGTAGAGTCACCCTACAACACTTTCCTAGGCCGACCAGCCCTCGCCGAGTTTAGGGCATATATTGCACCTTGGTGCTTGCTGCTTAAATTCCCGACTGACGCAGGAATAGGGGTGATGAGAGGCGGCCAAGCTACGGGACGAGCTTGTTATATGACGGAGTTGAAGATGCTAATGAAGGGGATGAATATAGAATCTAAGGACGATTCTCCCCCTTCGAAGGAAAACTCAGCATAGCAATTAAGGGGTCCAACCCCAAGAAAGTCACTCTTAGATGTGCTCGAGGATATAGATCCTAGAGAGGATAGAGAACCCGAGGATAGAAAGGCGACTCCCAACGAGACAACAATAGATATACCTATTAATGAGGCAGATTCGACAAAAGTACTAAAGATCGGCTCGCAGCTAGATCCAATTCGAGCGAAAGAGTTGGCTGATTTCTTAAGGGTAAATTTAGATGTGTTTTCCTAGACTCACGCTGACATGTGTGGGATTTCGCCTGCTGTTATAAGCCACTCTTTATGCATTAATCCAAAGCACCCGCTGGTCAAGCAGAAAAGACGGATGTTAAGTCCAGAGCAGCCAGCAGCTTTGAAGGAAGAGGTAGAGAAATTGAAGGATAATGGGTTCATTATGGATTCAAAATATCCCGACTGGATATCAAATCCTGTCCTGGTCAAAAAATCTAACGAGAAGTGGCGTACATGTATCGACTTCTCTGACTTGAACAAGGCTTGTCCGAAGGATAGCTTTCCTCTTCCTAGAATTGATCAACTAGTAGACCCGACGGCCGGACACGAGCTTTTATCCTTTATGAATGCCTATTCGGGGTACAATCAAATTCCCATGCACATACCAGATCAGAGCACACAAGTTTCATCACATACATAGGGTTATATTGTTTTGTGGTAATGCCATTTGGATTAAAGAATGCAGGAGCCACGTATCAGCGTTTGGTCAACCGCATGTTCTATAATCAAATCGGAAAAACCATGGAGGTTTATGTGGACGATATGCTTGTGAAGTCTAGACAATCTTCCGACCATACAAGGGACTTAGCCGAAATGTTCAACATTCTTCGAAGGTATGGGATGAAGTTAAACCCCCCCCCCCTCAAATGCTCGTTTGGGGTCGCATCTGCGAAATTCCTTGGGTTTATCGTGAGTTCTCGAGGAATTGAGATAAATCCTAGTCAAATAGCAGCAATAAGGAATATTGAAGAACCACGAAAGATTAAGGATGTTCAAAGCCTGGCTGGAAAAGTTGCTGCATTGAGCAGGTTTATCTCCAAAGCCGCAGATAAGTGCGTACCTTTCTTCGATCGATAAAACGAGGGAAACGAATTTTTGAGTGGACCCCTGATTGTGTGGATGCTTTCCAAAATTTATTAGACTTATTAGAAAAGCCTCCAATATTATCAAAACCCGTGGAACATGAGGATTTGTTTGTCTACCTAGCGGTATCATCTCATGCCGTCAGTACAGCTTTGGTACGTGAGGAGGATAAAGTCCAGAGGCTTGTATACTACGTGAGCAAGAAGCTAGCTACTGCAGAACATAATTATCCGAAGATAGAAAAACTTGCTTATAGCCTCCTGGTTGCTTCTCGCAAACTTCGTCATTACTTTCAGGCTCACCCGATAGTTGTATACAACGATTAACCTTTAAGGCAAGTGTTGCAAAAACACGAAGCATCGGGGCGGTTACTTAAATGGAACAACGAGTTGAGTCAATTCGATTTAAATTTTTAGCCACGGAGATCAATAAGGGGGCAGGCTTTGGCCGACTTCATAGCCGAATTCTCGATTCCCGAAGAGGAAACGGTGGGTGATAAGGTGGTTACTTTAAACCAAGAATAGAGCTTAGTCCGTGGAAGTTATATACGGACGGAGCCAAAAATGATCGAAGGTCCGGCGCTAGAGTTGTTTTAATCACTCCTGAAGGACGATCTATTTAGTATGCATTGCGATTAGAATTTGCTACAACCAATAACGATTCCGAGTATGAAGCCCTGATTGTCGGGTTGAAACGTGCCAAAGAACTAGGGGTGAAGACACTGGATATATGCTGCGATTCCAAGATAGTTGTATGCCAGGTACGGGAGGAGTTTGTCACTAAAGGACCTCGACTCGTTACTTATTTCAAAAAGGTAAAGGAGTTGATGGGCAGTTTGGAGCGTTACAGCATAACGCACATTCCAAGAACAGAGAATCAGAAAACAGATCGGTTGGCAAAACTAGCAAGTTCTGATAACCCCGAAGAAACTGAAATGGTTCCGATAGAGGTTTTGGAATCACCGAGTTTCGGCCTGATAAAGGTGGAACAAGCCTTAGAAGTTGATCCGGAGAGAGAATCATGGATGACACTGATCAAGAATTTTCTCAAGAGTGGAACCCTCCCATTGAAGAAAAGCGAAAGACGAGCTATAACATGTAAGTCTGCAAGATACGTTTTACAGGACGACATCCTTTATCACCAAAGGTTTTCAATGCCCCTACTACGGTGTATCGCACATGACGACATCAAACGTGTACTGCATGAAGTACATGAAGGTGAGAGTGGGGACCACACCGGGGGCCAAATCCTAGTGAAGAAAGTGTTGTGGTATGGATATTTTTGGCCTACCGTGAATAAAGACGCGGCTGATTATTCACGACGCTGCGACAAATGTCAAAGATTCGCCAAAATTCCCAGAGCACCTCCGACTCATCTTAAGTCGATGGTAAGCCCATGGTCGTTTGCCATATGGGGAATTGATATTATTGGAGTGTTACCTATTGCCAAAGGGGGAGCAAAGTACGCGATCGTCGCCGTGGACTATTTCACGAAATGGGTGGAAGCTGAACCTTTAACCACGATCACGGCAAGGAAGGTGATTAGTTTTGTGGTCAGAAACATTATCTGTCGATTTGGGATACCGAAGACCATCATAACTGATAATGGGACGTAGTTCGACAGCATCGAATTCAGAAACTTCTGCCAGAAGTACAAGATTGATAAACGATACACCGCTGTAGCTCACCAGCAGTCAAACGGCCAGATTGAAGCAATAAACAAGGTCATTAAGTCTATTCTCAAAAAGCGGTTGGAGCGGGCCAAAGCCAGATCGGTAGACAAGTTGCCACTTGCTTTGTGGGCCTACAGGACAACCTATAAGACGGCCACTGGCCATACCCCTTTTTCACTCTCCTTCGGGTCAGAAGCAGTAATCCCGATAGAACTAGAAGTCCCTTCTCCTCGAGTAGCATACTATGACCCGATGACGAATAAAACACTCCTCCTAGATTCTCTTGGTATGGTTGAAGAAAAAAGAGACGGAGTAGACTTTCCAGCCTCAAGTCATCGACATCAAGTAGCACATTATTACGACCGAAAAATTCGCTTCAAAACCTTTGAACCAGGAGACTTAGTATTGAAACTAGTCTTCCCGCCTTCAACCCAATTGGATCCAAAATTGGAAGGGCCATACTCCATCCAAAGGAAGCTTGATACAGGACCATTCAAGCTAACGACCGTGGACGGTGAAGAGATTCCCAGAGTTTGGAATGCCCAGCACTTGCAATGATACCTGAGCTAAATATGAAATGTCTTCCTTTTTGTTTTTTATTGGCTATGTAAAAGGCACGACTTGCCTTAAAAAGTATGTTCATATGAACAAAGGATTATGAAGTGGATGTAGGCTACGACTTAGCTGAACCACTATAAAAATATCATGTGTCATTTACTTTCCTGCATTATTTCTATCTTCAACAATTATTCTATCATGACTACGAAACACAAAACATTAAATTAGATTTGGAAAGTTGGAGATAACCTATGTGCAGGAGCGAAAAAAATGACTGCTCGCATGATAAGATGCAAAGAATGGGAAGACGACATTCTTAACTCTAAGTCTTATGAAACAAGAGAGAGTATAAAAGACGGGAAGACGACGTCCCTTGAGGCAAGAAGGTGCACCCCGATAAGAGACCGCCTCAGTAATACTCTAACCTGGTTATAAGAAAGGAGAGTATAAAGATGCTAAAAAGGATAAGCATCAATGACGAAAGGAATATGGCCCCGTTAGAGAATCGGGGGAAATTGATTTTTGAATTTAATCAATTTTGAATAAATCCTAATCAGTTATCGAAGATTGGTTTGGGGCATATATATGTACACATGTTCCCCTTAATAGTGACTTTATTATATAACTGTGATATGGCACGCTGTTCATTTGCATTTTTACTTAAATGCTAAATTTACAAATATCAGACATTGCAGGGAACAAACTACTTTATTTACAAACACGTGAGTTTATACAGGAAAGATAAGCAAAAGATGTGAGGGCCGCACACGCTGCAACAATAGCGGACAAGTGGAATATCAAAAAAAAAAACAAAGCGCATTGTCACATGGGCTTTGGAGTAGACTCGGACTTCTTACCAGCCTTAAGAACCTTTTTAGCTTCTTTTTCAACATCGGACATGAGATGCTTTGGTTTCTTCTTCTCTATAATTCAGAGTCGATAGATTTCTTCCCAGGAGTCGGAGCACTGGGATCAAGAGAAGATTTTTTAGCAAGCTCCTCTGTAATTGTCCTAGTTGAAAGCTTAACAACTAACCTCGATCAAACATCCACCACTGCAAGGGTCTTAAGGCTTTTCGGGTCTAACTCCTCGACTTTCAGCTGCATGCGCTTGTCTTGTTCGACTTTCATTTCAGCCAAAGTCATGTCATCAACATTTTTCGAATCCCCAATTATAGCAACATTAGTATCTTCTTCATGCCCATCATTACCACCGTCATCTTTCAAAGCGTCTATCATTTCATCATCATGAGAAGTGTCGGCGTTAGGTGGTATGGGAGTCTTATCGGTAGCCTCCTCCTTTTTACCTTCATCTCCCCCTCCAGACTCAACGATGGTAGCCTTATCCTGTCCTCCCTGAGTCTCTTCCACGGATTTTTTCCCAATGGTGGTTCCCCGATGATCATCAGTCTTCTCGGTTGGTTCAACACCTACAGAATTAGAAGCAACAGTTATCAACTCAGGAGAAAACAAAGAATACTCGATCGATTTCCCAATGATGTGATGAAAGGTGGAGACTGTCTTGACAAATTAGGGTGAAAAGGTGGAAATACCTTCTGATGATTTCTCAATTGGGGTGGCTACCATCTCTGATGCTGATTTGGGTATAGGAGATAAAAGAGACGCTCTAGGAATTCCCGAATTCTCGGGATCATATTCCTCGACTCCAGTAGCTTCGGTGGTAACAGAAGAGGAACCAACTTCAAGGATATTCTTTTCTTTGGCCTGGCGTTTCTCCTCCTCCATGGCAACAGCAATAAGGCGATGCCCCTTGACCAGACATGCCGGTTCATCATCTTTCAGATACTTCTCCATGAGTTTGTCTTCGTCAACGAAGTCTACCTTAAGTTCATCTTTTCCCATTCGATGATTTGATTCCATACATGAACCATGGTGGTCGGATAGTCTTCGATCCAAGAGATGTTTCGGCGACGGATTATGTGTGCAAAGAATTCAATCATCAGTTCACCAAAGTCATGCAATTCTTTTTGAGCCTCTGATAGTTGTTTATGAGTTTCTTCAACAGACTTAATAGCGCTATCCATATTCCCCTCAGCTAAGGCAGCCCTAGTCTCGGCTTCCATTAACTTGGACTCCAAGTCAGCATTTCGTTTCTCCAAATCGGTATTCTTCCTCGCTAACTCAGCCTTTTCCTGGTCAAGAGTATTGTAAGATAGTTGCACTTTGACACTATCTGACTTAGCATCTTCAGCTTGTTTCTTCAACTCTAAACGCTCTTGACTGTGAGATTCCAGTAGGCCATGATAACGCTTTTGTAATTCCTCAAATTGCTCTTTGAATTTGTTGGCATCTCGTTGAGCAATGACAAGTTGAGCCTGTGTATCTTCTAAGTCCTTCTCTAGATTTTTCAAAGCATTCTCATCGGAATCTACAACTTTCTTCATTGCATCGACGTCTGTAATTAAGGCCCGAATGATTCTGGAGAGATTGTGTGAATACTTGTACATCTCCGAGTACTGTTTCTCTACTGCGTCGATCTTTGCCTTAGCCTCATCTGCCCACTTTGAACAAACAGGCTCGAGTGCGGATAAGAAAGTTAAATTCTCAAAGTAGTGATCTGGGAACTGCTTCTCTAGATATGCCAGTTTCGTTTTGGAATTAGCGTCTAGTGGTGGGGGTTTGCAATATGATAGTTCAATATGTTTTCGCTTAGCAGGGACGATGGCTGCATCGCCTTTTACAGATCGCTTCTCAGAAGCTTTGTGCTTGTCTCGCGAATCAGTGTGTTTCGGTGGACTTTTTTCTCGATTATATTTATCTTGGGGAGAAATTCGGTCTTTGGATTGTGATGTGTCTCCTCCACGACGACTTTGGTGGCTCTTATATCTATACAGATCCGACCGAACATGAGAACGAGAGAGTGAAGTGTGAGGTCGATAAGAATCATGAGGCCTTCTCTCATCTCTGCCCCGTCTCTCACGACGATCATTCTCGGTGTCAGAAGGAGGTCTGGACATGCTACGGCGAATTTTCCCGACATCATAGTAAGGGCGTGACATGGTACCTGCACAACAACATAAGTAGAGTTCAGAATCGACATTCACATAAGACATAAGTGCTGTGACGTGCGGTGCTAATGTGTTATGTGCATCCTAAGTGACGTTCCCCCCCCCCCCAACAAACCCGAGCCTGAAGCCAGACTAATATGAGTAGGGACTTTGGTCTTCACGGGAGTAGTCTTCTCTGAAGAAGTGAAGGTTAAAGGATTCGTTCCGAAGTCCTCTGAAGTATAAATAGTTTCGGGCAGGGTAAGATTTCCTAAACCCTTAAATGTGGAATCGTCGGTAGTAGGAGCTTCTCCTTGAGAAGCATCTAGTGGCAGCTCTTTAGGGGATGTTGACTTTTCAGGAGAAATGGCGTCATCAGGAATGGTATACCCTTCTCTATGCTTTTCATCTATGTTGGCTAATTCATCGTCTTGAGCTGAGGATGGAGAAGAAGGAATCCTAAGAGGTATCGTTGGACCTTTCGAGCCCTCACCCGTCTCAGGAATAATGTCGACCGGGGGTATGTACACATATGGACCTGTCCCATGACCTATACTATGGGTAATAGATAGTAACCCGTGATGATGGAGATACTCATCCTTAAGAACTTCGTCAATGGTTAAGAACTTTTGGTCACCATTGAGCAGCTGATGCAAACGATCAAAGTATAATTGACCCGATATTTGCTTTGGGTTATCAACTGCGAATGAAAAAAATTCAAATTAATGTGTTGGCATGAGTATTTAAAGTTGAAATCTAGAAAGTCGATGCTTTCCTTGATTTGGTCCACCTCCTGGCGCACCCCGATTGCTGTCTGATGTAAAACCATTCAGGTTTAGAATCACCAGCCTTGCTGCTGTATGGAATAGTAATAATTTCCCTTTTTGGGACAGATTCAAAGTATGAGAAGGAGGGAGTCTCTTGAGTCCGATGCTTAAAATTATGAAAAAGTGGACGTCATCGAAGGTAGGTTCTATACCCAAAATCTCTTTATATGCTATATACAAGGTGTATAAATAAGCATAAGAGTTGGGATGTAATTGCATGGGGGCAATCCACATCCGTCTCATAAAATCGATGACAAAAGATGGAAGTGGAGGTATTGCCCCAATCAGACACATCAATCGGGTGATTGCCATAAATCCTTCTGGTGGATTGTGGGGGCGATTTGTTTTCGAAGGCACCTGGGTATCTTTTTTTAATATCCCACGCTTTAGACATATTCGGATGAGTCTATCATCATCGATCGTCGACTCAACAGAATCTTTGGGTAACTCCAATATAGTGGTAGTTTCAAACTCGTCGGGAGCACGATCATCTCCTATCTCTCCTTCCTCTTCCTCACCCAGAGAAACTTCACTCCCGGAAGATACTTCACTATTGTGCGCTTCCATTTCATAATCTGGGCCCTCATCATCCCATTCAGAGTCTGAGGAAGAGGATATGTCATCAAGAGTGAGTTTCTCGGATGTTTCTGTGACTTCTCCCTTTTCTGCTAATCTAGATGAATGTCTCTCTGCCATGGTCGCTAAACTACTGAAGAAGCAATAGCATAAGTTAGAGTAAAATAGCCCGTATCCCCCCATGCACGTGTGTGAACTAAAGTGTGTACAATGTGTGTAAGAGATGCAAAGTAAACACATAAGAGCATAATACAAAGGTTTGGCGAAGCAGTAATGTTCAGAATAGTCTTAAATAGTTGCTCATGTTCATAAGGCACTATCCTAGCTATTCATTAAGCTGTAAGTCACGACAAACATTGATTGAGTTAATTGGGAAGTTCTTGTGCATTAAGTTGAATGATTTTGAATTGGTTCGGGTATGTGCATTGAGATCGGTTCGGGTGTCCAAGCCACCAACAGGAAGTCTTGCATGCTTTATATAAGTGGATCGGGTCAGATGGACTTAGAAGCATATGACATGGAACTGGTCGGCTGACAATGAACTGAACCGAACTTATAACCTCAAGCCTAGTTTTTACCATACATACATTCCAGCCTCTGACCAGACCCGGTCAGATGAACCCCTTCCTCCTATCCACTCTTATGCCTCTTCACCCGAACCAATCCCAAACCTTTTTCTCTTCTTCTTCTTCTCCATCCTCTTTCTTCTTTAACCAACACCGAACCCAGTCTCGTTCCAAACACCCAAATCAAAGCCAAGCATTTATGTACTGGCACGTTCAACAACAGACTATAACCTCCTCCGTTACTGCCTCGAGATGGCGACAAAGCCATCAACGGCGATGGCGAGGGAGAGGAGGTCATGGCATCAAGGTTAACTAAATACCATGCTCAAATCGCTCAAATTATCCACGAATTCGAATCGAGATCAATTAAAATGGAATTATCTAAAGTTTTGCAGCCTACCTATGTAATTGATTCGAGAATTGAAGGGAATAGTGAAGTATTGAAAATTAGGGTTTCTCCTTTTCTTTGGTGCTAAAATATGGAGGACGAAGATAATAAAAGGAAAGGAAGAAGAAGAGGAGAGACGGCAGACATATATATGGATTTACAGTGGCTCTTTGTTTTCCCAGCCTTTTACCCCGTTCGGACCGGATTGCAAGCCCATGTATATATATTTGGCCCGTTGATCCAATGTTAGTGGGATGGAAAAGAAATCGTTTGGATCGAAGACCTAACCCTGATGGAATCATGCACATTGACTTGGCATACGAATTGAATTCAAAGGAAAATAAAAATAAACAAAGAGCTTGCCTGGAGGAGTCGCTGGACATCAATCAGAGTTCTCAAAGCTGTTTGAAACGAAGAAGGAAATCCGTGAACTTTTTGGTGTATTTATAGGCTGCAAGAGACACGACTTCATGTCACAACGCGTCCCTACAAACGAATGGAAGCAACTATTTAACGATTCAAATTCAGAAACCAATGAGCAAGTAATGTCGAAGCACGCTCCATCTTCAATAGAAGCATCCTTCGAGGGGGGAAAATGTTAGCCTACTTTGTGAATTAGGCTACACAAAGATAAAAGATCAAATAATGAAGATCATTCACTCAAAGAAAAATCGGATTGGATCGGAGTCCATCTGGTCAAAGAAAAGGCACATAGTGAAGAAGAAAGGGGGACAAGCTGAACCGGATCGGTTTGGTCAAATCCGATTCCCCCCCCCCAATTGAAGTATTTCTGATCCGATCCCATACACTTGAAACTGCTGAAGCTGTGCCCACGTTCCCTTGAGACTCGGAGTGGTTATACCCACGTTCTACCCATGTTTTCCACTAACCTGGTTTGTTTTCACTATCGTATCCCATCCAAACCCGATAGTAACGGGATGGATGCCACGTGGATCCGAACCGAAGCCATTCCAGGAGCATTTTCCACCTATAAATACACCATCAAGGGACATTTGGGAGGATCTTTTGGCATTTTCAGAACTCAAACTCCTTTGCTATTCGAGTTTCATCAACTTATTCAGATTACAATCACCTTTTTAAGCATATTGTGGAGGAAATTGAGTGAATCGATCCACTGTAAGAGTGAAAATTGAGTGAGAATTATTGTTGTACTTGCATTCAAATCATCAATTCAAAGATTAGAAAGTGGACGTAGGCTATTTAACGCCGAACCACTATAAATTGTGTGTTTTCTTCGTTTTTGATTTCATTTCAGTAGAATCATTACTGGTTTGGGTGTTAGAGCCAATTTTGGATCTAACATAAACATACACATACTAAACATGCATAAATGTATTTTTATTCACCAATGTAACTTTACACATACACATATGAAACCCTTAATCATCAATTTGTTCATGAACCACTAACTTGAAGGCCATAGGAACTACATTCACATCCATTTCACCAAAAATGGGATTATAGTTGAAATCCCAACACATGAATAACCCTGAATTTCCAAAATTTTCAACTTTAATCACATAAAGTTCAGAATACTTACAATAGTAGGAGGATGGGAAGAAGACGAGGCCATTAAACTGAATGTTGGAGGAAATTAAGTTTTTTGGGCTAAAATTGAAAGGGGAAGTAAGGTTTTCGGATGAGAGAAATTTAAGAAAAGAGGAAATGGGAAAGTGAAATAGCGACTAAAGGGATTGAAATCTCTGGGCATTATCTGTGATAACGCTAAGAAAAAAAGTGTGATCCGAGATAATGCCGTTGAAAAATACAAAATTTTGCACTTGCGCTATCTGTGATACCGCTGTTGGAAATTTTAGAGAAGGAAGAGGGAGAGAATATGGGAAAGAAAATTTTATATTTGAAATTTTTTCCTTTTATTGACGCTTATTTTTTGCTTTTCACAACCTTGATTGATACTTGGTTACAACAAATGAGAGAGTCTCTATATATAACATGACAAATGTTCTAGACTCTTCTCTCTCTAGATAATTCTGTTGCATATTTTGATAGACAAAAATTTATTATCATTTATTTTGGTTTTGGTCTTTCCTAAAACAAGGATAGAATTTATTACATAATTGGCATTTACTTATATAACCAATTTATTTGTTTTCTTTTAAAACCAAGTTTATTTTTCAACATCCCCTCGTAAACTTCATTTTATTACTCCAAGAAAATTTCTCAACTTGTTAAAATCTTCATCTTTGAGCGGCTTGGTGAAGATATTGGCTATTTGATCATTGGACTTCATGTACCCTATTTGTACTTCCTTTTTAGTGACATACTCTCTAATAAAGTGATAGCGTGTATCAATATGCTTACTTCGATCATGAAAGACTGGACTTTTGGCCAAAGCAATTGCTGATTTGTTATCCACGAAAATCTTGGTATTGTATCTTTCAACTTTTCCTTTGTCATTTTTCTTTACTTTGCATACCCCTTTGACACCAATTGCATTGTGCCTTTTTGGAAGTGAAGCTTTCTCCCATTTGTCATTTTTCTTGATCGCCTTTATTTCTTTGTCCATAGCATCTTTGCAACTTCTCTTTTCCAAAGCTTCTTGAAAATTTATAGGCTCACAATATGCAAATAGAGAAAAGAGAGTAAGATTGTCTTGATTTTCTATTACATCATAAATTTCTTGAAGGCTTCTAAAACGAGGAACTCTTTCACTTGAGCGCCCGTCTTCTTGACAACTTGTCGTTGGTGAAGTAGTGAGGAAGTAGGCTCTTCACTTGGTTGTTCGATCCTTGGTGGTTGTATATCATCTTCTTCAAAATATGGAAAAAAGTTGTAATTTTCATCATACGATTTCCAATCCCATTCTCTTTCTTCATCGAATGCAACATCTCGGCTAATTATTATTTTCTTCGTATCGGGATTGTAAAGTTTACAACCTTTAGAATTTGTGTCATAACTAATGGAAATATATTTTTCACTTTTGTCATCCAATTTGCTTCGCTTTTCATTTGGTACATGTACATGAGCTATGCTTCCAAAAACTCTTAAATGAGAAATGCTAGGCTTCCTTCCGCTCCATGCTTCTTGTAGTGTCTTCCCCTACACACTTCTTATTGGAGATCGGTTTGATAGATAAATAACGCATGCCACAACTTCCGCCCAAAATTCTTTTGGTAGCCTCTTACTTTTGAGAATGCTCCTCGCCATTTCAAGAATTGTTCTATTCTTCCTTTCTGCTATTCCGTTTTGTTGAGGAGATCTAGGCACCGTTAGTTGGCGTTGAATTCCATTATCTTCACAGTAGTTCTGAAATTCTCTTGATGTGAACTCTCCTCCACGGTCAAATCTCATGGCTTTTATCATAAGGCCACTTTCCTTCTCAACATGAGCTTTGAACTTCTTGAAGTTCTCAAATACCTCTGATTTCTCCTTCAAAAAATACACCCGCGTTTTTCTTGAAAACCCATCAATAAAAAGAAGGAAATAATTACTTTTACCTAGTGAGCTTGGCTTGATTGGTCCACACACATCTATATGTATGAGTTCTAATGGTTTCTTGACCCTTGAATATGACTCACCTTTTCTTTCTTGAATAGCAATTCTAGTCCTCTGAAGTTAAGATGTCCAAAACGAAGATGCTAAAGCCATGAGACATCTTAGGCGACATCATGTTGAATGTTGAGCACAAACATTCTATTTCTTGAAATTGGTACCTTATAATGAGATTACTTGCATTGTCTCTTATGGAAAGACTTTATCTTTTAATTGAATATCATAACCTTTCTCTAAGAGTTGTCCTAAGCTCAAGATGTTACTCTTCATGTTTGGCACATAGTAAACATTAGAAATAAATTGATGCTCTCCATTCTTAAATCGGATAAGAACATTACCTTTGCCTTTCACTTCTGCTTTTGATTCATCTCCAAATGCCACATTGCCCTTTGTTGTTTCATCAAGCTCTACAAACATATCTTTTCTTCCGCACATATGGTTGCTTGCGTCGCTATCCAGGTACCATTGATTGTCCTTCCCTTTTTCATTTTCTTTATGGACCAATAATAATGTACCATCTTCTGTAATTCTTTCTTCAGAAAAAATGGCCTTCTCTTCAACCTTATTGTTTCTTGGATGTAACGACCTAGATTTCGCCCGACCCCAATCGATCGCAAGATCGATCAAGACCGTTCAAAACCCGCGTGCGTTAACTTTGGGCATACGACACATCAGAACAACAACACAGACTTTTATAACATCAATAATAAATGTTACATCAGAGTACATAATATATCAGAGTACATCAATAAATAATACAGCGGAAGATACATTTACAATAAATTAAATACATTGCAGCGGAACTAATCCCAGCGGAAGGTCGTCAATATTCTGGACCCAGCTTCAGGCTTTAATCCAGGATCCTGCTTAACTATATCTGCAAAAGCTACTCGACTGCCCGTGTGGAAAGAGGGCACCCGAGTTTGCAAAGTGAAACAAACTACAGGTCAGTCGTGGGACTGGTGTGAAAATTCTTAACTTAACTCACCTAATAAGTAGGCTAATCACAGGACCACGCCGCTAACGCCGAACGGGTTTACTCCATTGGATTGCCAGTACATAATTAAAGTAAATCGTCAAATAACGTAATGCTTTTTAGAAAAAATGAAACCATTATAAGACCCAGGTCCCATCACACAATGCAACGCACACCAGAGGATAGGGTTTTACCTTATAATGGTCAAAAGATGCTTGATACGTAAAAACGATATTTTTAGTAGTGTGTATATATATATATTTAAAACATTCATATATAATATCAATCCTAGACGGCATAGGTACCATATACTATGTCGCCGTACTAGTTATACAATCAAAACCGCAAGGGCGTATTGGGAATTGGGTTTCCATCATGAGATCGAGGCTAGGGATCGTCCTCTTCCGATTCGAGACACTCTAGCAAATGCCTCAGGATCCCCCGCAGTGAACCCTTGGATGCGGTAGGGCCGGTCCCTACCTAACGGTAGTGGATTAGTTATGCCTGAACACACGTTTCCCAGTCCCTTTGGACCTATAATATGACCACTTCCGGCCTATAAAAACCCAAGGTACCTCAATCCATAATCCACATAAGTAAAATGTCGGGCTGTGTGAAAGCCCAAACACCACTCCTAGCTAGAAAGAAACGTGTGCACTCCCTACGGTCCATATCCCGTTTTTAACTCATACCGAGGTGTGAGGCTCGCGAAGTCACGCTATACACAAAGCTATGCCTAAACAGGCTATGCTTTGATCATCAACCACAAGGCCTGCTTTTCAACAAAGCCTTGATCATTTGCATCTTAGCATGTCACATTGTCAGACCCTACCATATTATTGATCATCTACCAATATATATATATATAACCTCTAAGCTCATACGTCTTAGAGAAGGGTGATAAGTAAAGAATAAATTCTTCACCACCAAACAGAAATATATAATCAGTAGCGTTCAACAAATACAGTAGAAAGGAATACAATGTTAGACACGCAATCCATTTACAACTCTGCTCTGGGTCTGAGCGAAACAACGTGTCCGTCGATCTCCAAATGCTTTTGGACGACCATCACCAAATACCTTGCCTTGGAAGGCCAATCCCAATTCAAGATACCAGTCATCATTATCCCAACGATGTGAAAACCTTCGGTCTTCAATCACCGTCTTCATCTTCGACTCTTGATCGTCGCGATGATTATTCAGAATGGGTTAAACCCGGTCTTTCTGAATAACTCGCGTATTTTGGGATTAAAAAGAAAATATTGGAAAATCACACATTTCGTCACATTCCAACTTAGAATATTCTTTTAATAAGATATTCGTATTAGAAGATTTTCCTTAATTTTATCAAAGATAAACACTGAAAATAAAATCTATAAATCAATTTCCGAAATATGGAATTCCACAGAAATCAAATCAATACATAATCGATATAGATTTCTGTATCGGACTAATAATATAAATGGAATAACGGCAAAGCCTCTTAAATTCCATATATAATATCGGTCTTCTTTTACAGAAGTCCATTTCGATTATTACCAATCGAATTTCCACTTAATTCCAATTTAATATATTAAATTGGAAAAACTTGATTTTTAGAAAAATGCCCTTTTTAAATCTATAAATTCCAAATAATAATTTCAATGTAAATTGGCTTAAAGGACAAATGTCGTTTAAAACATCGTCCACGATAAATCCACTTCACATCTCAATTTATTTGTAATTACGAATTCTAGAAATCTTAATAAAAGATCTCCCTTTAAATATCAATTAAAAACATAATTCAAAGTAAACATTGAAAATATTCTTTATATAAAAGACTCTAATTGGGAGAATTCTTTATATTACAGATTTTTATCTTTTACAAATATTCTTTGTTTTAACATATAGTTGATTAAAAATATATTATGAAAACATATGCACTTTATATAAAAAGGATTTCCAATGTAAATATATCATTATTTAAAAGAACACCTGAATCGAAATGCGACTCAAACATTTGCCATATAATTTGAATTATATGGATTTCACACACATCATATATATGATAATAACAGTAAAACCATCAAATCATCCATCTACATCCAAAGTGTAATTTCCACTGTGTAAGCGTTAAAATTCAATAATAACGCTCATCGCAGCCTGTCGATCTAACGATCAACATACAACTAAATATTGGGATTAGTGTATATATATTTTCATCTCAACACCCGTGTGGGGTTTTCAACCAACAAACAAATAATAAACTAATTTGTGCACTTGGGTGATATGTGAAAAATTATCGTCCCAATCACATACACAAGTCGGGTAACTTGTGAATGGAAGTGTAATACACAATACATATAATGATGACAAGAAAATATCTCTATTGCAATGAATGAATAAGCATAATAACTTTGTCTCTATTGACAATTTCTATTTTGCAAATTTAAACTCTAAACAAAAATGGTTATTTTGTTTGGCAATTCTAATAAGACAAAAATGATAAATATTTTGTTTTAACTTACCTATCTTGACAAGTATATATCTTGCCAAACACACACACACACACACACACACACACACATATATATATATATATATATATATATATATATAAATTGCTTCAACTAATTCATTTTGACAAAAATGAATATTTCTGACAAAATGTAAAATTTGGTTTAACTAGTATAAATTAACTAAAATGAATAATTATTTTTAACTAATGTAAATTAACCAAAATGATTAATTGATTTTTAACTAATATAAATTTACAAAAATGAATAATTTGTGTTTAAATTCAAATAAAATATTCCAGTGCTATATTTTGTTTCATTCTTTTAATTTAGACAAAATGAGTGTTTTTGTCTATTTTACCTTAATGATAAAAATCTGAATGTTTATTTATTAAAGTGTAACTTTTAAATTCTATCCTTTATTTCAAACAATCTTTATTCATATCAAAATTATAAATCAAGAATATAATTTTCAATCTGATGGTTTGTTTGCATTAATGAATTGCAAACAAAGATGAACTTTATTCTAAGGTTTTATTTGCAACAAGGAATGCAAATAACAAATGTAACTTTTATTTAAAAGTATATTTGAGTGAATGTAAAAAAAGGAAACTCATTTCCAAAGTGTATTTACATAAAAGTAACAAATTTTATTTAAATGAGTATTTGCATTTATGAATACTAACAAAGAATAGTTTTGTTTACAAATTATATTTACATTAGTGAATGTAAATAAGAAAACAAAATTTATTTTCAAAGTATATTTAAACAAATTCTGTTAATTGTATAAAAGTGTGTACATTTGTGTTGGTAAATGTAGATAAAGAAAATAGACTATAGTTTCATTGAATATTTGCATTGATAAATGCAAGTAAAAGAATAAACTTTAATTTCAATGCATATATGTATTGATAAAAGCAAACAAAGAAATAAACTTTATTTTCAATATATTTGTATGTATTTGCATTGGTGAGTGCAAATGAATAATTTGTTACATTATATATTTGCATTAGCAAATGCAAATAAAAGAACAATTTCTATTTACTATACATATATATGCATGGCTGAATATAAATAGAAGTACAAACTTTATTTTCAAAACATGTTTACATTTTTGAACACAAAATAAAGAACAAACTTTATTTTCAATATATGTTTTATTTTCTAGTTTTATTGGTGTTGTCGAACACAAATAAAAATGTACTTCTTATTTTCAAGTCATGTTTGCATTGTGAGATGCAACTGAGAAAAATAAGTTTTATTTCATGCTATATTTGCATTGACAAGTGCAAATGAGAAGCAAACTTTTAATTTCTATGTAACTTCAGAAAATAATTTCTTATTTACATATAAAATGTAAACAAAATTGTTACTTTCATTTCAGAAATCAAGTTTGATAAAAATGATATTTTCAATTCAATAATCAGATTTTGACAAAAAGTGATATTTTCATTTCGTTAATAAAATTTTGGCCAAAAATGTTCACTAATAAAGTTTGGCCAAAAATGTGATCTCTTATTTCAATACTTATGCTTTAACCAAAATGTTATTTTTATTTCAATATTAATTATATTGAAAATGTAATCATTCTACTTCAATTTTAATTACATTGAAAAATGTAATCATTTTTTTTTCAATTTTAATTACATTGAAAAATGTAATCTTTTTAATTTATTACTAATTACATTAAAAATGTAATCTTTTTGATTTATTTCTAACATTTCAACAAAAACAAATAAAAGGATAACTTTGTTTTCTTTCGACAATTCTAACATAAATAATTTTCATATGAATCATTCTTTATATTAAAAAAATGTGATTTTTTTTATGTTTTCAACACTTTTATTTTAACATGAACAATTTTCATGTGAATAATTCTTTTCATTAAAAATAAGATTTTTTTTGTTTTCTGTTTCCATTTCAAATAGATTAACATTTTTAATCTATTCTATATATACGATAAAAAATGTAAATTTTATCGCTAACATGGTTTCAATTCAAACAAATGAACGTTTTATGTTTTTATTGTAATTCATAAACCGTGTTCTAAATGTAAACAAACAAAAATAGGATTTTTATTAGTTAGCCAAATTCTGTCGTAATGTAAATAAATAAAAATATATTCTATTTGTTGTTCATATTCTATTGTCAATAAACAAACAAAATAATATTCTATTTGTCGTTCAAATCTTATTGCAAAGTAAACAAATAAAAGTAAGGTTTTATTTGTTGTTCATTTTCTGTTGCAAAGTAAACAAATAAACAAAAATAAAGTTTTTATTTGTCGATCAACTTCTAATGTAATACAAACAAATAAAAATTAGTTTTTATTTGTCGATCAAATTCTATGGTTCATCTCAGAATAATAAAAATAATATTTTTTAAAATAAATTAGAATAACCAGATCTGAATAAAATGTGATTCAAATCTAAATTTAGATTTATTTTCTAATCGCAAATAAAATTCAACAATATATTAAATTCAACGCGGATCTAGCATATCATGAACAACAAAACAAACCATCAACAACAATCAACCATTCATCAATCATAGAACATTTCAAATCTGAATTACATCACAATACAATTATTCTTAACGCCAGAAAAATAATTTAAAATTAATTAAATAATAAAATTCAGAATTCTCACATTGATTTTTGCTGAAAATTCGACTCTCTCGGATTCAGCTCTGGTCTGCGCCATCGCGAAGATCTCGGAAAGACGAGTCCAACGCAACTGACGGTTCGTCAATCAGACCTCGTATGAAAGAGATATTGATTTTTAAAAATCGGATAAATTAAATATTTAATTAATAAAATAATAATAAAAAAAGACCTTCTTCCTCGTTTGCCTGTAACAAGGCCGCACCCAAACTTCATCGCGCAACCTTTTGCGCGCGCCCCCCTATAGTCCACCGTCGACCAATCAGAGACCACCACTCCGAAGCCCTGCCCGCGAGCCACCACCGCCACCAACAGCTCCAAACTCGGCCCCCTCCTCCTCTCAAAAATTGAACCCGAACGCCCCGACTTCCTCGCCAGAATTCACGAAATCCGTGCACTGAAAACTGATCTTAACCATACGGATTTGTAGAGCTCTCCGTCCTCTTCGATTTGATATATAGTTTGTAGATTTTCACTGAACGGATTGAGAGAAATTGATGTTTGAAGTTGGGAAGTTTCTGGCCATTGAATAGCCATAGGCGGCGGCTGCGTTTTTAGGGTTAGGGTTTGATTTTTTTAATTATTTTATTATAAAAATGTGTTATAAAGGTGAAAATGCGGGTTGTCTCCGAATTGGGCTTACTTACTGTCGATCTTAACGTTTTGAGGCCTTCTGAACGCAATGGGATGGGTCTCGGGGTCCAATTCCGAAATCTGTAGAAATTTTATTTAAAATCCCATTAAAAATTAATTAATTAATTATTGACCGTACATATAAATATGCCGAAGCCAAATATGACCTCAGAAAATTCTAAAAAATATATTTTTAGCTTTCTTATGACGATACGAATCCAACAAAATTATTTTCATCGAATTCTGAGACTGTTTGAAAAATGGCTATTTTTAAGGCGTTTAAATTTAACTGAAATAGTCAAAACACATTTTCTTTTGCCACGCTCACATATTAATTCGAAAAATTCAGAAAATTGAAACCTAGCTATAATTTGACATTTCCGTTCCAACAAAAGTGGTTTCGTCGAAAACAGAGGTCGTTTGAAAAATGACTATTTTCAAGGCCAATATATTTAATATTAAAAATACATTTTTAAACAAATAAATTCCGAAAGTCAAAATATATAAGTGTTTACTGTTTTTCAATGCAGAAACGTCATTCCGAACTCAATGGAAGTGGTTTCGAGTCGAAATTCCTTCATATGTGAAAAGTAGCCTTTTGGGCCATATATATTATATATAAATTCTACATCGACCTTTCTGAAAATTGAATTGGCCATAACTTTTGATTTTTGCTATGAAATTTCAATTTTTCAGATTCGTTAGAAAGATATGATTAAACAGATTTAAATATTTCTGGTTTCACTCAATTCTGATTTATTTTGAATCATGTACATTCAGTTAAAGTTTAAAACCAAATTTTAAAACTACCGCGCCATTTCTAACTCCATTTATATATATAAATTTAAATTTATTCATTTTAACTTTGATTAAAATGAATTCTAGCCATTATTATTTAAAATAAATCACTTTAGATTTTCAAAATTCATTAAAATTTTCTAAAATAGAATTTTTAAATTGGTTCAGAATTTGCGGGTTGTTACAATCTCCCCCACTTAAAATCTTTTCGTCCTCGAAAAGGAAATGAAGCTAAAGTTGTTTATTTAACTAATTTAATTTTCATTCTTTTATTGTTTAATCATTTTATTAGTTGAATTCATATTCACACAACACAATCATCAATCAATTAGTTGATTAAATTTTCAAAAATATATAACTTTTATATATTCAAAATCATATTTTCTAAAGTCGAACTATATATAATAACAAGTACGTTAATTATGAACTCTTCTTTACTCTGACTCATTCTAGGGCTTTGCTAACCCCATCTCAAATGAGTATTCTCATTCTAGGATACTGCTGATCCTATCTCTAATGAGTATTCTTATTGGATATTACTAATCCAACTTCTGATGAGTCTTCTGTTTAGTTCTAACGAATTGTACCCCAAAGATTTGAGCTAACCCGAGCTCTGATACCAGCTGTAACGACCTAGATTTCGCCTGACCCCAATCGATCGCAAGATCGATCAAGACCGTTCAAAACTCGCGTACGTTAACTTTGGGCATACGACACATCAGAACAACAACACAGACTCTTAAAACATCGATAATAAATGTTACATCAGAGTACAGAATATATCAGAGTACATCAATAAATAATACAGCGGAAGATACATTTACAATAAATTAAACACATTGCAGCGGAACTAATCTCAGCGGAAGGCCATCAATATTCTGGACCCAGCTTCAGGCTTCAATCCAGGATCCTGCTTAACTATATCTGCAAAAGCTACTCGAATGCCCGTGTGGAAAGAGGGCACCCGAGTTTACAAAGTGAAACAAACTACAGGTCAGTCGTGGGACTGGTGTGAGAATTCTTAACTTAACTCACCTAATAAGTAGGCTAATCACAGGACCACGCCGCTAACGCGGAACGGGTTTACTCCATTGGATTGCCAATGCATAATTAAAGTAAATCGTCAAATAACGTAATGCTTTTTAGAAAAAATGAAACCATTATAAGACCTAGGTCCCATCACACAATGCAACGCACACCATAGGATAGGGTTTTACCTTATAATGGTCAAAAGATGCTTGATATGTAAAAACGATATTTTTAGTAGTGTGTACATATATATATTTAAAACATTCGTATATAATATCAATCCTAGACGGCATAGGTACCATATACTATGTCGCCGTACTAGTTATACAATCAAAACCGCAAGGGCGTATTGGGAATTGGGTTTCCATAATGAGATCGAGTCTAGGGATCGTCCTCTTCCTATTCGAAACACTCTAGCAAATGCCTCAGGATCCCCCGCAGTGAACCCTTGGATGCGGTAGGGCCGGTCCCTACCTAACGGTACTGGATTAGTTATGCCAGAACACACGTTTCCCGGTCCCTTTGGACCTATAATATGACCACTTCCGGCCTATAAAAACCCAAGGTACCTCAATCCATAATCCACATAAGTAAAATGCCGGGCCGTGTGAAAGCCCAAACACCACTCCTAGCTAGAAAGAAACGTGTGCACTCCCTACAGTCCATATCCCGTTTTTGACTCATACCGGGGTGTGAGGCTCGCGAAGTCACGCTATACACAAAGCTATGCCTAAACAGGATATGCTTTGATCATCAACCACAAGGCCTGCTTTTCAACAAAGCCTTGATCATTTGCATCTTAGCATGTCACATTGTCAGACCCTACCATATTATTGATCATCTACCTATATATATATATATATATATATATATATATATATATATATATAACCTCTAAGCTCATACGTCTTAGAGAAGGGTGGTAAGTAAAGAATAAATTCTTCACCACCAAACAGAAATATATAATCAGTAGCGTTCAACAAATACGGTAGAAAGGAATACAATGTCAGACACACAATTCATTTACAAGTCCGCTCTGGGTCTGAGTGAAACAACGTGTGCGTCGATCTCCAAATGCGTTTGGACGACCATCACCAAATACCTTGCCTTGGAAGGCCAATCCCAATTCAAGATACCAGTCATCATCATTCCAACGATGTGAAAACCTTCGGTCTTCAATCACCGTCTTCATCTTCGACTCTTGATCGTCGCGATGATTATTCAGAATGGGTAAAACCCGGTCTTTCTGAATAACTCGCGTATTTTGGGATTAAAAAGCAAATATTGGAAAATCACACATTTCATCACATTCCAACTCAGAATATTCTTTTAATAAGATATTCGTATTAGAAGATTTTCCTTAATTTTATCAAAGATAAACACTGAAAATAAAATCTATAAAGCAATTTCCGAAATATGGAATTCCACAGAAATCAAATCAATACATAATCGATATAGATTTCTGTATCGGACAAATAATATAAATGGAATAACGGCAAAGCCTCTTAAATTCCATATATAATATCGGCCTTCTTTTACAGAAGTCCATTTCGATAACTACCAATCGAATTTTCACTTAATTCCAATTTAATATATTAAATTGGAAAAACTTGATTTTTAGAAAAATGCCCTTTTTAAATCTATAACATAGATTTATAAATTCAAAATAATAATTTCAATGTAAATTGGCTTAAAGGACAAATGTCGTTTAAAACACCGTCCACGAAAAATCCACTTCACATCTCAATTTATTTATAATTACGAATTCTAGAAATCTTAATAAAAGATCTCCCTTTAAATATCAATTAAAAACATAATTCAAAGTAAACATTGAAAATATTCTTTATATAAAAGACTCTAAATGGGAGAATTCTTTATATTACAGATTTTTATCTTTTACAAATATTTTTTGTTTTAACATATAGTTGATTAAAAATTTATTATGAAAACATATGCATTTTATATAAAAAGGATTTCCAATGTAAATATATCATTATTTAAAAGAACACCTGAATCGAAATGCGACTCAAACATTTGCCGTATAATTTGGATTATATGGATTTCACACACATCATATATATGATAATAACAGTAAAACCATCAAATCATCCATCTACATCCAAAGTGTAATTTCCACTGTGTAAGCGTTAAAATTCAATAATAACGCTCATCGCAGCCTGTCGATCTAACGATCAACATACAACTAAATATTGGTATTAGTGTATATAAATTTTCATCCCAACACCCGTGTGGGGTTTTCAACCAACAAACAAATAATAAACTAATTTGTGCACTTGGGCGATGTGTGAAAAATTATCGTCCCAATCACATACACAAGTCGAGTAACTTGTGAATGGAAGTGTAATACACAATACATATAATGATGACAAGAAAATATCTCTATTGCAATGAATGAATAAGCATAATAACTTTGTCTCTATTGACAATTTCTATTTTGCAAATTTAAACTTTAAACAAAAATGGTTATTTTGTTTGGCAATTCTAATAAGACAAAAACGATAAGTATTTTGTTTTGACTTACCTATCTTGACAAGTATATATCTTGCCAAACACACACACACACACACATATATATATATATATATATATATATATATATATATATTGCTTCAACTAATTCGTTTTGACAAAAATGAATATTTCTGACAAAATGTAAAATTTGGTTTAACTAGTATAAATTGACTAAAATGAATTATTATTTTTAACTAATGTAAATTAACCAAAATGATTAATTGCTTTTTAACTAATATAAATTTACAAAAATGAATAATTTGTGTTTAAATTCAAATAAAATATTCCAGTGCTATATTTTGTTTCATTCTTTTAATTTAGATAAAATGAGTGTTTTTGTCTATTTTACCTTAATGATAAAAATGTGAATGTTTAGTTATTAAAATGTAACTTTTAAATTCTATCCTTTATTTCAAACAATCTTTTTTCATATCAAAATTATAAATCAAGAATATAATTTTCAATCTGATGGTTTGTTTGCATTAATGAATTGCAAACAAAGATGAATTTTATTTTAAGATTTTATTTGCAACAAGGAATGCAAATAACAAATGTAACTTTTATTTAAAAGTATATTTGAGTGAATGTAAAAAAAGGAAACTCATTTCCAAAGTGTATTTACATAAAAGAAACAAATTTTATTTAAATGAGTATTTGCATTTATAATACAAACAAAGAATAGTTTTGTTTACAAATTATATTTACATTAGTGAATGTAAATAAGAGAACAAAATTTATTTTCAAAGTATATTTAAACAAATTCTGTTAATTGTATAAAAGTGTGTACATTTGTGTTGGTAAATGTAGATAAAGAAAATAGATTATAGTTTCATTGAATATTTGCATTGATAAATGCAAATAAAAGAATAAACTTTAATTTCAATGCATATATGTATTGATAAAAGCAAACAAAGAAATAAACTTTATTTTCAATATATTTGTATGTATTTGCATTGGTGAGTGCAAATGAATAATTTGTTTCATTATATATTTGCATTGGTAAATGCAAATAAAAGAACAATTTCTATTTACTATATATATTTATGCATGGCTGAATATAAATAGAAGTACAAACTTTATTTTCAAAACATGTTTACATTTTTGAACACAAAATAAAGAACAAACTTTATTTTCAATATATGTTTAATTTTCTAGTATTATTGGTGTTGTCGAACACAAATAAAAATGTACTTCTTATTTTCAAGTCATGTTTGCATTGTGAGATGCAAATGAGAAAAATAAATTTTATTTCATGCTATATTTGCATTGACAAGTGCAAATGAGAAGCAAACTTTTAATTTCTATGTAACTTCAGAAAATAATTTCTTATTTACATATAAAATGTAAACAAAATTGTTACTTTCATTTCAGTAATCAAGTTTGATAGAAATGATATTTTCAATTCAATAATCAGATTTTGACAAAAAGTGATATTTTCATTTCGCTAATAAAATTTTGGCCAAAAACGTTCACTAATAAAGTTTGGCCAAAAATGTGATCTCTTATTTCAATACTTATGCTTTAACCAAAATGTTATTTTTATTTCAATATTAATTATATTGAAAATGTAATCATTCTACTTCAATTTTAATTACATTGAAAAATGAAATCATTTTTTTTTCAATTTTAATTACATTGAAAAATGTAATCTTTTTAATTTATTACTAATTACATTAAAAATGTAATCATTTTGATTTATTTCTAACGTTTCAACAAAAACAAATAAAAGGATAACTTTGTTTTCTTTCGACAATTCTAACATAAACAATTTTCATATGAATCATTCTTTATATTAAAAAATGTGATTTTTTTTTATGTTTTCAACACTTTTATTTTAACATGAACAATTTTCATGTGAATAATTCTTTTCATTAAAAATAAGATTTTTTTTGTTTTATGTTTCCATTTCAAATAGATTAACATTTTTAATCTATTCTATATATACGATAAAAAATGTAAATTTTATCGCTAACATGGTTTCAATTCAAACAAATGAACGTTTTATGTTTTTATTGTAATTCATAAACCGTGTTCTAAATGTAAACAAACAAAAATAGGATTTTTATTAGTTAGCCAAATTCTGTCGTAATGTAAATAAATAAAAATATATTCTATTTGTTGTTCATATTCTATTGTCAATAAACAAACAAAATAATATTCTATTTGTCGTTCAAATCTTATTGCAAAGTAAACAAATAAAAGTAAGGTTTTATTTGTTGTTCATTTTCTGTTGCAAAGTAAACAAATAAACAAAAATAAAGTTTTTATTTGTCATTCAACTTCTAATGTAATACAAACAAATAAAAATTAGTTTTTATTTGTCGATCAAATTCTATGGTTCATCTCAGAATAATAAAAATAATATTTTTTAAAATAAATTAGAATAACTAGATTTGAATAAAATATGATTTAAATCTAAATTTAGATTTATTTTCTAATCGCAAATAAAATTCAACGCGGATCTAGCATATCATGAACAACAAAACAAACCATCAACAACAATCAACCATTCATCAATCACAGAACATTTCAAATTTGAATTATGTCACAATACAATTATTCTTAACGCCAGAAAAATAATTTATAATTAATTAAATAATAAAATTCAGAATTCTCACATTGATTTTTGCTAAAAATTCGACTGTCTCGGATTCAGCTCTGGTCTGCGCCATCGCGAAGATCTCGGAAAGACGAGTCCAACGCAACAGACGGTTCGTCAATCGGACCTCGTATGAAAGAGATATTGATTTTTAAAAATCGGATAAATTAAATATTTAATTAATAAAATAATAAGAAGAAGAAGAAGAAGTCCTTCTTCCTCGTTTGCCTGTAACAAGGCCGCACCCAAACTTCATCGCGCAACCTTCTGCGCGCGCCCCCCTATATCCCACCGTCAACCAATCAGAGACCACCACTCCGAAGCCCTGCCCGCGAGCCACCACCGCCCCCAATAGCTCTGAACTTGGCCTCCTCCTCCTCTCGAAAATCGAACTCGAACGCCCCCTCTTCCTCGCCAGAATTCGCGAAATCCGTGCACTGAAAACTGATCTTAACCGTACGGATTTGTGGATCTCTCCGTCCTCTTCGATTTGATATATAGTTTGTAGATTTTCACTGAACGGATTGAGAGAAATTGATGTTTGAAGTTGGGAAGTTTCTGGCCATTGAATAGCCATAGGCGGCGGCTGCGTTTTTAGGGTTAGGGTTTGATTTTTTTAATTATTTTATTATAAAAATGTGTTATAAAGGTGAAAATGCGGGCTGTCTCCGAATTGGGCTTGCTTATTGTCGATCTTAACGTTTTGAGGCCTTCTGAACGCAATGGGATGGGTCTCGGGGTCCAATTCCGAAATCTGTAGAAAATTTATTTAAAATCCCATTAAAAATTAATTAATTAATTGTTGACCGTACATATAAATATGCCGGGGCCACATATGACCTCAGAAAATTCTAAAAAATATATTTTTAGCTTTCTTATGACGATACGAATCCAACAAAATTATTTTCGTCGAATTCTGAGACTGTTTAAAAAATGGCTATTTTTAAGGCGTTTAAATTTAACTAAAATAGTCAAAACACAATTTCTTTTGCCACGCTCACATATTAATTCGAAAAATTCTGAAAATTGAAACCTAGCTATAATTTGACATTCCGGTTCCAACAAAAGTGGTTTCGTCGAAAACAGAGGTCGTTTGAAAATTGGCTATTTTCAAGGCCAATATATTTAATATTAAAAATACATTTTTAAACAAATAAATTCCGAAAGTCAAAATATATAAGTGTTTACTATTTTTCAATGTATAAACGTCATTCCGAACTCAATGAAAGTGGCTTCGAGTCGAAATTCCATCATATGTGAAAAGTAGTCTTTTGGGCCATATATATTATATATAAATTCTACAGCGACCTTTCTAAAAATTGAATTGGCCATAACTTTTGATTTCCACTATGAAATTTCAATTTTTCAGATTCGTTAGAAAGATATGATTAAACAGATTTAAATATTTCTGGTTTCACTCAATTCTGATTTATTTTGACTCCTGTACATTCAGTTAAAGTTTAAAATCAAATTTTAAAACTACCGCACCATTTCTAACTCCATATATATATATATATAAATTTATTCGTTTTAACTTTGATTAAAATGAATTCTAGCCATTATTATTTAAAATAAATCACTTTAGATTTTCAAAATTCATTAAAATTTTATAAAATAAATTTTTTAATTGGTTCAGAATTTGCGAGTTGTTACATTGGAGCTCTACATTCAGAAGCATAGTATCCAAATTTGTCGCAATTATAGCATTTAATCCGTGATTTGTCATTCCTTGAATTTGAATTGCCTCTCCCACGACCTCTAATTGTTCTTTCTCCTCTGTGATTATTGTTGCTTTTGTTGTTTTCATTGTTGGGCCTCCAACCTCGTCCATGCCCATATCCCCGTCCTCTTCCTCGTTCTTGACCACGACCCCACCTTTGTTGGCTTTGATTGTTTTCTTCCTTTTTTGAATCAATTCGTGTCTTGAGAGCATGCTTCACGGTCTCTTCCTTCTTTCTTTTCTTTTATTCATAAGCTTGCAATGAGCCTAAAAGCTCCTCTATAGCCATGGTCTCCAAGTTTTTTGTTTCTTCAATGATGGCGACAATATGTTCAAACTTTGGATCTAATGATCTAAGAATCTTCTCCATGATTCTGACATCATCTACTTTTCACCATTTCTTTTCAAATTATTAGTAACAACTAAAACTCTTGAAAAATAATCAGAAACAAGTTCACCTTCTTTCATATGTAGAGATTCAAATTCTCCTCTTAATGTTTAAAGACACACCTTTTTGACTTGATCAGCTCCCTTGTAAGATATTTGAAGCTTTTCCCATGCTTTCTTTGCTGATTTTGCTTCCGAAATCTTTTAAAAGTGTCGTCATCCAATGCTTGATAAATTAGACTAAGAGTCTTCTTGTTTCTCGTTCTCAAGTTTTCCAATACATCCCTTTGGGTTTGAGATAGACTACCTTCGCCTTCTTATTCAGTATAGCCTTTATCAACTATTTGTCATACACTATGTGCTCCAAGGAGGGCCATCATTCTTAAGCTCCAATTATTATAGTTGGTCTTGGTAAGCATTGGAACTGGTACGGGAACGCTGTTATTCGCCATCTTTTAGTATCTTCGGCCTTCTTCTTCTTTCATTTGTTAAAAGGATCTTCTAGCTCTGATAGCACTTTGTTAGAAATTTTGGAAGAGGGAGAGAATATGGGAAAGAAAATTTTATATTTGAAAAAAATATACTTTTATTGATGCTTATTTCTTGCTTTTCACAACCTTGATTGATACTTGATTACAACAATCTAGAGAGTCTCTATATATAACATGACAAATGTTCTAGACTCTTCTCTCTCTAGATTATTCTATTGCATATTTTAATAAACCAAAATTTATTATCATTTATTTTTATTTTGGCCTTTCCTAAAATAATGATAGAATTTATTACTTCATTGGCATTTATTTATAAAAACAAATTTATTTGTTTCCTTTTAAAACCAAGTTTATCTTTCAACAACCGTGTGTACAAATAAAAAGGGTCTATTTATGTAATTAGCTTTGAAACTGGCCTATTTGTGTTATTAATTTTTGAAATTGGCCAAAATAAAAATATATTCCTCAATTGATTGAAAACCTAGTTCCAATTTATCAAGTGTTGTAAGTCACAAAAGTAAAAGACTGAAATAAGAATGTTACTAGAAGAGTATTAAAATGAAAACCATGGAAAATGGAAGCCTGTAAGAAAAGAAAGAAAAGAAGAAAAAACAATAATAGGAATAGAGGTAAAAGATTGAACTTATTTACTAAAATAGCGAGCAATGAGATATGAGATGCTAATTTACTATATTAATAACAGTATTAATGACTGAAAGGTGTAAGCTTAAATGAAATAAAAGCTAGAGATGTAAAAATAATACATACTTAAAATCTAATATATAAGATATTCAGATAGTAAGAATTAAAAGAAGAATAAATATGCATAAAGACGAAACATGTACATAATAGCCTCAGATACGTGTTTGTAACTGTTGTGAACAATTATAAACTGTTTGCTAAAACTAGGGCTTGAGAGAGAGTATGTTTGCAAAATACGAAAGAACATTGCATTAGTATTGGAGCCTCATTGGTAAAGGCATGTCCATTTTATTGGTTGGCCTGTGACACTAGTTTTAGTGACCGTTTATGTATCATAAGGCAGGATACAGAGAGCCATTTATATCACTACAATAAAAACTGTGTTTTCCGATGCCAAAAAACGTTGGTATTTCGTCGATAAACTGAACTGTTGATGAAATTAGCTACGAAAACAAAACGTCGGTATATAGAGCGTCATTAAATTTTCCGATGATATTTTCTGACGTTTAGACCTAAAAATCGTCAATCATTACCAACGGTATTACAATGATTTTTTAACCCATATGAAAATTTGCCTGAATTAGAGAACCGAGCAGCAATGGGACAAGGAGGGGTAGGTTTCATCTCACACATGCATGGGTGCGCACACCTGCGTACTTACTAGCTTGTTCCAGGTACTTGAAAACCGAAGCCTAATTCCAAAGACTCCGTCCCGATCCTACCAATCAATCCAGGATCTTTCACCAGGAAAATGAATAATTTCAAAAAGAAAAATGGAAATCAAAATTTCGACATGATTTCGAATCCAGGGAGTGAGAATCAAAGCTTTACTAATTTTGCGACGTATATATGGGAAAAAAATGCCGGCATAATCATCCCAGCATAGCGATAAATTACCAATGAATTTACCGACGTTTTAGCTAATATACATGAAATTGCGCTTTACATCATTGATCTAATTGATTCATCTTTTAAAAATTACATAACTGTTGACTAAATGTGAACAAATGGTATAACGTGCATAACTTAAATGATATAGTATACTACACAACCAAAAGGCAGAATTAACAGAACAATAAGAGAGCATCCTTAAGCAAAAATTAACAAACTAATGTCAAAAAGATATGAAATATGCAAAAATACACTAGGCGCATTTACATAAACCAATGTCAAATAAGTACAATAAAAATGATAATATAGCCACAGAGATGTTTTATTTTTTTCTTGATCAATTACATACTAAAAACCCCACTACACACCAAATCTAACTTTGCTTGACCTCAGGCAGCTGTTGCTGCTTCTCTCTTCTTTTTCTCTTCTTTGCTTACTACTGCAATTTCCTTCTTCAGCAACCTATTTAAAAAATAAATTCAACAATGATTATTAAAGCAACCATTTGAATAGGCTTTTCAACATTACTATTTAATATGATTATGTCGTCATGAACAACATCTTTTCACTATATAAAAGCTGGATAAAGAGGTTTTAGCAGCAACATTATGATAGATTCAATAAGCATCAACGAGCCAGCCTTATTGGCTCTTTCCTTTATTCTCTTATTTGCTTCCCTGCCAACCAAATTAGGTGTTGCTAGTGCTAGTGGAGTCCTGCCAATTCATTTAGAAACTGAAATAACATTTTATCTATATCTGCAAATTTAGACGAGTAGGAAAATAGATTCAGATTGGAGTTTGATGACATCTTAAGAATAGAATTCCTACCCAGAAAATTTCCAATAACGTTTGGAGCTTCCATTTTTAAAGATAATAGTTTATTAATTCAAATGTCGTTTATTATCTAAATGATAATAAATTTACGTTGGATCCTTTTTCATGCAACATGTAAGAACATCTGTATAAATAGTTATTCAGTTTCGAATTGTGTGACCCAAAACACCATATGGCTGTAGATGGAAGCGTATTGAACACACACACACACGTATGTATACACTTGCACGCGACAAACAATAATCACATAAAGAAGATAAGTGATCATTACCCTAGTTATATTTGCATCAGAAGACTCGAAAACGCCTAATTGATAAGGATTACTCATACAGTTTTCACCGTCCTTCGGACTGCTCGCGTTGGGTTGTGATATGTTGGAGTTCAAGTCAAGCTCGTGGCCGACAATTATCAAAATTAGAAATAGTATTCAACAAGTTCAAGCAAAATAATATTTGATTAAATCAATTCAAGAGACTCAAAAAAGGAAGATTACCACCTTCATAGGCACAGATTTCTCATTCATATGAACTTAGATCAAAATTCCCGTTTCATTAGATTCAATAGTTTCTTTGTCATATACCCTGGTGAAATTAACAAACAATAATGATAATTTGCGTTGGAAGTCAAGTAATAAAATACACACTCAAGAGTTTCAATGCGACAGACAAATCAAATTTGAACTGTGTAGGACCTTGCAACTTCTACTTCACTATCAAACAAACCAAGGTATATGTACCTGCGTTCAAGCATCAAGCTTTAAGTTATATGTGTTACATATCCAAATAACCTTCTCCACCAGATAAGTTATTGAAGTTGAATAGTTTACATAATACAAGAGCATGTGTTAGCCTGTTAGACACTATCCTATTAACAATAGTTACAGAATTAATTAATCAACGAATTGACCAAGCGACGTAATATTTGCTTTCTAAAGCGTGTAATTATTATTTGATCTTTTTATGATTTTGGTATTATGCCCTCTTTACCTGTCAATGGTATCGAGTGGATTTTGCAAAGGTGAAATTAATGCTGTTTGCAAAATTCACAGGGTGCATTAGCTTTGCAATTGGATTTGTATGTGCATTTACAAGTAGTAAGAATTTTACATTCTTATATATTAATGTATCTATTCCTATTAATCATTATGATTATCATAAATATGAGTAGATGAATCTTTAGTTCAGCTGCTCAAAACACAATTTGAGAAATTCATGAAATTCAACAAGTCAATAACTGATTGAATCATGACTAGTATTATAGAGACCAAATTGAGCATTCAAGCAAATAACATTTTATATACCATATTCAACAATGTTCTTCATTTCACCCTTATTATAACACTTATAAACTTACTTTGCATATTAAACACCTCTGCCGTTGTAAACGTTCGAGTGCTAGAGTCATGCTGAAAAATGAGAAAACAAAGAAAGAGTTCATCATATTAGCAAGCAATGCAGTCTGGGAGATAACTATCATAACTTTCAATCTTATTTTTGAAGACTAGAAAGAAATATAGTACGAAAAAAAACGTTGTTTCCTTAAAAAAAAAGTTCTTCTTTCATAGGGATTGGTATTTCAGAGCCTGTATGTTTAGCATATCACATTGAAGATGCTCAAAAGGGCCAATCAACCGAATCAATCAATTGCTTATCTCATTTATTGTAGTTAGGTCTCACTGAGAAAGTTATTACCCGGTTAATATCAGTTGTGCATACCGTATTTATATATATTTTTTCTTTTAAACAGATTAAAGGCAAGATGAATGGGACAGAGAAAAGAAGAGTGGATAAGAGCACACATTGTGTGTACTAAGAACAAAAATATTTGAGTACATGTATGCATGGTGTGTGCAATTAAAGCACTCAATTACCCATTTCGATGGAGGTTAAGAAAAGCTATGATTGGGATATAATGGCGATATATTAGAAACTAACAGATGACTCAAAAATAATACATAATTTATTTGTTTGTTTATTTATTTACATATATACGTAGTAATTATGTGGACACTACAAAGGTAACATTTAGATTAAGACTATACAACACCACGATAATTTTCTTTTTGCAAATATTCTACAAATATTACTTAAGATAAATGTTGTTTCATTTCCTTTGTAAATAAAATTGGTTGATTTCAAACTTTGAAGTAAATAAAACATTGAGTGGTTAAGATTAATGGTTAACGAAAATCATCCATCCATTTATTGATACATAAACCATCACCTAATCCTTGAACTTGGGCTTATGAGTGGTCTTTTATCAATCGAATTTGCTGGAGAACTGATACTTTTAACTAAAATTGCTATAGGGGATATCTCTTCTAGCAGGCTTCGCTGCCAGTAGCATACACCGATACCTTATTTAAAATTGCTTAGTTGTAAAAATGTAGCGATCAAAGGAAGTTTGTGCTTTAGCATCGATTAACGTTGCTTGAACTGTGTAGATGTGCGCACGGCGCACATCGTGTGTTCCAATATACTTCTATATATACGTAATGTATACTGCACATATATTATCATATAGAAATACATTTCTAATTTATTCCCATGAAATAGTTTTCATTTTTTATGTAGATATGCAAAAAGATATTAGTAAGTTATGCATATCTTTACTAATTGGAAATTACCTTTAGTTTTCAAGTTTTCAGTGCATGATGGGTCAGTTAATTATTTTTCAATGTACCTTAATTATTTTGTTAATGATGGATCGGTTAATTATTGCCATGAATACAATACTAGGAAGATTAAAGAATAATGTTTCTAAAGTTTAGCATAAAGTTCCAGAATTACTGCCATGAATACAGTACTAGGAAGGTTAAAGAATGGGAGATTAAGGAATAATGTTTCTGAAGTTTAGCATGAAGTTCCAGAAGTATTATTGTGCACTTCACAGCTATTTCCCAAGTGCATCATGGGCAGAGCAAACCACTGAAGGGGCCAGCCGGCCACCAGTTATTACCTCTATTACCTTTGAATTCAATGAGGGACAAATACGATGAATAACTAGACTACTGGTATGTAACCAAATAATAGAAATTTACCTCCATAGTTCTCAAGGTTATGTCCCAAGCCTTAATCACAGAGCATGTTCCAAGTGAAAAAGTCAAATTGCCTTCATGTGTAGTATCAAGAACTCCTCCTGTCTCAGCAGGGGTCCCCTAGTAATGAACTACCATTGAAACATCACTACTGGAAAAAAAAAACTTAACTAGCAATAAAAAAATAACATCTGTGCAAGACATGCGTTAATAGTATCAAACCGTCTAACATCCGCTTTTCTTTCCAGTGCCTGGACGCAAACAATAGAATTTACAACTAGTCCCCAAACTAACCATAGATTTTCAAATTAATACCTCTAAACGATTTGTGGTAATATCAAAATGTGAATTTCTGGCTTCGGTTTAAATTTGGTTGCACAAACTGTGAAATAAGATCGCCAAGCGCCTTGGTCTCCAAGCTAGAATGTGTGAAAAGGAGAACGAGGACACAAAAGCAAAATCAATGGAACCCTAATTGTATTGTGATGATGTAGGGTACCATGGCGAAAATCGATAAGCAAAGGTTAACGGGAGCAGAGATCGACGGTGGATTGCAAAAACCTAGTTGTATTGCGGATGATAAAAGAGAAACTTGGGAAGAAAGAGGAAAAGGTAGGGTTATTTCTTTAGATACTATCATTCAAGAAAGCGGTACTGAATTTTAAAAAAGGGTCTACCACCTATTCACACCTCCACTTTACTTCCGGCTATCACTGTAAATTTAATACAAATGAATAATTTTTATATTCTTCTGGCTACCAAATCTTATTCTTTCACTCAGTTATTCACCACCGTACTTCTCCTAAAAAACATGTACTTATCTACAATTTCAAACCCCAACAAAAACATATATTCTTCTGTGCCTATTAGAGCTGGAAGATTAAGACAAAAAAGAGGTTAAAATTGTTTGATTTTTATTGTTTTCTATTATGATATAGAACATGTTATTAGGGTATAGTTTCGGTTTTTCATTGCATTTCAGGATATTTCTTCTGCTCCATTGGAAATTTCAAGCTTGGATGACATTAAATTTGATGACGTTGTAATAGGGAATGATAATGTAAGTTTTGACTTGTAGGGTTTTTATCCGTATAACTTACATATCTTCTTTTATAAATTGTTACATTAATTTTAATTTATTTTTTGTCGAATGATGATAAATTGGACAATAAACCTGATAGTTGTGATAATATGATACAAGATGTTCGTTCAAATGACCAAAAACATATAAATGTTGATTTACGAATCATTTCACAACCGACGAAGTACTCATTTATAAAAATTAAAATTGCTAATGTGGTTATGAAATTGTATTATGTTATTTTTTTTCATGAATTATTTGCATTCGTTTAGTTGAAGGTGTTGGTGGCCACATTTTTTCGTTATTAAATGGTAGCCAAAAGAGGAAAATTGTAAATGTCAGGGTGCTTTTAGTTTTGGTGGCCAGAAGAGTAAAACGGAGTGCGCATAGTAGCACCCTATTTTAATTAGATCGCGAAAGAGGCGTGGCCCGACGTTTCTGTCAACTTCTTTATAAAACAACGAAACTAAGAAAAAAAATGGTCAACATTTCGTCAACGGTACGTTGGGAACTCCAACGAATTTTTTTTGTCGGCGATTTACGTCGCTATTTACTATGTTTCTAGTAGTGTATGGCAAGTCCGAAATGGATATAATATTTAGTTCTCACGACCATTTAGCTGATGAAAAGTGCACACAAGAACTTCATGGTCATGGGACAAGAACTTCATGGTCATGGGACCTTCTTGGTCTCAATTAAGATGCTAGACTAGAAAAGGAAGCTTATTAGTTATTAGAAATTCACTGGGGGCATTTAGAAGTTGAGTCACTTTAGATGACGTAGGTTAGGCGATAAAAATTAATGTATTGCACGCGACCTCAGAGACCGTGGACTGCACTGGCGGTCATCAATGTGCGTCATATAATTCTTTAGGTTGACATGATCGAGAAAAAGCAAGATGATGGATCCTTACAAGATGTTGTTGGGAAACAATGGCTGAGTCGCGGACCAGGTCGCTTTCTTGAAGACGATTCGGCGATCTGGTCGATGGTGCAAAACCAGTTCGTACTTTCGTCGCCGCCTCTAGGATAAAACAGCCTCTCTGAAATAATAACTGATTTGCTTTGCACGAACAAATCAGTGCAGATTTGCACTTTCGAATTTAACTGCTCGAAGATTTCTAAAAGAATAATTTTTTAACTGCGGAGGAAGAGAAAAAACAGTTTTTTTTTTTCTATATATATCAATCTCGTCTAAAACTGATAATAATATATAGACGGGATCAGGGATGAACGAAAATACTGGTCAGTGGAGGAAAATAGGATCTACGAAATACTAGGTCAACAGTTTACCGCTTCATGGGAAAGTCGGCTCAGAAAAAATCTCCAGTTTTAAAATTCAGTTCGAAAAAAAACAATTTTTTTCTGGTTCAAAAATATAAGTGTCTACACCACATAGCCAAGGCCCAAGCCCAATCCCGAACCGAACCGAGCCGGGCCGGGCCGGGTCGGTCGGTCGCGCGCGCGTGTGGTGGTCATGATGCATGGTCTCCCTCCTCACAACAAAGCATGCATTGGGAGCCCAAGGCCCCAACAAGATTTCTTAGAAACAAGTATAAATACTTGCATCTTTCTTATAATCCCATGATGTGGGACTATTCACATATAGGAGCCATCATACATTTATTTCTATATTTTAAATAATTCACATAAATTTCCAAAAATCCCCCACTTGAATTTTTTAAAATATTATCGAGCAGTTTCTAAAAACATAAGACTGTGCGTAAACAAAGGTGTCATCCGACTTGAACATTTGCATAGTAAGTAAGATTCAGTTTTTACTAGAGTGACACGTAGTCTTGAACTCTATTCCTGACATCAAACCACACACAATCTTTTCCATAGTGCAATCAAATAAGCCCGTGCGTTTATGGCCATGCACGTCTATCCCAGTTTAGTGAACGCTCTAGAAGTTCTGCCCAAAACTCCATAGGAAACGGCCACATTTCCACATTCACACAGGTGAGTCTATCAAGAGTACTCCTGAAGGTAGGTACTCCACTCCAAATAGAGTATAGATCTCATTAAGAGTTTCTATTAAATCTTCCTCTAATCACTTCAGGAATACATGCTTCTTAGTTTATTAAATAGCATGTTCTACTTCTATCACTACACAACTTGTTTTTACCCATTGAACCTATTTCTTGGGATCTTCAGTCATTTAGGTCGGGTTACCATTGTGCGTGATTCCACAATCTCAGGGCAATAGTCCCATTCTTTTAGAATTATTAAGGACTTTCTTTCTGGTCAGTCCTTTCGTCAAAGGATCTGCCAAATTATCATCACTTCATATGTGATGTCCTCTAACAATACTGTGCATACGACTATCATTTCTTACCGTTGTATTATCGGTTCTGTTTTTCTTTCAATAGTCGTCAAATCTTTCATCACTATATATGTGATATTCTTTTACAGTATTGTGCTTACGACGTCGTTTTCTACCGTTGTTATAACAGTTCTATACTTTTTTGTAATACCCGCGGAACTATCACAATCGATTACACCACTGGTGTCTATTTTTCCTTTATAGGGATCTCAAATAGCAGATTTCTTTAGTTCTCTGCTTCTTAACTAGCTGTAGCTTGTGCTATTATCTCAGTCACTATAGTATACTGAGTCAAGATATTCTGTTTCTTAGATTTCCAAGAAACAGTTCTTCCAGCAATGCTAAATATATAGCCACTGGTCGCAATTGAATCATCAGATAAAATATTCCAGTCAGCATCGGAATATCTTTCAAGTACAGCTTAAAACTTTTCATAATGTAATCCAAGGTTCATGGTTCGTTTAAGGTATCTCATGACCCTTTCAATATCATGTCAATGCTTTATACTAGGTCTACTGGTAAACCTGCATAATAATCCCACGACATAGGCAATGTCAGGTCTAGTACATTCAGTGGCATACCGTAGGCTGCCAATGATGCTCGCAAAATCAGACTGTCTTACACCTTCATCAGTGTTCTTAAATAACTTTACACTGAGACCATATGGTGTACATGCAGGTTTACAGTCAAAATATTTGTATTTCTTTAGAGTATTCTCAATTTAATGAGATTGATCCAAAGAAAATCCCTATTTTGATCCAGTAATCTTAATACCAAGGATTACACTCGCCTTACCTAGATCTTTCATATCAAAATTGGCACTTAATAAAGATTTGACTAAATTTATGGCATGAATGTTTGACCCAAAGATGAGTAGGTCATCTACATAAGGCATATAATAGTGTAAATGTCATTCTCAGATTTGTAATAAATGCATTTGTCACTTTCATTAACTTTAAAACCATGTGAAATGATTAAAGTTCTCAAATTTTTCATGCTATTGTTAAAGTTCTTGTTTTAAACCATACAATGATTTATCTAATTTGCATACTTTATGTTCTTGACCATGTATTACAAATCCTTCAGGCTGGTCCATATAAATTTCTTCGTCTAATTCACCATTTAAAAAGACGGTTTTAACATCTATTTGGTGTATTCATAAATTATGAATGGAAGCAAGTGAGATTAATACCCGAATGGATGTTATTCTAGTTACATGTGAGAAATTGTCGAAGAAGTTTATATTTTCTTTTTGTTTAAAAACCTTTAGCTACTGATCGTGCCTTATATTTATTAACAGTGCCATCAAGTTTTAATTTTCCTTCAAGTACTCATTTACAGCCTATAGATTTACAACCAGAAGGTAAATCTGTCAAATGCCAAGTCCTATTGGATTCCAGAGAATCCATCTCATCATTTATAGCCTCTCGCCAAAAATCTGCGTCTAAATAAGATAAGGCCTCTTGGAGGTTTAAGTGATCGTTCTCTATAGTAAAAGCACAAAAATCTGAACCAAATCTTTTACGGTTCTCGCTCTTTTACTTCTTCTAGGTTCAACTTCAGAACTTTTATTAAGTTCTGTTCTAATAGGCATACTTGTTGTGCCCCCACTATTCCTTAAATTAAAAGGAAATTTCGTTTCATAAAAAATTGGCATCATTTGATTCAGATTATATTATGTGTATTTAGATCATAAATCCTGTATGCTTTGCTATTAACAGCATAGCTAATAAATACACATTCGTATGATTTACTTGCCAATTTTATTCTCTTAGGGTCTGGAATGCGAACATATGCTAAGCAACCCCAAGTTCTAAAGTATGACATATTAGATTTATATTTCTTTTAAAATTTCATAATGCGAAATTTTATTCTTAGATATGGGGATTCTATTCAGAACATAACGTACAGTCTATAAAATATCCCCCCACTAATGTTATGCTGCACCAAAATTTAATAAAATGACAATTATTAATTCGGTAAAGGTCCTATTTTTTTTCAGGTTTACCGTTCATTTCAGGTGAATAGCGTGCAGTTCTCTTATGTACCATATATCACATAAAAAATCCAGAATAGAATTTGATTCGTATTCTGTTCCTCTATCACTATGTAGTCTCTTAATTTTCTTATTTGCTTGATTTCAATTTTGAATGTTTTCAAACATATCAAATGCATCACATCTTTAAGAATCAATGTCTTTCCAATCATATGTTTTATTTTCATATTACCAGTCTCTTCAGCTTAAGTGGTGCGAGGATCTCACAACACACTTTCTGATCGTCAGCAACCGTGTATATTGTGAATATATCACGATCATAGCAAACATGGAGAGAAACACCAATGTCTACCCACCAACCCTCTGATTCACCAACAAGGCGAATCTCAGTAATCATAGCCGTAAGGGGCTCCTCAGTCAGGTTAGCCTGCGGTGCAGGGCCTGGCCTGTTCCAAAACATTCGTGTCATATGATCTGGTTTTCTACAGTTGTATTCTAGAATAATTGTCCATAATCATTCATTTGGGTTGATTGCTGCTGTCATTTATGGTTTCCTTGCGGATTCCATTCTGTTATTTACTGGTCGGTTGTTGATGCTTACTATTTTTTAAAGAAGTTCATATGTTAATAATTTATATTTTCTCATAGGAAAATATTCATAAACTCAGAGACTAACATAAATTATTCACATGTATGCAACAAAGGTGTTTTATATTCTACCTTTTCACTTGTATGCATATAAACTATGTCAATTTATTTGATGCAAAAAAGCTATTCATCCAATTAATGTCAATTCTTAAGGACATTATCAAATAACATACACATTCTATTAATGTCAAATTTTTAGTGACATTTCCCAATATTATATGTGTTCTATTAATGTCAATTTTAATGACATTTCTATATAATCATATGCATTTCACTAATGCCCAAATTTTAATGACATTTTCCAAATAAGATGCATGTATGTGTCATGGATTTCCATAATAATTCATTTTAAATACACATATTCAACAAAATTATCATGGTGAAAAAGAATCATTTGAATTTGCACACAGAATGTAATTCGTCCTTTGAGTGATCATTATTGCATTGTCATCATAATTGCAATATCAACAGCTAGTCATTTCTATTTCTTCTACCCTACATCAATAATCTCCAAACTGCTTAATTAGATTGGTCTGCAAACATATTTAAATGTAAAAACAAGCCTGCATAATTTATCTACATTCTTCATGACATGTAGGACTCTATACTGCATTAAACAGTAAGTCTTCATGACATCCTATTAAATAAATGTAGTGAACCTAGTGCTTTGATGTCATGAAGTTCTGAGCACAGCAGGTTATGAGTTTTACTAAAAGCATGAAGTTATTAGATGTCAAAATTACCAAGATAAGCTTGGTTCAGAATATGCAATGACTTCGATGGGTAGAATAAAAATTAGGAGTATATTAATAAATGACCTCAGTCTTTGCTTAGAACCGCCACACCACAATGTTGAGAGCAACCAGCGGAACTAGTATCGGCAGTCTGAGAAAAGATCATGTTCTTCCGAAGTAGCTAAAACCAAAGCGAGCTTCGTCTCATCATAAGCCAGACCGGAACTACCTCTGAATCCGGCGAACTCTTTCCCATCTGAACAAGCATGTCTATTTATTCAAAGGACCGAAGTGCGCTGGATTTGTTGGTCGGCAAATCTGAACGAGGGCAACCGAAGCCATTGTTTCACGAGATCGTCTTCAAATTGTTGGAAAACAATGGCTGAGTCGCGGACCAGGTCGCTTTCTTGAAGACGATTCAGCGATCTGGTCGATGGTGCAAAACCAGTTCGTACTTTCGCCGCCGCCTCTAGGATAAAACAGCCTCTCTGAAATAATAACTGATTTGCTTTGCACAAACAAATCAGTGCAGATTTGCACTTTCGAATTTAACTGCTCGAATATTTCTAAAAGAATAATTTTTTAACTGCGGAGGAAGAGAAAAAACAGTTTTTTTTCTGTATATATCAATCTCGTCTACAACTGATGATAATATATAGACGGGATCAGGGCTGAACGAAAATACTGGTCAGTGGAGGAAAATAGGATCTGCGAAATACTTGGTCAACAGTTTACCGCTTCATGGGAAAGTCGGCTCAGAAAAAATCTCCAGTTTTAAAATTCAGTTCGAAAAAAAATAATTTTTTTTCTGATTCAAAAATATAAGTGTCTACACCACATAGCCAAGGCCCAAGCCCAATCCCGAACGGAACCGAGTCGGTCGCGCGCGCGTGTGGTGATTATGATGCATGGTCTCCCTCCTCACAACAAAGCATGCATTGGGAGCCCAAGGCCCCAACAAGATTTCTTAGAAACAAGTATAAATACTTGCATCTTTCTTATAATCTCATGATGTGGGACTATTCACATATAGGAGCCATCATACACTTATTTCTATATTTCAAATAATTCACATAAATTTCCAACAGATGTAGATCGATAGATTCAATGAGGATGATATCTATGTCCATTTGTGGACGATGGGGCACATGTTTATAGATATAGATCTATATGAGGTAGATTAGTATGGTTCATATGCAATGATAGAGCTGCAATGAAAATAGTAAAATCTTAACATAACATTGAATAGTGAACAATCAATATAAAATATGTCATATATAAGATGTATAATATACCAATCAGTACAACGTTGTTCTCACCCAGTTCCTTATTACAACCAACAGGATTTAAAATGGGAGATACTAGCATTGACTTAAAGTTGTCGACTGGCCAAGAGAATTTTACATTGAAGATGTTAGATGTCAATATTTTTTCAGCACTTATTTAGACAGGTTATATGTTATATATTTCCAGTGTGAATTATTACTGTTAGTGTTTGATAAATTTTCCTTTTTATAGGGTGCTAAACCAACAATTCGCATTTTAATGGACTCAGATTTTCGATTTAGCTAAAATATGATCCCACTAGAATGCAGGTGTTACAACATGGGCTCATTTCCAACTCCTCCCTGTATAACCCACCCTCCCCCTTCTGCTCTAACCAAGCCATCCAAAACAACTCACTAAACCCCCATTTTGATTTTCTTTCCTTGATTATTTCAAGCTTTTATTTAGTTAAGTTATTGTGTTATTCTACTTACTTTTTCTGTATTATAATATAAGTTTTTTTGTAAACTTTTTTATGTTTTAAAATTTTCATTTTTCAGTATTATGGTGCAATCTTTTGCCTTCATTATTGCTTCCGTTTCCTCAAAGCGCTTTACAGACAAACGAATGCGGGACGGAGTATAATGATATTTGTCTAGAATACCTACAGAATGAAGCCCATTTCGCTAGTGAGTTTTAAACGATAGTAGCTACAGTTTTCGACGTATGGTTCAACTTCGAATGATCCCGGACCTAAATGAAGAACAAATGAGACAATTTGATGCATCAGTTTGTAATGATTGGGATAAATTACTAATGATAGAAGGCAGACAATGAGAAGTAGAGAATGATCTGCTCGACGTCACGAGTATCGATGAAAAGGACCAGCACGCCGATACGGTAATTACAGGAGAAATTTCAGAAAAAAATCAAAGAGTTTGATAAGCTATTTTTAGATTATGTAACAAAAGACATGCAAGTATGATATACCATCAATTCTACCCGCTCAATCTTTCACTACTGCTGACATAGCTTTGTGTGATAATTAGATTGCTGAATATATACCACAATCCACAACCCTCCAACCCTAACGACGACATAGTAGACCGGTAGAGCAAGACAGCACATGTATGCAGGTGAGTGGGCGGTTGTTCAGATTATGCAGGTTTTTCTCAACGATCCATTTGTTTAAATGTGGTGGAATGCTTCTTGATTACGAGACCATCAAATTTATGACTTATCATTTGAGTGTGTCGCGTAGGCGTCGTTAGTTAGTATGGTTTATTTTTATAATTTGTTTTGTTTGCTAGTATTTGAATTTAAAATGTATCGTGAGGTTTTAGATAATATCGAATTTATATTATCATCAGTTAAATGCATTGTTCAGATAATATCGAATTTATATTAGATAATATCGAATTTTTATAATTAGATACTTCGGTTAAATGCATTGTTCAGATACCATGTTCGTAGACACAAACACATATTTTAGTATATTCTGCTTCAAATTTTGTGAAATAGAACAGAACTACAAAGCAAACACACTAAATTTTAAATCTTGAAAACAGTAAGGCAAATTTTATCTATAAATCAGGAGGAGAAGAAATATGTTATCTTAATTATTATGCTTTGTTCAAAATTTATTACAATGCATGTCTTGTTTTCAATAAATCAGAACATATTTGTGTATTTTTGAAGTGCAGAAGTAAAAAAAATCTCAATTTATAATTGGACGACTAAAAATTACCTAGGTATAATACTTTTTTTAGAAGAAAAAAAAAAAAAATCCTGTTTGTGCAAATGTAAATTGTGTGATTGTAAAACGAGGATAAAAGAAAAAAATAAAAACCTGTTTTTGCAAGTAGCTTTGAAGAAGGCCTAACTGAAATTGGTTTTCCCATTTGCCCCATAAACAAAATTTGTCCAGAACAACATATTTATAAGAAGGCTGCAGGAGTTCTATTTATGCAACTTTAATACACTTTAATATTTCTGTTTGACTTCAATCGTACTTTCTATCATTGAGTTCTCATGATAGAAGGGGTTTTCTCATGGTAGAAGGGTTTAATTCAAGTACAATCCTTGGGTTTTAGTTATCAAAGGTAAAACAATGTTACAGATACAAGTATAGATTTTACGATGGTCAGGGCATTAGCTCAAGACTCAAGTTTAGGATACTTGGTAAACGTACCGCATCACTGCAGGTTTTATATACAAATAGCATTGCTAAAAGCATTAAAATTCTACATTACTGAATATGAATATTATGGTATAAAACTGAACCTCTAACTTAAATTGTTTAGGATGCTTGGTTACATATATTTTGTAAATTTAGATCACTTCCAAAAAACCTATCATAATACATGTCATTTTCAAAACTATATTCAGCCTTTGTTTACATGTAACCATGCAGTCCTAAATTAACAAAAATACGCTAATCCATAATAAATTAGTAACATACTAGCTACTTTTGAAATGACATAATCTAATTTCGGGAGTACAAATTAAATGCTGACAGTTTATGATCTAAGTTTTTGTACCAGCATTATTTTTTAAGTGAAAATTGCGTCTGCAACTGTTAGGTGGTAACAAACTGCAACACAATACGAAAACCTTCAAGACCGACCGTAAAAATGGTGCGGAAAGCCGAACTAAATTCCTCTCTAAAGCAAATGCCTCAAAACGAACTGACCCGTAATGATACGATCCGATTGCGATTTGAACTGTTGACTCGAGCGTATTAAACTGAACCGAATCGTATACTACACCAAAAATCTTAAGATAAAAATATAACTAATTCTTATCTATTTTTTTTTTATTATAACGGCGTTTATTCTATTTTCAGCATACGTTGTTCTTATATTAATAATAATCTTTATCACCAGTGGCGGAGCCAGGATTTTAAACTAATGAGATCACAATTTGAAAATTTTGGGGTTCGAGGGCGATACCCCCTGATTTTTTTTTAAAAGCATGTATTCGACAAAATTGAAGAAAAAATCACAGTAAACTATTGAACAACAATGTACAATAAGTGACAAAATATCATTTGATTACAAAAACGATTAATTATTTTTTTTACCATAAAATCCATTGTTAAGCACGAGGTAATCAAATGTGTTTTCTTTGTTACCGTCAAATTCATAGTATCTTCAGATTTATTATAATCGGTAGGTTGAGTTAGTATGACTCAGAATAGAATCAAAATTCAACTGTTTCAGAAAAATATCAAAATAGGAATCATCGATCTAACCAGGATTGGAATCATATGAAGCAAAATAACCAATAAAAGAATCAGCCTTGGATTTAACAATAAAACTAGAATCACTCTTACCAGATTTAATGTAAGAAGCCACTATCGTGATAAACTGTCAGCCGCACTCTTTCTTCCTCATTTATTTCTTTCTCTTTTTTCTTACAGCATACAAGTTTTAAACCCTATCACCCCCCACTACAAGAAAAACAGCAAATAGCGGCGGCAGAATCCGCTTCTAATCCGTCGCTAGACAGGCATTAGCGACGGATTTCCTACATAACTGTTTGGTCGGTAAAAACTATGACGGTATTTGTGTCAGATTTTGCGACGGATTTTAGCATGAGTTTTCGAACATTTTTCCGTCATTTTACTAATTTTATAATAAAAATAAAATTTTATTTATTAATTTATATACCGACTATTTACCGACGGATAATTAATTTATAATAAAATATTATTTATAAAAAACGTTGGTAAATCCTTACTAATTACGAAGGAATTAGCGACGAAAATTAAATTAAAGTAAACTTAACCTTCCTTTTTTGTTGGTAATCCGCTGTTATTCCCCTTCTAATCTGTCTATATATATATATATATATATATATATATATATATATATATATATATCATCACACACATAATTTGTGTTTCATTCAATACACAATCCTAATGTACATACAACACAATTAATATGAACACACACATCTCATAATCAATGTATTATATTAATCACTCATCTCATATTCAACATTCAACATTACATTTTTTTTCAAATAAAATATTTTCTAATCTTATTCTACTGTCGTTAATTTACATATTTTATTACAAGAAAATCAATATCATCAATTCATCAAAACAAATCCACTACTTCACTATTCCTTGCAATTCCTGCCATTTCATAATCACAGCAATAATCGGTAGATCACTTATAAAAAGAAAACTTCTTGAATACAAACCTGAGACAACAATGCATCAAGCTTCCCACTGTTTTTCAGTGATGGAAACACATCGCCATGCCCAGGTGGGTTCCTTCGTATATAAACAGATACATTAGTCAAAGCATCATACTGAGATTCCCATATTAGGCATTATTATACAGTAAAAACTAAACATTACTTCTATTACGTTAACGTAGCTGTTCTATCTTCAAGAACTGAGGTGTTATTCGTCCTTGTATGAGCATAGAATTTACACAATAATGGCACATCTCTACAGTTACATTATTAATCCTCCAAAGTAAAATATTTCTAAAACACCTAAATGTGATCGGCTTGTAGCTCAAGTAATTGGAGTACTAATCTTACATCTTCTTGGTGGTACAATCAGATAATAGAAATATCATACATGATTTTGCTAGCTAGTTACATAACACATTATTGAGAGAAAATTTAGGCATACCAGCCATCTTTTCCTGCATTTCCCTTGCAAGGAAGAGGCATAAAATCATCCAAAACAATACGAGGATACTGGATCTGCGAATGGAATATTAAGATAAACATACATGTAATAAAAATCATGAATATCAAAATATACTTATAGATGAAACTTCAATAAGGGTACAAACCTGATTGAAAGTATGAATCTCAATGCTTGAACTCGAGTATTTCTCCACAATCTTCAATGGATCCAAAGGGTTAGTTTGCTTTTTATTATCCAGTATCACAAAATTTTGAAAAAAAAAAGATGCAAAATGCACCTTCAATGTATCTTCATGTGTATCGAAAGAGTTCATGAGAAGAAGGGGAATATTACACCCATACTTCTTGTTTAGTGACTGAAGAAAACAAAAAAATCAAAACTCTGAACAAATAAATCATAAACGATTGAAAAAAGAAGATAATCAAATGAATTTTAACTTTTAACTTTTACAAAGATCAAAATGATACAAAAAAGATCAAACATACTCACCTCAATTTGCATAATTAAATCAAGAAACGTGTATCCATTTCGAACTTCAATAACAGACCTGCAACAATTCAGTAAATTAGGTTCAACCAATTGAATCTAAAAGTACATCTTATAAGATATGAGGCACAGAGAAGAAAAAATAGTCCAATAAGCTATAAAGCCATTATGAATAGTTTTCATGTCAACGAGTAACAGAAATGTAGAAAATATTTGGGTTGGGGGGGGGGGGGGTTCTGGCAATATAAAATTAAGGTATATGGGCTGAATGAAGATGAGTAGATATGCAATTCAGCATAGAAACATTCAAAGTTCTTGATATTCCCTAAACATACATACTATTTGCTTGTGTTTGTTATTCACCCGACTCCAAACTTATCCATTTCATTTGCCGCTTTTAAATAAAAATAAACGCACCAAACAACATTCCACTTAACTGATAAAACAAGTGTTCCACTTAACATCCCATTTCAGAAGTGTACTGTGAACTCACCAAAAAAAACGATCAACATATTCAAACCAATCAACGTACCCAATATTCAAGTCCGTTATTCACCCCCAAAACACAATTTACACACAAAGCAAACTCTTAGAATCCACTAACTTATACCAAAGTTCAAAGACAGAACATTTACAAATTAAAATGCGTTGCTCAAAGGATGAACGAGACATAAAAAGAATATAAACATACGCAATTCATATTTTCATTATTAAATCGGTATGATTAATAAAAAAGGAAAGCAGGCAGCAACGAAAAAGATGCGTAAATTATAGTTTCATACCACTATCAGTCTATCTCGAGTACATGCGGCGTCGGGGCGATTGCTGGAGTAACTGGCGAGCAGCTCGAAATTATCGAAGGGGGGATGCTCGATTGTTGGGAGCTCGGAAGTCGGAGATGCTGGAAATCGAAGGGGGGATGAAGTCGCCAATTTTTTTCGTGCTCGGAGATGTTGAAACCGAATTATCGAAGGGGAGAGGGAGTAGCCGCCATTTTTTTTCTTTTGGAATTAAGGTTTTTTATCAAACGAACAGGAATTGTAATCTGATTGCTGGAGTAATCCGCGGGTTACATTATTTCCATGCTTGGATTTCAGATCAACGGTCCCTGTTCATTCTTGATTGTTGATGCGAATTGCTGAGAAGAAAAACTGTGTTCTACTTTGATGAATGCTATAACAAAATTAAAGTTTTGAATAACATTAAAATTTAAACTATTAAATAGTTTAATATAAAACTAATTTAATTTAATAGTATAAATATTTTAAATAGTAATATTACAATTTAAGTGGTGTTACATAGTTAAACCTTACACTAAAAATCTTAAATAAATTTTAAGTACCATTACAATTAAAATTTATTATATCTTAAATATTAATGATTAATTATTAAATATTAAGAAATAATCAATACTGATTTTAAGAAAGTATTGTAATTATTAATTATTGATTATCGAAAATTGATAACAACCATTTATCACAACAGACATTTTATGATCATTGTAAAGTTTGCATCAGTTAAAACAAATATTTTATAACCTTTATAATGTTTATGATTTATTTCAAATTTATTTAAGTGGTATTAACATTAACTAATGTGCGGATGGTATTAACGTTAATTAATGTTATATTTTAATTGTATTATACCAAAACGGTATATACATATTATTAATGTTATATTTTGCCCATAACTTAAATATGCTCAGCTGTAATTTAATCACTAATTAAATATTTATTATTAATTATAGATTATAATTATTAATAGTAGATATTAATTTATAATAACTATTATATACTTATATGCCCAAGTAAAGAATTATCTTATATGACCAAGTAAAGAATTCTGAAAATTCATAAAAAAAAACACACACACGTATATACATATATATATGTATATATATAATGTATGTATATATATATAATGTATGTGTGTGTATATATAATAACTTTGAATTGTATAAACTGAGGATGTGTTGTCTCATATTATATTAGAGATAATTGCAATACTTATTGAATTTAGCAAACATGTACACTGAAATCACATTATACACTAGTATAAAAGAACATGATATTATATATGTATATATAATCTTACAGTTTAAATTCTGATCTATATAAACTGAAAATGTGTTGTCTCACAATATATTAGAGATAACTTGTATGGTAATGTTTGAATTTTTTGAATTTCGAAATTCTTTAATATTTATTTAACTTCTTATTTTTAAACTTTGACCATTTTGTTTTTCTTAATTACTAATTATTTATCAAATAATACATACCAATCAATTTCTTAATTAAAAGCAAATATGTATTAATAATTTCTTGATATTAATTTAATTAATCGTAATAAGGACTATTAAATAATCATAGATTATCAAAACAAATTTAATAAACATCGAACAACAATGTATTTTATTAATTACTATTACCTCTTATTTATATTATATAGTAATTAATAATTAATCAGCATTAATTTTCAAAAAAAAAGCATTAACTATTGAATTTTATTTACTTCTAATAGTTATTATTTATTATTAATTACTAATGTATTATTAACATTAATTATTTAAAATTTAAATTTACTAATTAATTAGTAAGTAATAACACAAATTTAAAACATTTAATAAATAAAAAATATAAAAGTTCGTTTCAAATCTCTTGGAAAACTACAGGAAAATAGCTTCAAAATTATGTCGACGGTAATCCGACTCTATTAGCAACGGAATTTAGCGTCAAATATTATATAACAGTAAAAAGCTGCAATTTCCATTGATTTAGCGACAGAATTAGTATTCGACGGTAATAATTTATAATAAAAAGACATATAAAATCCAAAATATTTTCTCTTACAAAGCACACGGAAATCCGCCACTAATTAGCGACGGAATGTTCCGCTGCTAAAAATTTGTCGCTAATCTCGGTTTTTCTTATAGTGCCCAAATTCGATTTTTATACCTTCAAACACCAATTTCTTCAAGTAGGAACCTCCCTAGCTTCAATTCAGACGTCTAGAGCAAGTAATTTGAGGTACAATCTCATTTTTTGCATAAAAATCAAGTTTTTACCTAAATCTTTATTTGCTTAAATTAGATATTTAGGGTTATCTATTAATTTCAATTGGTTCCAATAGCGTTCTAGTGGAAACGTATATTTGCATTTCCTTTTGTTTACATCGACCCCAAAAAGTATGAGACAAGTCTAAGAAAATTCTTTCCTGTTGGAAAGGGGCCAATTACTGACATAGATCCTATTGGAAATTCTCCCATTATAATCGAAAAGGTATTAGATATGCTTTTTTTACTACCATTAGAATTTTTGATATTTCATTAACATTAACTTTGTTTCCACATTAGGCTTCTGTTCAAATGATAGTGGCCACATGGTTGAATGTTTCACTGGCAAAGAAAGATCCCGAAGCTGATAAGGCATTTGGTTGGGTACTTGAAATGTAAGTTTTATGCTTGATCAGTACATGTTGTCAAATGTCAATGTGTTATGGCCCAAAATATTGCTCATAACATATACCTTAGTCCGTTCGAATTGGATATGTATGGTAAGACCGTGTGCGTGTTATACTTGTTTAATTTATTGATTAAAATGTACATTTTATAACATTACAAAACATTGTTATACAATTTACATATTTTGTGATTTTCTATGTTTCTTATGTTAATACACATGATCTTTTTGCTCTAAACCTTGATTAATACACATGATCTTTTTGCACTAAACTATTTTGTATGTTCAACATATATTGATATGTAGGTATGCATATGCTGTCTCGTTTGCACTGCATGGTGTGGGCAACATATTACGGAAAGATTTTACGATTCAGGTATGACATCAAGTCATTTCTAAGCATACATCACTATTATATTTTAATTAGTTATTTAATTATTATTTTTCTCTATTTTCAATTGTAGCCTCCATGGGACTTGGAAATTGGTAAGAGTTACATTATTCGCTACACCTATGACCGTGACTATGACATGAGTGTAAGATATTCCCTTCAACAATAGTAACTGAAATAAACTAAATCTAATTTACCAAAATTGTGATAGTACTTCGAACAATTTGCAGAGTAAGTTGACTTACGGTAAAATTGGAGAATGGAGGTTTGATAAAAGATCGCATACTAATAAATCGGCTCCACAAAATCTTCCTTTGCCACTGCAAAAAGGCCCCGAGAGTGTGGTATGAATTTGATCTTTTTGCTACTGTTAATTATTTTTTACTGATGTTAGCTTACACAATTATCGTGCCAACTTTGTAATTCCCCCAATAGCTTATATAGTGTACTTTCTCTTAACTTGAAGGATAATTTGTTATACATAATAAGCTAGCTTGCATTCGTAAGCAACATACGGTAATTTTATGTCTGTTCTTCAGCTTTTCCCTTATCCTAATGAATATTTTGATATTGCTAACATATATTAAAAGATTTAATTATTATTTTTGTTGAATTTTGATGGACTCGTCCTTGGATGTTCTAGTCGTATGAGTTTCTAGACAATCATCTTGCACTTTTTTTTCCATTATTGTTGGCGAGTGTTTATTTCTTCAAAGGAGTTACCGTAGAATGATCTATTATCATTGTATTAGCTCATTTTAAAAAGTATAAAATGTAGTAGGAAGGCTCAACAACAGCTGAATTATATATATAAAATAAAGCAGGTTTTCCGACAGCTTCCGACGGCTGCGTCGATAACCGTCGCAAAATTTGTTTTTCGACGCCTCTAAAAGCGACGGTTATTTCTGACGGCTTCCGACGGCCGCCGACAGTTTTCAGCCATCGGAAATAGCTTGTTTTCTTTTAGTGAGCCTGAACAAAATTTTACAGCGGTATTAATCACATTAAAAATGAAAAAACAATTCATGCTCAACAACCAATCTTTTCTATTCTGGTAACAAAATGTCACGTTCAAGAGTCTTAAAGTCACGTTCAAGAGTCTTAAAGTCACGTTCAAGAGCCAATCTGGGGAAATCTTTCTTTCTAAATTCAGTTACCTCAAAATTTCCTCCCCTATGCCTCACGAAAGAAACTGCCTACCTCAATTGCGTAATCAATTCAAAACCCTAACAAATAAAATTCAAAGCAGCAGAAATTAAAATTAGGGTTAGTTGATTACCCATCGCCGAAGATTCCGAGAAACGATGCAAGAGTGGTGATGGTGATGCAGAATGGAAGCCGCGCGATTGGAAGTGAAACAGGTTGATCAATTTTTTCCTTTTGTTTTTCTTCGTCTTTCTCTTTCTTCCTTCGTTACTTTTTCCTTTCCATCGTGATTTAAAGAGAAACGGAAAGCCGCGCATTTGGATTACTGATTCCTTCTTCGGTTTTTTTTCTGGGTTTTTTTTTCTGGTGAGGTCAGGTGATCTCACCAGTCGTAATGTGCCTCCGTCCCTGTTTATCACAAAGGAAAAAAATGTATATTTTCACTGTAATAGTTTCCATATCATTTTTTTGAATAATGTTAATATTATAATCTTATTTCATTTATCTTACTTAATGTTTATGCATTAATTAACTCCGACGTTTGATTAATGTACTAAAACAATTTTACTTTTCATTAAACGTAAAATTGAAGTATTTATACAGTTAAAAACTAATATTTCAATTCAGGATAACACTGCTTCTTTTAACCTTCACTACGCCATAGATGGTCTACTGCAACGAAAATTCATGGTGTTGCTAGCTTCAATGTTACCATAGCTATGTTGTTTTTTGTTTATTGCAATGCACGCTTCAATGTGTGAGCATAGATATCAACCATGTGTTGCAGTAGCTGTAGATATATTCATATTGATTTTTTTTTTAAATGACACCTCAGCGATCCACACCACCATTTAAAATATAATCTCAACCATCAATACACCCCATCAATCCATGCCTCAGTTGTTCCTATTTTCCACCTCTATTTTCATTAACCCGCCCAAATTTCAGATCCTTAATTCTCTTCCGCCGCCTCATCTACGTTTTAAATATGTTTTTCTTCGAAATCTCGACTTTATCTATGTTTTCAATATGTTTTGCTTCCAAATCTCATCGCTTCGACCCTGGATGATTTTCTTTTGACTTCAGTATTTAATTCCAACTCGTATGGAAGATACCAGCTAATGAAAAAGGTAAAGGGAAATTATTGTTGGTTTTCTATTCGTATCTTTATGGATGGGTCTAATTTCATTGTACATAGATATATTTTCTTCTAAATTGACTGTAAAAGGGATGAACAAGGATTAATTCGAATGTACGTAGAGTTGAGATTATTATAACATCTGTGTTGGTAAAGAAGATGGACAAGGATTAATTCGAATGAACATTTTAGCTTTTAAAAAGCATTGAATATTGTAAGTTCTTTTGTATAGTTTTCATTATTATTTGTTTTCTGATTGTGATTGCTTTCATGCTTTTCAGCAGTCCAACCGTTTGATGAAATGACTGATAGTTCTAAATTCAAAATTGAAATTATGACTGATAGTTCTTTTGTATAGTTCTCATCTATTTGGTGATTCCTGGATTAAGAGAGCTAATTCGACCTTGTATCATAGGAGAATAATTAGTAATGATGTTTGGCCGATTCAAAGAAGAAGAAAATAGAAATTTATTCATTTGGTTAGTTACCGAGCACATAAACTTCCACATATGCATGTTATGCAGGTATCTTCATCTTTTAACATGGTTACTACTGTTATTTGGTCTTTGCGCCTAATAACTTTGATGGGATGTACAATTGGATCATTTCAGACAATGGCTCTTGTATATGCTGGTGGAGTTGTATTAACTGCACTACGCTCATCCACTTAAATGGTTGGATCCAATCGACTCGGCACGTCACCCAAAGGCAGAGATAGCAGTTGCAGCACCTTCTAAAAAGAAGGGATATAGAAAATAGGTCCTGACTTCATATAACGGGTTTGACCATATTAGAACCAGGGCCGGTTTTAGGGTTAGGCGGCCTAGGCGACGACATAGGGCAACCCACCTCAAGAGGGCAACCATGGCCAAGTTTTCTGATGGAGAAGATGACTGGATACAGAGAATATAAAGGAAGGTATATCAAAGGTGAATGTAGGCATTTGTAGCTCATCTGGCTGGCAAATAATTGTGTGTATAAATGGGTGCAGGTTCGATTCCGGTCACCAACAACTTTTGTGATATTTTCCTCATACCCTCAAATGAACTAGAATTTTCCCTACAGTTTTCCACCCTTGTCTAGGGCAATTCATTTGGAAATTTTGCCCTGCACTTTTTTACCCTTGCCTAGGGCAACCCGAACTATAGAGACGGGCCTGATTAGAACTTTATTATTTTCATTAAGAAAAAAGTGCATAACTCAAAAATAGTTGACAGCAAAGTGAAAGCCAATGCACAATGTCTCTTGGTGTGGAATCTTACTGCACTATATCTTTTGATGCCAACTATGGTAGTAGGCTTTGGATTTTACATATGTGGTACATTTATATCACTGTTTGCTTGCTTATAGTTGCTTATGGCAATAGTCATACTGTTACATGCACAGATATCGAAGAGAATGTAAATGTGTTACATAAGTTGAAGTTTGAAACAAAACAACGTCGTTTCAAAGAAGACTTGCTCTTCCAAAATCGGATGAAATGGGCGGTGCCCACTTGTTCGACCTAACAGGCAAAGTCGATCGCCATCGGGACTGTGGGGCCCCAGACCCTCATCGGCGTTGCGCCCGGACCCGATGACGGTTCGCCTTCGGCTCGACATATATTTGTCATTGTTAGTGTCTGTATAAATTGAAACTACATATGTAATAAGTGAACTGAGTGATGTAGTGAGGAATATTTGTATATGTGAATAATCAGTGTTGTAGTAAATCATTGAGTTGTAAATAGCCGGAGTCAAAAATTTGTACTATTTCAGTTGTAGAAATAAAATAATTTATTTAATAAAACATTGTTTGAATTCAAATTATGTGCATTAGTAATTAAATATATATTTAATCCTGTAAAAGTATTGTCATTGGATGATAAAAGTGTTGTCATTGGATGATGAAAGTATTGCTATAGATAATGTGGGGGCAACTTTTAAGCAAAATTAGTATCTACGACATTACCTTGAAAATGTCGACATTGGGTCGTAAAGGTGTTACATTTGACTAAGTGTTGCTATAGATCATTTTTTGTCTATAGCAACAGTTTTTGACACTTCTTGCATCACTTATATGGTGTTGCAGTATGCAATCAATGACGTAGTGCTTTAAGTAACAACGTTACACAATTGTGAATTGATTGTTGATGGAAGTAATTCTATTATTTCATATTTAATACGGGTATAGATCAGAAATTGAACCGCTTGAACTATTAGTATAATAGTTTTTATTTTTGATCATCTGTTTAATGCGGTGCGGAAACGGTTTGAACTCCAAACCGCACTAGATCACCGAACTACGCCCACCCTAGCAATTATATTCAGTTTTGCTGTAGCTATATGCAGACACATTTTCGTTCTGAATGCAGGGAAGCATTCAGTATTTGACATATATGCAGACACGTTTTCCTTCCAAACGCAGGGAAGCATTCAGTATTTGCACGGTATTGAAAAAAGACTCAAAGTAACTACATGCAAACCATGTCATGATTCATTCAATACAATGTCATCATATATTTAATTAAGTGGAATACAACTAACTAATGTAAAAGTAAAATATATCCTCTATCCCCAAGCTATAAAGTTGAAAAGGCCAGTTCCCCATCATCGCACTGCATTAAGTAAGTTTGTGTCTAATCTAATTAACAGAAAATTACAGCAGTAAAATAAAAATTAGCCTATTCCACTGTCTATGAACTACTGCTCAATCAATCTCCAAAAAATGTACACCAAAGAAACGAGTATCGTGCGTGCATGGACTGTCGGCATGTACCATGCGGCCATTTAACAAAATCATAATGTCGAAACATGAAGAGTTTGGACGTAGCTACTACTCTGGCAACTATTCCATTGTCGGTATCCAAGCTATAATAATGATCCTGGGACCAAACAAGACAGTGAATGAATCTGTTGTTTCTTGTTAATGATCGCCAAACTCAAAAATGTTCATTGATTTTTCCCAGAATCTGGACGACCAACTGATATATCATTTAATTCCAGCATATGTCGTCCACGCAAATTAACAGGCACAAGAAGAAAACAAAATGAGATGCCAAATAAAACAATCAAGAAAAGGTGAAAGCAATGTTTCAACAAGCGTATATATCTCGAAAGTTAATCATCCTGTGTAGACTGAGCTTATTACGGCAGCTTGGGGACTGTTAACTATAAGTTGCACATGTTGCGTAATTTGTTGCATTGCAATAGTTTGCTTCTGTTTTTCTTCTTCTCTGGTATATATATAAAGCCGTGCGAGTGAGGTAGATGATTGGTTTGGTTTGTACTGTAAACCTGATTCCAAACATTCAACTGTGTCCATTGTTCATAACACAATGACATTATTCCTGCTGCTGCGCTTGTGATTTGAAACAATGATAGTTCCACCTAGAACTGTGGGTACTACAGTATAGTCTGGATCTTAGAGTAAACTTTTGAATCACTTCCCTTGCATTCGTATGCATGACACACAAAAACATATACATCCCCACGGTACCACTTCCACCTATCATAATTAAAGTTTTAAGCATCATATTGTATACTCTCCAACATATACAAAGAGAGCTACCGAGAATTTGTATGCTTGTTGTAACTCTGTACAGAAAAAACTTTGTCACGTACAGAAAAAACTTTGTCACATCCAGAAAACGAACTCTTGAAAAAAAAAATAGGTTTCCTTTGCCCACAGAGAAGAAGAAAAAAAAAGTTAAATCCACCAAATATCTCCTAAGAAGTACTCAATAAAATGAATTTGATTATGATTTATAGTCATATATTTAAAAGCAGGAACTAGGATAATTTTGATTTATAATCATATATTTTTAAAATGCATGTTAAAGTTAGTATAATTATCCACATAGCTTCATAAATTTTTTTTGAAAGGCAAGCACGAATTTTTTTTATTACTCAACTCTAATTACAATATATACTACTACATATATACGACTATATAACCATGAATCACCTAATTACATCACATATATTGCTGATCTAAAACCAATTACAAATTCCTAAGCATTGAAGTACTGTATTAAGGAGAAAATATGTAAAAGGAATCCAAAACGTATTGGCTAAACCCAAGCACCTAAAGCTTAAATCATCTTGATATCACACATATGTATCTTCGTCTCCTGACGTTAATACCCAAAAGAATAACTCCTATATATCAACAGTGGAATTCAAACAGGATTTCTACGTGTGTGCCTCTTATAGGATTTACCGCTATTCCTTGGCAACACATCCTCCATACCATATTCAACACCATCATCAATATCATCCCAAAATTTACATTTAAGCTTGCGACATTTTTTAGACGAGGGAATTGAGCTCTTCAAAACAGGTTGCATTAACCCCGCTCCAGCAATAGGAGATGATGCCATTGTAGATGTGCAAGCAGGAGGCAATTTAACATGAGGTGGTGGAGATAACTTTGCATAAGGTAAAGAAACAGAGGGGCCAACAGATGATGAAGTAGATGCAAAAGTGTATTTGGCATTTTGAACAACAGCTGCTTCATCAGAGAATAAAGAGTTCAAACCAAAATCCCCTGCTTGCTCCATAACATCCAAACTAGCAGCAGCTTTAGATGATTTACCTGTTTTGCCCTTAGCCATATACCGATTACCATTTTCCTCATTGGATACACCAGCTAAATTGTCTTTGACCAAGTTCAAAGTATCACTATTAGATTTGCCATCTGATTTTCCATTACCTTGAGCATCATTTGATTTCCCATTATCTTGTGCATTATTAACATCTGATTTCCCATTAACTTGTGCATTATCACCTTCAGAATTAGATCATTGTGCATTATTACCATTACCCAAATCAGATGCATCAAGGCCATCAGAAGTTTTATCATTGTCAACAGAACTAGGGACACCCTTAACACCATTCCTATTAACAGCAGGGTTCTTAATTTGCCATGATATCTTCTTTTTAGATCTAACCATAGTCCAACCCTTCTCACCAAAGCCAGTTCGATTCCTACTACCCTGCTTATTCATCATTCCTTTAACCACATCCCTGTCCTCATACAGACCTTCAGGTTGCATATTATAGTTCAAGCCCTTATCCTTGTATTGTCCTTCAGATTGCTTATTGCCATTCACAACCTCCCCATGCCCTTTAGCACAGTTAACAGAACAGTGACCAAAACACTTACAGATAACGCAAATATTTGGACGCCAATTATATGAGAGTTTTACAATAGGACAATCATTCAACTCAGGCAATTCAATGATATCAGGTAGTTCTGCATCTGGAGAAATCTCCACTAATGCTTTAGCATATCTGAAACATTGTAGTCTCTCAGTACTATAATCAAAGCAAATTAACCTTCCAACATGGCACGAAAGCCAGTTAATTCCAATCAACGTCCAAAGAATTAAAGGAATTTTGGAGAAATGAATGCATATCGGAACTTTTTTAATCTGCTTCTGCGAGCTGCCAATAGATGGATCCCATTTCGTGATTATGAACATACGACCTCTTATGAATATTGGATCTGATTGGAGAACCTTTACTCTATCAAGATCATTTGACAATTGGAAATAGAAGCTTACACCATCCGATTTTACACTAAATTCCCCCAATAATTTCCATCGCAATTTCAAAAAATTAACTACAGCATGATAAGGAAGCGTACCGTCCAGAAAGAACCCTACCAGGTGATTACTCTAGTATTTGTGACCTTCATGCTTAACCAGATCAGGCAAATCCTTCCTAGATTCGATTTTCCCAATTTCAAAATGTAACGGTTTGTATTGTCCAGCATTCCTAGGCAAGGTTCGAAACATTGAAGCGTAATCTGCTTTAACAGCAAATTGCCCATCCCTCGGAGGAATTACATCCGGAATTTCTTCTGCTGCAATCGAATTTGAACCAGATCCCGTGAAATTACCCTTAGAAGAGGAAGAAGGAGGTGGAGCAGAATAAAGAAGAGGAGGAAAAGAAGAAGAATCGAGAACAAAATCACCAGGAGTCGCCATTAAAGAAAAGTCGCCATTGATATTCTTCTTTTACTTCTTTTTTCATATCTTCATAAATTTTAACAATGAAAGAAAATAAATATGTAATCTATTGATTTTTTATTTTATTTTTTTCAAAAAAAGGAAAGAAACCTAAGCTGATTTTTTTTAAATCATAAGTATGTATGTAAATTTCCCTTAAGAAAAGAGTTCCGGAGTTATCACAATTTATATCAACAATGATAGCACGGAGAGGAAGGTAAATTGAACATTTCAAATCCTCTAAATAATGCCTTCAAAAAGAAGTGAGTTTTGTTAGCAAGTGCACAACTACCGTCTCATTGAATAGGGTGCATGGGTCAAAATCTTAAAACAAAAATTGGTGCAGAGGAACCATCGATAAAAGAATTTAATCTTGAGTACATACTACCAATTACGATCCATAACAAGAATGACATGCGATCATAAAGGCGGTTTGCAAGAGAATAGAAAAACGTAGAAATACCTGTTTGTCGGATATGTAATAAGGGTTAAACAATAATTTTTCCATTTTAAATCATATGCTCAAGAATATGAAAACCCATTGGAGATTTTGATGGATACTCAAGGGAGGATGAATTTTTCATTGTAAAATATAAAAATCATTAAAAGGTTGTGAAAGCATTCTTTTCAAAAAAGGGGTCATTTTTCTATGATTGCAAGCTAATTATCACAAGGAAGTGGTCTATTCTGGTAAAAAAGAACAAAAACTTGTTGACATCTATGCCAAGTTTAATTTGATTACTTGGTGTAAACATGAAACTATTGCATCATCCGACATTCAAGTAGAGCCGGCCATGTGTCTGTGCAAGCTGGGCGATGACCTAGGGCCCAATTGCTGGGAAGGGCCCAAGCATGTCTAGTTCGTTTATAACCATTTATATAACAAACTATTGACAAGTGAGTGCATAGGTTGTGCGGTAATGTGTTTGGTTAGTTAGTCAAGTGGTCCAGGTTTGATTATTGCCTTCATCAATTTTATTGCACAGCTTTAACCAATTCAAGGCCCAAATTAGGAGTTACTTTCATTCACACCATTACTTCCCAAGGCCCAAATTAGAGTTGGACTGGGTCGGCATTCAAGTTGTGGCAAAATACAATAGCAAAACCCATGAAACTTTCTACAGCCACAACCATAAAGATGATATTTAATTATGCTTGCATCGTGATATAGGTGCCCGTAGATCTAGAATTACATGATGGGTTATTTAACATATTTTAGGTAGTAAATTTTTAAATGTATAATACTAATCAGTATTTGAATTTAAAGTGATGGGTTAATTAATTAAAATATTAAAACTGTAAATTAGTTATTTTTCAACTTTGGAGGTTTTGATGAAAAAAATATGCACCATTGCAACTCCTTGTTTTTTTTTTTTTTGGGAGTTACAGAGTATAATAATTTATCAGATTTGAAGGTCGTATTAGGGGGATACATATCACATACCAATTAGATGATTTAGCATCAGAAATATTTAAATTCAAATTCTAAAATAAATAGGGTAATTAACTACATAGGCTTGTTTACAAAAAAAATACATAAATAGTCTTCTTTCAAAAGTAATAACAGATATAAACCTGTTTTGGGGTTAACGAAGGCGAATTTTGGAAACTTGCACAAAGGCGAGTTTTGAGAATTCGCCTTCGTTAACCCTACATTCAAAGAATTTTACACCTAACGCTTCATTCAAACAAGTTTACACACAATAGTCCTACATTGTTCACTTCTAGGCAATTTCTGAATAACAAAACGTTGTAATGCTATGTCGACAATTCCTTTTACATTAAAATCGACGTTTAATTTATATTAAAAACGATTTATATATATTTAATAAATCATTATGGCTAATAAATGATTCCAGAGCGATTTTCTGAAAATTTGATTTGGACATAACTCAATAACTGTAATATGAAATCTCCATTTTTCTTCTCCATTATAAAAATATAGTTTAGTAGATTCGAACGTTTCTTGTTTTAAAGAAATCAGGCATATAAAGAATCATATATATTTAGTTAAATTTTGAAATGTAATAATACAAACTGCCACGATGTTACGAGCTCGTTTTTAATTATATTATAAATTATACATTCAAATATACCGACTTTCATAAACAACCTAACAACAAATGTTAACTGAAAAGTTGATTGCATCATATACTAAAACAGAAATAGATAATAAAACTTTGGATAGAACAGCTGCTAACACGAATACAAGTTAATAAAAACGTAGGCTACAACAGACGAGAACTAGGAAAATAGTTCGCAATCAAACTATATCTCACGTTCAAGCTCGAGGGATTCTTAGTCGCCTAATCATTACGGTCAAACCACAACTGTTCAATAACATTTTTGGAGACGTTTAATCTCTCGTTCGAGTTCGTTTGCATATGTTATTCCCCTTGGGCATAAAGGTCCATCTATCCATTCTGTGTAATTGCATTCATTTGGATAGGATGGACATTTCTAAATGTGCCGACCTATATTGCTACCATCTGCTCAAACCACAACTTCAACTGCATAACCGCAGTAGCAACATATTGGATAAGAATCAACTTCTTGTTCATACTGTTGTACTTGATATATCTCTACTTCTTGTCATGGTTGAGCGACTGACTATTCATACGGAAGTTGAACACATGGGGTACTAGATCTTCTTGTGCAGGTTGTACGTTCGTCCGATCAATAGGTTGTTCTTCCTGAAGTCCTAATAGGTTTAGATCTAGGAATTTATCTGCATACTCCTAATGTCGCATCTGTTCATACGCATGTTCATATGAGTCTGCAGATGATGGCCAAGAAGGCATAGTTGTGGGAATGCAAAGACTAGTTGTTTGAGTTAGGTAAGTTGTTTGAGTGAGCTAAGTTGTGAGTAATTTGACAGAGATATATAGCTGCATAGTGTACAAATAAATAAAATAAATAATGATGTAACCGGTCACTGTTTCGCCAGACATAATAGTGTAGGGAATCTGCTTTATGTACAGCCATGATGTGAACAGTCACTATTTCGACTTGGATATCGTGTCGAGAATCACATTGGATACTATAGCCTAGTGGCGAAAGCTGATCAAAAAATGCTCGAAAATGAGTGACATGACTACACTCTGCTATTAAACAGGACAAAGAACTGCACTCTGCTACATTAAGGTGATATTACAACAATGACATGATTAAAGCTAAAGTGACAACGACAATTACGCATTAACGAGAAGATTACAACAACGACAATTATGTAAATGAGAAGATTACAACAACGACAATTACAACATTACAATCATATGAACTACAGCAACGACAAAAACAATAAGATAGTTACCACGTACACCTACAATTATGTAAACGCTAATGAGGATATATCCAGATTTCAAAATAATGCCCCCCAACAGAATAATAATAATAATAATGAGTAACCGGAGAGTGTCATAATGACTATCAACTTGTTTTATTCGGTTAGCGAAATGGCGCAGTTAGATAGGGTCATGGCGCATGGCGCAAAATGATATCAAACCTTTCGAATTATTTGTTTAGCTCGTACAGTGATGTGGTTAACAAATATCTTATTGATAGACTTTCGTGTGTTACATTTGCCAGTAAGTCATGAACTGCTTCTTTTTATTTTCTAGGACATTAGCAACATTTTTGGAAGATAATCATTTAATGGTCAAAGGTGTAAGATATTACTAATTTATGCCATCAATTTTTTGCGTTCATATATGGAAGTATTATTAAATATACCTATCTTTTGGTTCTTGTACTTGCAAGAACACCTACTTGCCTCTACAAATAATGTTAGTTTGTTCTGTAAAGTTCAAATTCTAGTTTACATAAATATATTTGGAAGGTCGGTTTTACAACTACATAATAATTAGTTTTAGGGATTAAAGATAAGAAAAATATCATTTTCAGCAAGGAAAAAAAAACAGTTTCATTTGTCATTGTCTATTTTCAGGCTTGCATGATAATTAAAAAAAAAGAAGTATCATTTCAGCGACGTTTTAAAGATACTTTGATTCACCGTAACACCCTTTCGTATAAAATGGTATTTTCCTTCATTGAAACTATTTACTTTGAAGTACAGTTCTATAAACTAGTTACCTTTGACTTAAAATCCCTTTAGACTGATATCCACAATATACTTTTGGTTATGTAATTTATTTTTTTATTTTATTTCTTAATACTACCACAACACCAGAAAAGGGCTTTTGTAACAGTTATTACTGTTACTAATTAACTTTGTAACAGTTATAACCGTTACTACAACATACGTGACAAACTATTGTCACAAATATTGTAACGGTTATAACCATTATAAAGTGTTCATATTATAACGGTTATTACCGTTACAAAATTATTACTTTGTAACACTTACAAATGTTAATATTGAAAATTTTATAACACTTAAATCCGTTATAAAAATTATTTGTATAACAGTAATAACTGTTATAAATATGAAATATATAACAGTTATTACTGTTAGTATATAAAACGGACTATTTCATACAGTAATTTACTCACAGTTATAACTGTTACAAACGTGAATATTATACCAGGCATATAGTAGATAGTTTCATAAAGTATACACCAATAAGAATAAACAACATATAATATAACAAGTGGAAAATAGGCATAAGGACAAACTTTGGAAAAAAATAGTCTGAAGGACATCAAGTTTTATTTTTAAGCTAAATGACAAACTTTAAAAAAAATTAGGCTGAAGGACAATGCTAAATACAATTAGCATTTTATGCAGTGTAAAACTGAATAATGCTAGTTAATACTAGCATTTTCGTGTAGTGTAAAAAACTCAATATAATGCTAATTACATTTAGCATTTTCCTTTAGCTTAATTTTGATTCAAAGTTTGTCCTTCAGACTAAAAATAAAACTTATTGCCCTTCAGCCTAATTTTTGGGCAAAGTTTGTCCTTCTCCCCAATTACCTCATATAACAATATCTCAAAGCAAATACAACATATCATAATTCATATCCTAAAGCAAATTCCATTTCGACCAACATCACAATTTAACATACAACCATAATACCATTCATCATCCATAACAAATATCAAATAACATCTAAGTATCGTAATTTAGCATACAACCATTACACAAAACGCAAATGATAAACAAGCCAAATTACAAACCCACCATCGACAAGATCAGATAGTGTATGCATACCATTTTGGGTTGCTTTTGAAGCTTATGCTAGTTTTACATGCTTTACATTACACGTTGAACTGCAAGCATGAAAATAGCTTCTTCTTTTATCATCTCCAAAAACTTCAACGATGAGATCTTTCTCAAAATTATCTAGACCTAGAGTTCCATCACCACTTTCTAATTTTTGTTCGGCTTCTGCTGCTTCAACAAAAGCTTACGATGTTCAACAAATATAAAAATATGAGTCAATAGTAAATGATGACAACAAGATGAGGACATCAATAGTAAATGCAACTTTGCTCGGCCGGCCCTTCATCAAAAGCATAAATTGACAAATTAAACTGAGCCATGGCTCAGTTTTTACCGAACCATTAGGCGCTCAGTTAAAAATGAGCAGCCTATTGGCTCAGTTTTAACTAAGCCACTTTGGATCAGTTATAACTGAGCCAAAATGGCTTAGTTATAACGAGCATAAATGGCTCAGTTATAATTGAGCGAGCTTGCTCAGTTATAACGTGCCAAAAATGGCTCAGTTATAACTGAGATTTTGGCTCAGTTTTAACTGAGCCAAAGATAAATGGCTCAGTTATAACTGAGCCAAAATAGCTCAGTTCTAACTAGCCATTTCGACTCAGTTAAAACTGAGCGTCACGGCTCAGTTATCACTGACCTCAGCGCTAAGTTATAACTAAGAAATGGCACTCAATTTTAACTGTGTCGCGGCGCTCAGTGTTAACTGTGCCGCGGTGCTCAGTGTCGACTGTGCCGCGGCGCTCAGTTTTAACTGAGCCGTGGCGATGACAGAATATTAAAATCATGTTATAGTTGATCTATCACGATATTAGCAAAAACATTGATGTATCACAGTGTGACCGTTATTTTCAAATATAATACCAAAATAAAATACTTATTGCAATTTTAACGGTACTCACAGTGTGACACCGTAGATGTTTAAAATGTATAATTCATTTTACAAGTGTAAATATTTTAAAGTATTCACTGCAAACATATATATTGTATATGTGTATACAAAATCATATGTGTCGGGATCTTCACTGCACAATTCGATCTCAATATTCAATTTAAATAATTTTTAGTTTTTCTCCTTATCAGTTCATGTTATTGTTTAAAATTCAATTGTGTGGTTTAAATCAAATGGCCAAAAGGAATGCCAAAAAAATGGGTGTTATCAGATGCTTTTTATATACATACACAAACTTATGTAGAGACAATATTTTTGAACAACATAGATTATGGGCTATTTACAGTGGGAACTTATAACAATTTTTTATTTTGAAACACTTAAAGTTGTAATGATCAATATTATTAAAGGAAATTGCTAATATACCAGAAAATAAACACTCTAAACACCTGAAGGTCAATCCATAATGGCTCAGTTAAAACTGAGCGCCGCGACTCATTTATAAGTGAGCGTCGCGGCTCATTTATAAGTGAGCGCCGCGGCTCATTTATAAGTGAGCGCCGCGGCTCATTTATAAGTGAGCGTTGTGGCTCAGTTATCACTGAGCCTTGGCGCTCGGTTATAACTGAGCAGTGGCGCCCAGTTTTAACTGAGCCGCGGCGCTCAGTTTTAACTGAGTCGCAGCGATGGAAGAATATTAAAATCATGTTATATTTAATCTATCACGATATTAGCAAAAACATTGGTGTATGATTGTCATCTTTGGCATAATTACAATGTTATGAAGCTAGTTCGATATTTAACATATGTTATACTGGAAGTTCTCTAACTAGAAAACACAATTATATATAGCTACCCTAAAAAACAAAATTCACATTTATGTAAAGGACTGAATTCTATACATGTCTGTAAAAGCTAAATATATTGGGAGACTTTGTACAGTTGTCAGTTGAAACTAAACCGCAAAACATGTATACAATTGCATGTGTAATACTGACATTCATTTGAAATTTGCACATACAAAAATAAGCTACAACATAGTACCATTTAATTATGATTAAGTTATCCCTTTTACTATGCTTGGAAGTTGGCTGCAGACATGATCCAATCTTACTACTATCTAGGGTGCTAAGATTGGGGTGAAACTAACTGTTAATGTCAAAATGAATTTGAATCTCTTGTAACTACTCAAATAAGTGTAGACAATAAACAAAAGTATTTTCTGGCAAGTAATTTGTGACTTAAATTATCTATTTGTAACCAAGAAAAGGGTAGCTGTTTTTTATGATAAGAATATCCATAACCGCATTCTCATAGAATTAGTGCTAGCTCCATGTAGATAACCTCCCCATTTGAAAACCCATGTATGAAAAAAAATTCCATAAGTTCAAAAATAGCTATAACTTGAACTGAAAGTGAAAAACAAAATTTGTAGTAAATTAACATTTCATTGGATTACAACAACAAACAAAATAACGTGATGTAATTAAATAGTATAAATAGTGTATCTACGTACCATTAAAATAAGTCCTATAAGGCTGCACCTTATATGATTTTTAACTTGTATATTGGAACTATGTTAAAGCACATATAACTGCCGTGTATGCATTAACAGATTTGTCTCATGTTGACATATCTGCAACGTATGGATCACTAATATATGACGAAGCCATTGGATTTTTAGCTAGAAGTTCTTTAGTATGCTACCAATGATATTGAGTTATTATTTCTACTATCACATGCATTACGTATAAATAATCATGTAGTACTTCAAACATGTGCAACATCTGAACACATCCTGGTAATTTAGTACAAGTTTCACTACAGGCTGTTGAAAAATTCAAATACCCACACAACAGTAAGCAAGACATTCTCAGCAATATTATTTTTACCTTGGTGACATTTGGATGTTCAAGTTTCTGCCAAATAGTAACCTCCTGCCTAAATGATGCTCTGAAAGCAGCCGTTAGCAAACCCATCCTCTCCCCAATCAAGCAACTTCGCTATATATGCCAAAACAAAAACACTTAAAATAGTGAAGTGCACATGTTATTAAATTAAATTAACAAAACATAGATCTCTTTTTTTTTGGTAAAATAAGAACTTGTATTAACTTAAAGTATATTTGTAGTAGATACATAGTGCTAGTGCCAACTAAACTCAATAATAGTACAACAATAAATGAAAATTAACAAATCCAATCATCTGTAGCTTCAAAAGTCTTAAAAATTAGCAGTGTTTTTTAACAAATACTTTAGATCCACGCTAAACCCTACTGCACAAGCGCCGAAATGAAACATCGCCTTGTTTGCATGATCAAACGTTTTTAATTGCAACAAATGAACATCCACCTGTTGTGTAAAACTGTAGAGAATCTTGAGGTTGGATCATACAGAAGCATTTTTTTTGGGTGAACAGTGTAACCATGCAAACCTCGGTAGTCTGGGGGGAAAGCATGTACAATCTATATCAGGAATTTGATTCTCTTCCCCAAGATACACCATTTGCTATTATATTCCTAATTTTTCGGGATGACTTAGCAGTCCCTGTGACATTGGTCAACTCTGCTTCTAAATTTTTTTTCATGGTATCTCTCATTTTCTGAAAAAGAATTGATTTGAGTGAATCCATGCCAATCCAGCGGCATAATTCAAGCGTTAGTCCTTTTGAACATGCTCGAACGTTCTAGTCTTGGTGATAAAAAAACTCAGGCAGCATTTTAAGAATTTTTTTTTGGGAGGAACTACCTGAGAGCTTGAAACATGACATCTATAACTGGAACAACAACTTTTGAATCTTTATGTTTAATTGCTTTTTCCATGGATTCCTCAAAATTGTGTAAATTTGTTGATCAGTTGGAGAATAATCTTGATCCACGTTTAAGATTGATTTTGGTAAAAGCATGTTAAATGAAGTGGTGAATTAGCGAAGTGGAGAACGTAATCTAGCTCCAGTTCCTCAATTTTCTGCCGCGAAAGTGAATTTTTTCACAAAACATAGATCATATTTCCTAACGACTAATACGTGGTTATGCACTATTTCAGTAATTTCGTATGTTTACAGCTCAAGAATATGATAAGTAGAATAATAAGTGCAACATCTTGTCCATTATATGTGCCTCTATAAACAGTACTATAAGTTCTTTTTGCTACAACATTTTTTATTTCAAGATTTGTTGGATCAATCTCACTTCTCTTTGATCTAATTTCGAGACATCATGCCATTTTAAATCCAATCTTTTGATAACTATTTATCTAGATGAATATCTAAACTCTTCAAATCCATTTTATCAGCTCTAAAAAACAGTCATGACATTTGAAACTTCCCAATGGCTTCAATGCCGCATTCGTTGTAGAATTAAGGAAATTAGGGAAATTGATTGCAAGCAATTGCAATAGGTAAATAAGTTGAAGTGAGTTGATTTGTTAAGCATGGTTCGAAAAAGACGGGGGACGACAATCTTTTATTAAAATCGAAAATAGTCATATGTTCTAAATTTGAGTTTAATGTTACAAAATCGAATTAATAAGGGACAAAAAACATTTTGGTCATTTCGAAGTTCAAACTTTTTGAAAGAAGAAACATGAGAGAAAAATAAATACCCAACATGTACATAATGGAAAAGAAATATCAGTGTTTTTTCAATAAACTACGCATGTAGAATGTAAAAATCACATAACTAAACAATAATTGAAGCACTACAATTCCTTTTAGATTTGTACTATTACAAAATAATTAAAAATATGTTTTGGCATCCCTTATATGATGTTCAAAATTAAGTGCTATACCATATGTGCAATGTCAACAAAGTATGTTCTTACAAAAATAAATATTTATTGAGAAATGAAAATGGGAGGTACATATTGAAATATGCATAATTATAGTACATATAAACTCTTAGAAGATTACAGAGCATATGATCTAATTTTATGGACATGCAAGTTTAATGTACATTTACCAAAATACGTCCATTGAAATGTCTATAGAAACTAATTTAATTCAAAGTCAGCTACAAGAGTGCGATTTTTTTTTTTTGAAAACAACTTCAATATAGATGTAGAAAGAGGTAATTATGTAAAAAAAACTTTTAAATGTCAGCTGAAAACATTTTTTTAGTTAAACCACTTGAGTCTAACACTAGTATATAGCATGTGTGTGTATGTAATGTGACAATTTTTAGCTGGCTGTTTTCTCATGCATATCATATTCAAAATCTTATCAATTAAATTTGTTCAATTAATTTTGGTTGCCTAGGAAATAATTATGCTAGAGAAAGCAATTTTTTCGAAATATCTTTTACAAAAAAGTTGTCATTTCCTAAGTCAAACGTTTCTTCTCAGAACTTAATCCTGTGTATAATTTTAAATTCTAACAATCTGAAGTCTTATGTTGCAATTCATTGTTACTTATTAGGAAACTTACCAATTTCACTATTATTATCATTACCGCTTTTCTAAGATGTTCGGAGATTGACTGTTGCTAAAATGTTATTTAACTTAAATTCCACTAAGACCAAAAAATATATTTTACATGAAACATAAAGAGAAGACAAAATCAAAGAGGAAAAAACTATACACAAATCATTAAGCTTAGTAGGAATGTAAAATATGAGCAAACTATAAGTTTCAAATTTGATTTAATAAGCAATATAAGAAACCTAAATAAATTTCTACATCTTTCCAAATAAATTCCATATGAACACACGACCAACTTTCCATTTCTGGTGTGGAGCAAAGTATAATTTTCTTTCACATTTCTGAATTCAAACCATGCACTGGTAATAAGAATAAATTAACTATTTAAAACCTCAATTTTTTCTATTCCAGTTACTCTGCATTCTGATGTTACAAAAAAAAAAGAATCACCTCTTTTCACATTTGTCTCCCCTGCTTTGACTTCAGCAACACCAAATGTAGCTTCCAAATTTACAAAATGATGATAACTTGAGTTTTTAAGTTATAAAGTGGTAAGATATATAGAGTTGGACGATCTAATATGCACTATAAATCGGAAAAGGATATGGAGATGCAATCTACATTTTATACTTTAGTTAATTAAATTAACCTGCAAACAGATTTGTAAACCTCTCATTAAGAGAAAAAATAAAAATTGACATATAGATAAATAGCATTAAGGTTTTGGTAGCTAATTTAGAAACATGATCATCACTACAAAAAACAGTGTGTAACAGAATTTCGAACTGTTTGTGAATAGTGCACTAAGGTTTCATGCGCTTTAATGAAGGAAAAAGAAAATTGGAATTTAAGTGTAACATCGCCTTCAGTTAAAAATAAAAATAAAAAATTGAAGTATGGAAAAGAAGGTATCGTTTATCAGGAGTATATATTAAAATAATTTTGCAATTATAGAACTAGCCACCCAAATCCGAAATCTAAAGTACGGAGGCCTCAACACGAGAAGCAAAGTGGAATAAGTGAGGTTTGAAATAAGGAAATCTTAATACAGAACTGATTTTCAATTTGTACACTAACATAGTTTGCAGATGTACAAGTAAGCAAGTGTTGGTAAATTTTAATTGTGGTTCGGAGTCCACATTACCTGAAACAGCTTGTATACAAAACTGTAACCAAATTGAGATTGAAAATTAAATCAAAGATGGATGTCATTAATATAATAGATTATTCTGCATGGCTATCGTAGCATCAGTTACGTAATTATGGCTAAAGGATGAGAAACGTAAATTTTCCCCCGAAAATTCAAGCAACAGTATTTTAATGTGGGATAAAAATTAAAGTATAATTTACCTGAAGTGAAAACAGAAATTAGGAGGCCTTCAATCTGAGGGATGCTTCTTTTAATAGTTCAGGGCGACGAATTAAAGAAATTGCAAGAAGTGATGGGGCAACCTTGGAAAATGTTGTTTAGAAAGAAGCAGCCTTTGTAGACAACCACACTGTCGTTAGTTCTACCAGAGGAAGAAAGGCGACGGTCAAGATGATGACAGAAGAGTATTTTTGATAACTTGACTGAAATCTAGAAAACATGGTTCTAAATTAACATAACTCATAGGATTGACAACTTGTCTGAAATCTAAAAAACATGAAATCAAATGTAAAGGAACAACACGGAAGCAATATGGACCAAACCTGACTTCAAGGCGGAAAGTTGGAGGAAGTGGAATCGCGAACGAGGCAAGGAGGGAGGAGCGTGACTTGATCGGAAACGAAGCAAGATTGGAGGAGGTGAAAGCGGACGAGGCCAAGGAGGCGGAGCATGACAATGAAACAAAGCGGCGAACCCTAAATTCTTTTTGATTTACAGGGGAAAACGAGAAAGAAGGGTTAGAAGCATTACTAGGGTAGAAAGCACAATTACAGAGCAAATTTACAATTTACCTCCATTGTATTTTCCTATATTTACGAAAGTGCACAAGTGTAATAACAGATATAACCGTTATAGTAGGTTATAACGGAAATAACTGTTATAACTTTGTCACAGTAATAACTGTTATAAGTTGAACCGAAAAAAGTGTTACAAAATGGCATGTTTAGTGTAGTGTACAGCTCTTATGACTTGTATCAGTCAGAGTTGCTCAATTTTATGGTTACCCATGATTCGAAGATATTAATAATATTATTATTGTACTTCTCATTGCTTTTGCTTCATTTTGCAGACCAAACCTATTAACACTGCCTTTCGGCTCGGTAAAACCGAGCCGAAACAGCTTAGTTTTACCGAGCTGTTGCAGCTCAGTTTTACCGAGCTGTTTCGGCTCAGGTGTACAGAACCTTAGGGCTCAGTTTTACTGAGCCAGGTCAGTAAAATTGAGCCTTAAGGCTCAGGTAAACTTAGCCATTTCGGCTCAGGTAAACTGAGCCATTATGAAGCAATATATTGGAGCAATCTGAAACCAACCTTGTTGAGTTGAAAGTTCCCATTTTGCGCCCTACGTTCACATATTTAATACGACATAAACCAAAGAAAACTAACATTTTCTAAAATAAATTAGCACTTTTGGCAAATCAATTTCAGCAAAATATGTACGAACGTCTAGGTATCCGTTATTATTATTTAATAAAGAAAAGAGAGTCGGTCGGTGGTGCATACTTTGGTAAAATATAATATGATAGTAACAGTTGGAAACTTGAATCTTCTAGTTGATTACCCATGCTACCGTAAAACTAGTCATCCCAGGACACCATCATGTGATGAATTTTCTAAAATATAACTAAATTGAATCTTGAACATTGAGAATTATTGTTGAATTCAAAAATGGGAAAGATTGTTTCCCTCATCATAGATTTACTATACTTATTTAATCTAACTTTATATCGCTCAACATTGCTATTGAAATTACTGGTTTCCATCATCTTATATTACAGGTTCAAATTGCTCATTAATTATGCCAACAGGTGGCAATTTATCACCTGTTCTAGCCTGTGTTATTAGCTGTAGTTTTTATATAATCTCGATGGACAGTAAGATTATTTTACAACCTTTTCAGTATAACTGAATAGAAAGACAAGGTTTTTTTCTAAATTTGTTTAAACATATCTTCATTATGCTTATTTTAAACCTTTTTTTTTAGAGATTTAAGTTTCATAAGAACTAATTCATGAGCAAGTCCAATATAACAAATAGAAGTAAATTTATTATCATATCTGAGATGTAATTAATATTTTTGCAATTTGATTATATACCATAAAATGGATAGAGAAAAGGATCAAAACAAAAAGGGTCAAGAATGGCCTTATGCATTGCCTAAGTCATGTAACATAAATTTTTCATAACTGTTTCAATGATATTGTGTTTGTAGGCATGTTAAGATTTCGTAAACTTTATTACCTTTTAATGTCTATGTATATATATATTTCCTAACTGATAGTCCTTTTAATTACCTCTTATAAATACGATCTATATATAGTGTATGGTAGCTTGAATCAAGGACACAACCATTTCACCATAATGGCTTCATAATTGGCTTCATAATCAAGGATACAATCTATATATAGTGTATGGTAGTCCTTTTAATTGGCATCATAGTGGCTCAGTTATACTGAGCCTTACGGCTCAGTTAAAGTGAGCCTTAAGGCTCAGGCAAGCTGAAGTTTCTTTGAATTAATAGTATATTATATTACAAGGAAGACAAGTGTCAATAATCTACTACATAATGAAGCTTTGACATTATATTTTGAAAAGTTCAGCACATATCAAATTACAATACAGGATTATTTACAATATGAACTACTACTGCGACAGGGAAACTAACATACTGATGTTTATGTTCACTATACAAATAGTTTGCTGTGCAGCATCCTCAGATCTGTGTCAATTGGGTTTTGAGCTTGTTTACTTCTCTAATTAAATCAAAATATGCATTAATGTGAAGGATGTTAATGGTTAATTTTTACGTCCTGCTGTTTAAGATATTACACTTATTTAAGGCTAGACAACTCTAATAATTATTCCAATTTGATGTAATGTATATCCCTGTGTTACAAATCCATGTTGGGGTTTATATCATTGTTCCTTATAATCAATACATCTAATACTTTATATCAGATTAACCTATTTTAGTCATATTTAAATAAATCAGCAAATGCATTAAGTGATTTAGACAGGTAAATTTTTTTCAAATCAAGACATCTATTTTTATTTATGAATCTATGCTTAGAAAGGGTGATTTAAACATGATCTAAAGCCATGTCTGGTGAATAGATGTTCAGTTTGATACATACCAGTTCCTAACTGTTCAATTTTGAATTTATTAATCATTATATGAAAGATCAAGAAACAGGCCCACAAATTATATATCTTATAAAAATGTTTGTAATTTCTATGTAAAGACTAAAAACACATATATTGTAAAAATATAGCCCTGGAAAACTTTAGATAATGATAGTTTAACAAATGCACTTCCATTTGAAACTAAGACTTTGTAAAAATATCAACTTAATTATATAAGAAAGAAAACGTGATGAGAAATCTTACCCTGGTTCCATACTAATTGATAACAATGATATATGATTCTGACATCATTTATGTTCGGACAAAGTTGTTGAAGGCTGGTGAGATGACTTCTTCATAATGCATAACTTTATTTCACTATATATATAAGAACTCCATATACTTATGTGCATTACAATAACTTCAGTTATGTCCCTAGCAACTGTTCTTTTTTCCTAGGTTTCTTGTGAATTTTTTTTCCTTTTTTTTCCTGTTTACTGTGTTAACTGGAGGGTATATCATTTCGATCTATGTAGGGTATTTATGTGCTTTCATGTTATCTTTACTGTTCTTGTGATAATGCTCAATTGAACTACTAGGTTTGGAGTTATGCTAATTGTATTAAAAAAAATATCTGTTGTGTTAATTGAATTTAAAATTTTATGTGTAGATATATAGAGACAATGCATACATTAGTAGGTTTGGAGTTTCAGATGACAGACAGATACTTGTGGAGGAAGTAGAAGAGCTTAGGAGTAAAAACCAAGAAATGAGTGTCACAATTAACAAACTACAAGGAGATTTTGGTTCCATGCAGGAGGAGATGGGTTCTCTGCAAGCGTTCATACGAGGATTGAGACAGGAGCAAGAATAGGAGATCTGACATATGCTATGAGTTATTCTTATTTTGGTTGTGTTTGATGTTCCGTTTGTATAAGGTAGTAAGGTACATTTTGATGTTTGAATTAGAAGAAACAACCATGTTTAAGTAATGTAGCAACTTTATTTTATTGTTTGTTGGACGTGACTTGTTTTAAATATATTTGCAGCAAGTTTATGGTAATTTGACGATGATATTCATTCTACATCAATGTTTTTATTGATATATATTGTTACGATTTCACATGTGTTCGGTTTTATTAAAGGATATTATTATATCTGTGGTAGATGAAGATAAATGTAAAAGAATTGTATTGAATTTTGGTGTGCGGTGGCGTAGGGAATGCGTAAGGAAAATCAAAAGGAATATGGCGTACACTACACCATACAAGCTGTTTTGCAACCCCCAAGTGCGGAAGATTTGCAACGGCTTTGGGTCGTTGCAAAATTTTATACCACGGTTATCATCCGTTCTAATTTATGCAACGGTTCAAAACCATTCTAAAATTAAGTACCCTTTTCATACGTGATCCGTTCACAACATAGCGTACGCTTTCATATTTCCACCTTCATTTTCCAAATTCGCGTAGAAATAACAAAAAACGAAGAAGGTTTCCCTAATTGTTTCCATCGAAAACTCCCCAAAATCAATCTTTTCAGATCGGAAACTTTCAAGATCTCGAAATCGAAGGCCATCCAGGTATGCAAAATTTGATTTTGGTTGTTTTCTTGTTGATTTAGTGTCATAGAAATGAAGTCAAGCGAAGTAACTGCTTCGTTCTAAACCTACCCACCATTGGATTTAATTAGTCAGTTTATTATTACGAAGTCGACACGATAAAATGAATCAAAATCAGATCTCAAAACTACTGAAATTGGGGTTGGAACCAAATCCCCAAATCGGAAGAATCAGATTCCTTGACATATCCGGAAACCAATATAAAATTCTTAAACGACCGATCTATTATCCGTATAGTTATTTTGTTACAGGTAACCTTTATTCGCTGATCATTTTTCCTGGTAATTGAAAAAAAGTCTAATGTGTTCCTCCTTAACTCTGTGATCTTTGTGTTTTTTTAGTTTCATAGATCTTCATTTTATTCTGTTAGTTTCCAATTTCTATTTATTTCGAATTTCTGTTTTGCTTCAATTTACAAAAGCAGAAACAAAAAGAAAATTTTAGAATTGCTTTGTTAGTTTTGCTAGTTTCAGTTTCTCTTCCATTACAGCTGCAGTTTTTACTTTTTATTTTGTATATATTGTTAGATTTGCTTTGATTTGCATTTGTGCATTTTGGTCATTAGTTTTTGTTACATTTTGTCAGTTTTTCTTCCATAACACAATTATATTTGATTAGCTTTACTGTTCTTAAAAAAAAAAATACACTATTAATTGCATAGTATCATATTTGAAAAACAATCATCTTTTGTTGCACTTTGTTTTGTGGTTATATGCGTTCCATGATATATCATTTACCGTTGTGTAATATTTTAGCGTTAAATCTAGAAACACAATTATTTCACTAATATACAATTATTGTCATCGTATACCATGCGGTAACTTTCTGCAGTACCGTTTCGATACATGTGTAGTTTCTGAAGTTCTTTGAATATTAAAAATTATCAGTTAACTTACTAAATGTTGTGAAGACAATAATTCGTTCAAAGGAAAGATATTTGTTTCTATTGTATTTGTATCAGGTTATATATATATGTTACTATATGTTGTGTATATGTGTTTTCGTGTGTAGATGCATTTCGTTTATGATTCCATGCAGTAAGATTTGCTCGGTTGGTAAACTAGCCCCTTCAACTCTATGTGGTATGTAATATATTAGATATGCTTTCAAGCATTTGTTCTTCTACGTGTGCATGAAAATCCAGTTTTAGTTATAAGCTGCAATAGAATCATAGGAATAAAACTGGGATGCTTCTTGGGAATTATTGAGAGCTACCTTTACTGTATACTTGTATAATATGGAATTTGTTTTTTTATTTGTGATGCTTAGAATGGGGCTATCACCATCACTTGCCTATCATATTTTCCTACTTTTATGACATTCACATGCACGCATAAGTATTATTTTCAATATTAGTGGATGTTATACTGAGAAATGAAAACGACTCGGACTTGAACTTTGTTTTTTTTTCATGCAGGTAGTGGTAAAACCACTCTTTTAACGGACCATAACAGGCTACTGTGATGATGAGCACTACTGGAGTGAAAACAGTGTGTCAAACATCGAAGGTGGCTGTTATGCAAAATGCATCGACTTAGTAAGAGAAAAGGAACCAGATATTTGGAATGCTATTAAATTTTGAACTGGTACCTATCCAAGCTAACAACTTTCATATATCTATTGTCATCATCGACTACGCCTTACCTCTAATGGCTATATTTCTATTATAACATTGCTTGAGAATGTAGTGTTTGATGAGCATACTCGAGAAATGGATTACACAGATAAATCTGTCACAGGTTGGTTAATATTTAATATATAATTGGTGCCTCCTTAATATAGTCCTACCTTACTTATCTAAGTTCTTACTGGTGTATATTTTGAATGATTTTCAGAGAACACTTGAGCTGCATACCCAATAGAGTACATTCCAAATGCAAAAATACCATGCGTTGGTCCACACCCGAAGAATGTGATCCTTTTAGCCTACGATGCCTTTGGAGTTCAGCCTCCAGTGAGCGAATTAAGCTTAGCTCAGACCATGTACCATTTCATTAGTGGCCACACTACTCTTGTTAGTATATCCAATTCAAGCTTCTTCTTTCTCATTGTCTTTGTCTCGAATATTAATATGAGTAAACTAATGCTGGAAATATTTTGGCAGATGGCTGGCACTGAAGCACGTATTAAGGAGCCATAGGCAACATTCTCAGCTTGTTTTGGTGCAGTCTTTATTATGATGCATCCCATGAAATACACTGCTATGTTAGCTGAGAAGAAGCAGAAGTACGGAGTCACTGGTTGGATGCAGAAATACGCTGCTATGTTAGCTGAGAAGATGCAGAAATACACTGCTATGTTAGTTGAGAAGATGCAGAAGTAGAGTGATTGGTTTATGGAAGATTTGGGTATGAGGCTTACGTAAAGTCAGTAAGTGGAGAAGCATGTAAGGTAGCGGTTGAAGGAGGTTGTTTGATTGGATGGTTGTTTGTTTGGCTGAAGGTTGTTTCTTACTGTGAGATGGAGGCAATAGGTGTTTGATCAAAAGGCAGAGCTTCAGGTTGGACAGTAAAAGGAACTGAAAGGATTTGGCAACGGTTTTTGATGCAATGGTGATTGCAGCTTGTCATGGCAGAAGCATAAAGTTTGTACGGTCTATGGTGACATCGAAGGTTAAAGTTCTGGTTGGGCATGCGCATGTAACAAATGCATGGTTGAGTTTGTGAATGGAGTAATGATGTGAGCGGTTAGCAATGATGAAAACTTTTGGGTTGACAATTTTCCAGCGAAGATCAAGAACTTATAAACTCGAAGTGCAACATATGCAATTATTTCGTCAACTCATGGTATGCTCCCATTGGATATATTTTATTTTTTCTTAAATGAATGATATCAGTTCCAATGACAAATACCCCCTCCCCCAACAAGGGAGGTCAATTGTTCTCCGCCGAAAATCACTGTACACCCATGTACCCTTCAATCACATCCCCTGATTTCCGATGTTTTGCACTTAAACCCCTGAATTGTTGGGGGATTTAAATACAAAAAAGCGGAAATCAGGAGATGCGATTGAAAGGACATGGGGGCACAGCTATTTTCAGCACAGAAGAATTGAGCCCCCAACAAGGTGTTTAGTGCATGCACAATTGGTTATAAACTAATTGGTGCCAGCTGCAAAGCAAGGAGTTACATATTAGATATACCTAGCTTACTAGCTAGACAAGCAGTCCTAATGAACTCTTCATATCAAATTTATTTTACCTGTAAATTTTAGATTAAATTTAGAAAAACAATGTTACAGTTAACCGTTCTTATAAGTTCCATATTAGCTATTGCAAGTGCCTATATGAAGCAATAAAAGGCATGCACAAAGTAAATGGATAAACGTTTTTTCTGGTGATATTCTATATATTTTAAAAAAACACAAAAAGAAAAAGAGAGGTCTTCCTCTATTCTATGTACACTACCTAGTTTTAGACAAAATTGCTCAGTTCCCTCTTAAATCCAAGTTGAATTGAGAACCAGTTCCTTGCAAAATTATGTAAATTAGAGAGGACTGAAGAAGAAACGAGTGCAAAGTAGGCTATGATATTAAGTTCAACTTCCATCAATTCTCAGCACCATATGCATGACATGAAAAGCAAAATGTGTCATTTTCAAGGTTCTAAATTCCGTTTTCCGTTTCCGTTCGGGTCATTGATGATTTCTAGAATTTCGGTTCCATTTCGGAAATTCCGCTTTATTCCCGGTTGTCAAATTCCGGTACTTGTTTTTATATAAATGTACTAATAAATATTCAATACTGACATAAATTTATATTACTTTTTTAGGATTACATAAACAAAATAATTTGCTATTAGATGCACATTTAAAACCTGAGCAAATACAAGAACATAAAAATATGTTGCGGCCCAATTAAACTTTTTCCAGACTGCACGTTTAATAAGCATGGTGCCACACACATGTGACTGAATTATGAAGAGTTTTCTAAACTATATGATTCTGATCTTTTTTTTTAATGTAAAGACAGAAACGGAAAATAAAGTGAATTCCGGTCTGGTCACCACTGGAACCGGACCGGGATGGCCGGAGTTCTGGCGTGCCGACCGGAATTTAGGACCTTGATAATTTTCCACTAATGCCTTAAATCAGTGTTTTTATTTTTAAGGTCGAGATACGACTTTTAACAGGTATGGTATAAGATTTGTGTTGTGTGCTAATCCCAAATGTAGTAACCAACAGTACCCCCAAATATGTTGGTCTCCTCGTGAATAATGCAAGCAAATTTTAATGAAAAATAACGTAAGTCAATGTAAACACTTAGACTATATTGATTTAATTCAACGTTAACCAAATGTGGACTTGGGAACAAAATTCCAACGGATTCAAATGCTAAAATAGACTCGGGAAACAAAAACTTAGCGGATGATGTTTATGTAAACGATAGCTGGGTGATAGTAGCTAAGTGAACTTCTGCTTTTAATGGGTAAAATGTTGTTGCAGCCTAAAAGCAGTCGGCAGCATTAGGTCCCCTTTCGTCTTCTTTATGAACCATCCCTAAACAAAACGAAGCCTTTTTGTTTGTTGGTTCCAGTTTCAGAGCATCAAGTTACATCCCAGGTTAATTGGTGCTAAAATACACAAAGAGTATGATTTTTTTTTACTTGGGTATTATCTTGATTTTATTTATATTTTTACTTAGGTACTATCTTCAGTAAATAACTTGGTGAACATGCTTCTTGGGTGGAATCTTGCAGGTAACTAATTATCCTATAAAATTTTGTACATATGTTCATTATTGATTCTCTTTGCTAGGCATTGATGTTTGCCTACAATGTTTTATCTAATGTACATCTTTTTTGGCAAAAGTATGATACACTATTCCAAAAAACACTACGAGTGGAAGCTTCTATCTTCGATCGAAGGTTCAAAAAAATGGAGGCAATATATCCTCCTAGAACAGTGCCACACAACAACCATGGGTTGTACTATGTACCGATTAATATGCTTGTGAACTATGTATTGTATTCTGTGATATTTTATTGCTATTGCTGGTGGACTTTGAAGTGTAACATACCATTGTTGAACGTTGTACTTGTTAAGTTTGGTTTTTGTGTTGAATCTATGGAAATATTTGGTTTAATAGTCTTTCTTTTGTGATATTATGTTAAACTTGTAAATATTTGTATTGACTACGAAAATTAATAAATTTGGTACTGTAGAGGGGGCAAAACAAATTATTTAAAAAAAAAAGTGATACGCGAATTTGCAACGGCTATAAACCGTTGCTAAATCAAAAATAGCAACGGCTATAAACCGTTGCTAAATCAAAATAGCTACGGCTTTAAGCCGTTGCAAAATTATATTTAGCAACGGCTCACAGCCGTTGCTAAATTTTTGCGACTCCTGATTTTGCAACGGCTCATAGCCGTTGCTAAATGATTTTGCAACGGCTCAAAGCCGTTGCGAAATAGCATTTATGGTGTAGTGGTACGAAAGACGTATGGAACTTGGCGTAGGGAATGCGTGAGGAATATGGCATAGGGAAGGCGTATGCAAATTGTTGTAGGGAAGGCGTAGGAATGCTGGTGTAGGGAAGGTGTATGGAAGTTTGCGTAGGGAATGCGTAGGAATGCTGGCGTAGGGAAGACGTATGGAAGTTGGCGTAGGAAATGCGTAGAAACGCAGGCGTAGAGAATGCGTAAGGAATATGGCGTAGGGATGACGTATGGAACTTAGCGAAGGCGTAAGAATGCGGCGTAGGGAAGGCGTACGAAATTTGGCGTAGGGAACCTGTAGGGAATCATTTGTGACGTCTAATTTCCAACTTCTTGTTTGGCGTAGGGAAATTTGATTCCCTACGCGTTCCCTACGCCAGTATGGAATTCAGACTTCTTTTGTAGTGTTTGTATCAAACATCTCCAAAGTTTTTTTCTCCACTTTACCTTGTATAATAGGTACATTCATCACATCTTAATGGCTATATAGAGCTATGGCTTTTGTTAAAAGCATCATGAGGCCGCAAGACAGACTTCAACACTTAAAAAAATGAACTTTAAAATAAGTAAAACATAAAGAATTAGACAGCCAGATTGTTTTATAGACATGACCACAATTTATACTAACTTATTCCCATGATTATATACTCAATGACCAAATAAAAATTCATTTCAAAGAAGTGAATAAAATATAGAAAAAATGCGCACATAATAGGATGTTATAACTCACTACAACGCTATTAGAACCAATTGCAATCAGTAGATAACCCTAATTTTCTGATTTACGCAAATATAGGTTTAGGTAAAAAATAATTTTTATGGAAAAAAAAGATTATACCTCAAATTACTTGCTCTGGAGGTCTGAATTGAAGCTGAGGAGGTTTCTACACAAAGAAATTAGTGTTTGGAGGCAAAAAAATCGAATTTGAGGGTAATAGGGTTTAAAACCTGTATGCTGGAAAAATAAGAGGAGCAAAAAAAAAAGGGAAAAGAAAGAGTTCAGGTGGCTGTTTATCACGATAATTTCCGACGGCCGTCGACGGCCCATCTGAAGCCGTCGCAAATTAATCGTCACAAATAGTCTGTTTTCTTGTAGTGAACCACCTATTCCTTTATGCAAAATACATTATGTATTACATGAAGATAGTTGTATTAGCTCGGTTCGGACTAGAATGATAGAAATATTCATAATTTATAAATGTTTTAGGACCTGAAAAATGCAAGTAACTAAATAATTTAAAAATAAATCTCCTCAATTAAGTTTATTCTGTTTTCTTTCGATCATGATTTTAAGTTTTCTTAGGTTCTTATAATTGCTTTTTTGAGAACGGATAAAATCCTTTGAAGCACCAACCAGTTTACAATGCACACAAGTTAGTTGTTCGGTCTACAACTGTACTTTAATGTTTACATCTTCTATGAGTTTTGGTTTGACGTAGATTGTGTTCTCTTTCATCATTTTCATTATGCTTTATCATTTAACGTCTAGCAAGTACAGTTTCATGAACTTAGATTTTTTATTTTATTTTCTCTTCTCATCTTATATATTTTGTAACCTCTATTTTTTGGAGCATCATTCAAGTGAGTTACAGTGCCTAAGGTGCATACATCCATTTTGTGTCTGGCCAACCTCCGAATGATATATGTTGTTCATTTATGCTAACTTTGTGGCTTTATTACCTACTATCCCCTGTTTAGACACATAAAACTTGGGTTTAGCTGTTGCGGATATGACAGGAGGCACAACAAAATTTCTACATGATCTGATCTTCGTAAGAACTATAATTTTTGCATGAATTTTACCTTTTTTTTTTTTTTTTTTTTTTTTTTTTTGCATTTCTAAATTCCATGCATGTTCTACTAATGAAACTTATTTTGAAGTGTAGTTTTTTATGTTGGTGTTTCATACACTTTTGAACATCTAATGATCAAGTTTCAATGTTGTTTTTGTCAGTTTATCCTGCTTCGGTTCCTTTTCTGAACTAATAATACATATGGCATGTTGCCGAGGCATGCTGCTATGTATCGCATATTATATCCCTTTTATATGTATTTTTTCCTTCTATTTTGGTGCGTGGAAGAAACATATAAAGAAGACGAGTGCAGTCCTTTAAAATAATCTAACATTCTACAATTAGCACCTCTGTATTAATCATTGTTGACTGGAAATAAAGTTCATTTTTGTAGGATATTCATTGTTTGTCATAATAACATAGTAGTTTGAACTTGGTTTTTATTCTTTAAGGTTGCAAACAAAAGGTTGAATTTAAACTACATTTAGAAGATAAATTATTTTTACTTGCTATTTTTATATCTTCTAAATTAACTTCAATTACGATAGCTGTAGTAATTACAAGGCAATAAAATAACATTTTTTTTTCTAAAACTTAATTCCCACTGTTTGTATAAAAATAATGTATTGTTATATTAGTAATTAAATCATTAAGCCTTGACAATAAAACCATTTTTGTCCTTTTTTTTTATGCTTTCAATCAACCTATTTTTTCCAAGCTTCCTTATTTATGGTGATAAAATTTTCAGAGCTTGGTGGTTTGATTGTTGTAAACTAGTTAGCCCTTCATCGACTAATTGGTACAGGAGCTCTACTAAGTGGATGTCTTAGCTCACCATGCAAGGTATGCAATTCTTCAACAGTAGGTACATTTTTAGCAGTCAGTATATGTAAAGATGCGTTCTTAACCAACGCGATCGGGGTATTTGAGCGTGACATTTAAACGGGGTATTTGAGCGTGGTACTGTAGCGAACGGGGAATGTGTTTTTAGCTGCGAACGGGGTATTTGAGCGTGGTATCTGAGAGGGGTATTTAATTGTTAAATTTTTTGCTTTGATTTAATTAAATACTAATTTCGTAAAACAAAACAACTACATTTCATTACACAAAGAAAATTCAAATATAAATACGACAGAAATACAATGACATGAGCCTCCTACTTGTTGGTATTTATCAGATAAGTTTGGTATTTTTGGTCGTGGCGTTTGTCTGCAAGCCCTCTTATCAACCAGCTTTTCGCTATCTCATCCGGAAGAGCAGTGAACATATCATTTATTTTGGGGTCCAAAATAAATAATAGTGCGTCTACAACACCAAACTCACCCGTTGCTCCAAGACGTTGCATGCGAGCTACCGTATTTGCATAAGTTGTAGAACTTCCCGTTGATTCCACGCTAGTATCCGTATTAGGACTATCAGAATGCGTGCGAGACTTTTTCATCTGTCTCTCGTGCATTAGGTCAATGAGCATAGCCATCTTATCGTCACTTTCACCACGCCGTCTTCTTAAATTTTGACGTGCAGTTGGTTGAGTAGGCGGATTCATTGGATTTTGGATTGACGGAGGGATTCTTGGAGCTTCACAATTTGGTGGATTCATTGAAGTTTGTTGCACTGGAGGATTTGATGGCGAACTCAAGTTTGGAATATGATTATTTTGCGTATCATCCAACGGATTAAAAAACCCGTCGAAATCCCATGTTCGGTCAAACGTGCTTTGTGTTGATGGCGGCGTGCCAGTCTGCGACGGTTGTACATTAGCAGCAGAAGTGTACAACGATTGACGAGTTGCATTCGTCCCACGAAATAATTGTTGCATCAGCTCTACGTGTTCTATTGGACGTTTCTTATATTTCAAGACACCCGTTCCAAATTCCTAAATGTAAGAAATAAATTATAAGAAACTGTCTATAATTGAATGGTAAAAAAATAAATTTACAGACCTTAACACGATCTTCCCATCATTCATCGCTTCCAGAGACCGTTCCTTTGTAAGCATCCCAACCCGCGCCAGTCTTCGTCGTCAGTGCATTCCATTTCATCCAAACTCGTCGAAAACTATCGTACTTGTTGGTTTCGTCAATCGGTACGATGTCCGGAATGATTTCTATGGCATCGTTGAACTTATCTGCAATCACTTTATGCACACCTTTTTTGTTGCTGCCACAAGCACTATATGCATCAACAGAACATTGCAGCATAATCTGAGTTGCAGTAAACGACCAGTGATGTGCAGCTTTTCGATTAGTCATACTGAAATGAAAAACAAAATATATTAGAAATAAATTTAAAAAAACAACCGAAAAACTAGGTTGAATAACGGAAAATAATATGAACACCGAACTGGAAAAAACCCGATTGCTGCTCGAATTCGGTTGAAGATAATAGTAGAAGAGGATTGGGTTGGTGTAGTGTGGATGAAGAGGTAGGTGAAGGTGATGGTTTTATAGGTGAATATGAAGAACGTTGGAAATCAAGCCGTTGGCATCCGACACGGTTTGATTTCCAACGTTCAGCTATCGTTCCATTTGAAAGGGGGAAAAAGTACTCGCGTCCGACGCGTCGGACGCGAACAAAATTATGAGCGTGTCAAATTGTTACTGCGAACACACCCGAAGAATAATCAAAAGTAATGTCATGTTTTGTCTTCCAATATTTTTCTTTTTTGTGGCATTCATACTAAGATTAGCATGTATGTAAGTTACTAGGTGTACAATAAATGTGTTAGATAAATTTTCAGCATAAACAAACATGTCCAGAAATTTTCATTTTTAAAAAACTATGTTTCTAGTTTTGCACTGCTTCAACTTTCTGTTATGTTTATGCTCTGTTAAGCTTAAGGTCCATGAAATTGTGTCTCTCGGGCGGAACAAAAAATGGAACATATTTATCAACTTTATAAAGGCATACTCAGTTGTGTGTGTGTGCGTGTTTTTTTTTTTTTTAGGTAGACTGATATATATTGGAGTAATGTGTATTACTTGATTGCAAGTTGTATACATATTGTTTCAGTTAGTACTTTTATATCATTATATATATGCAATGTTAAGTTACAATCGAAGGATGTTTGTATTATTCAGATTTAAGATGAATGAATGATTGATGAATATGACAACGTTGCTTTATTAATTTAAGTTGGGTGATGATGTTGGAATGGTGAACATGATTGGTTTTTGTAGCTGAAATGATTAAATGTTGAAAGTCATCGTACTAATGTGGTTGATTATGTAAAATACTTGAACATCATAAATTTGAGGACCTGCATTATCATATTATACGCATGCAAAAATGAAACTCATTTTCGAGTTTTGGAATTGCTAAATGTTTTCTATGTATATGTATTATCGACAAACATCAAACTTAATCATGGAGTTTTGGAATTGCTAAATGTTTTCTGTGAATAATTTATGTCATTGATAATTTATGCGATTTTGTTGACATCTTTTAAGGGATGTCAACAAAATACTCGGTTTTGATTGGTGGAAATTAGGAGGTCTATATAGGTCCCCTGATTTCCACCAATCAGGATGGAGTGTTTTGTTGACATCTTCAAAAAAGATGTCAACAAAATCACATTCGGATTTGTTGGCCAAATGAAGGAGCATCACGTCAATAGTTGAAAGACAAAAGGCAAAACAGTTGAGTAGAAAAAGCAGGCACTAAATGCATATCTTTGTCTCTAATATGTTTGGACTTAATTCACAGGCTTTAATGGCAGTGGGCGCAGCAGTACAGTGTGGGACAAAACCACCAGTCGCGTTCAGACATTAATCGAACTCATGCTTTAAAACTTTCAAACTCCTCCAACAAAACAAAAACCACAGCAGGAACAAAAAATTTCGATGGTGCTTGGTTAATTATTTTGGATTTTAACTTTAGCTTAAAAAAAAAAAAATTAGAGTAAACACATACTGAGGGGACGACGACAGAGGTTGGATGGAAGAAGACGAAGGATGAATTATGATTTATCCGTTCATTATTTTTCAAAGCATGAAAAATTAAAATTATTTTTTATTTTATATGTTAAACTTGGTTTTTAAAACGGTTATTTTCCACGGTTTATATATACTGTTTTCAATTTTGTTATGGGTAGAACGAAAAACTAAAAAAGGTACAACAACGACATATTTAAACATGGTATTTAATTTGAGTTAAGGACCACAATTAAATTTTTGTTTGCAACTGTATTAATGACCGCAATTTTCCAACTTTTAGATTTATTTACAGAAGACAGATATGAAACTTTTAAGAAACAAGAACAATAACAGCTGTGGTTAATTACTTCTGCTTTAAAAACACCGCGTCCCGCCAAACATTGCTTGTAGTTATATTTCCGATAAGTTTAGGCCCCGTTCAATTTACCATTCTCAGTTCTTTATTTCCATCTAAAATTTCGTTCACGCAACGCCTGTAATTTTCCAACAAGATTAATTAGAAAAATGAAACTAACATATAAAATAACAAATCGTTTTCTTTCGTTTATTGAAAAATAACGAAAAATTACACATGTGGAAGAACATTCTAGAACTTATGGAGAGATGTCCGATAAAATTAGGTAGTGTTTGGTTTACCATTTTAAGTTTTGGGTTTTCGTCCATACAAAAATGTGCACAACGCATGTAAATCATGGAAAACAATAATTTTAGAAAACAAAGTTAACACACAAAATAAAAAACAACTTTTATCCATTTTTCATGTTTTGAGAAATGAGAGAAATATGGAGACCAAATCCTCATTTTCATGATTGCTACATCCCCTCCGCGGTCTCCTCCATCTTGCTTTTATTCTACCATTCCTCCTTCTACACCTTTAAAGTTTTGTAATTAATTTTGAAAACTAAAAACCCAAAACTCATTTTTAACCAAACACACCCTTAGCTTTTGAGAAGCTGCTCGTCATCTAATAATTTTAAAAAGTATGGTATGTGTCCAATTTCCTTATTTTTCCTAATGTCACACATGTGGAACCTGCCGTTATTAAATCTAATACTTGAACCATCAACGAATACTTTCGAATATGGATAGTGTTATATCCGCATTCATATCCGAAATCATTTTAAAAAATCATATATTCGCGTCTGCGGATATAGAAGAGTACTGCATACCTGTCTTATCCCCTAATGATCGATAAATAAAGAACAATAAATTGAAATTTCAAATTTAACATGATTATCCTCTGTGTCATTGATTATAAAAATGTACAAAATCAACAATTAGAATGGTCTTGAGTAGTTACTATGCATTAAATGCATAAAAAATAAACTCTTAAGTTGGAAAATAAAGAAAAGGACAAACTTAACAAAAAATTCATAAGTTTGTCCTTCTCCCTAATTTTGAAACTTCTCATACTTTTCAACAAAAAAATTCCTAAGTTTGTCTTTTACAAGAAAATCCTCTACTATAATAATAAATTTACATCATTTGTTAGACTAAAATATATATAAAATAACCTATAACTTTGACAAAAATTGAAAAAATATTTTTCAGATGCAGACTTATTTTGAAATTTTTGAGTATCCATCGACTGCAATCTCTAGTACACAAAATATGAGTTAGAGCATGGCCAGCACTGAGGCCATTCACTTGGCACCACATTATATATCAAACACCCACTCACACTAGAAAACCCTCAATAAAGAAAATAATAATAATAATAATAATAATAATAATAATAATAATAGCAAGTTTGTTCATCCTTTATAATGCCATATAAGCTTATATTGAATACTGGCTAAAGACACGTGAGCAAGCTTTGCAAACTTAGTCGTTAGTGTATCATTGCTTTTGAAAATTGATCGGTAAGAGCATGGAAGAAAAAGAGATAGAAGTTGTGTCATGGACGAGGCCACTGCATTTGATAACAAATTTCGACACAATTATGTTCAATCGGCAACTAACATCCATCCTTCAAATGTTAGAAATGGATTAGCAAATCATAAGTATGAATTATTGAATTCCTTGGAATATGAATAGTCCAACATCTTAAAATATAGTGAACATTATGTGCTTATATACTAAGATGTGGAAACAATTATAATTACCACAATATACATGAAGGCAAAGTCAACTTAGCAGGTGATGCAGTGCCACCACATCGACTCATGCGTCTGCTCCCGCACCCGTTCCCGAGCCAGTTCCCAAACCCAAACCTACACCGGCACATGCAGTGTAGGAGAATGGGCTTTTGAGACTTATTAAAGGCACTTAGCTCTATCAAACGCCAAAAACAATAATAAAACAGTCGTACCTCTTGGTAAAGCAACCTTCCCAACAGTAGCGACCGTCTGAACAGATACCTATTAACGAATAGGCACTTTTCCACATATATAAATATGGGACAAACCAAGAAACCTTTTTTTTCCAGTTTCATCCTCTACCAATAAATCTCTGTTCCTATACAATTATTCTATTGAGTTCATCATTGCTCTGCAATCGTTAACGAATCATTACAAAGATCGGTTCCGTTTCATCTTGGGAAACAGTGCTCATCCATCCTTCTGTATCATTGAGGTAGCAATTCTATTTCAATGCTACAGTGATTATACTAGACTCGGACAATCAGATCGGTATTGTATTTAGTACATTATATGTTTAACGTTTTGCAAAATATTTATGAAAGCTTTACAGTAGTTTTCTAACAATTTCTAGAACCTAAGCGCAAATAGTTTAGTATTTGCAAAATATTTGCAAACAGTTTACTGACAATTATAAAGTAAACACAGTTTTGTAAAATATTCGCAAATAGTTCTGTAACTAAATTAAAATGCAACCTAAAACTTTTGAAATGGAATGGATAACATTTTAAAAAGAAAGCTTTCAATTTGAATTTTCTGTACGGGTTCCCCAGGACTCGAACCCGGAACTAGTCAGATGAAGTAGACTTGAATCGTATTTTTATAAATATTTAGTCAACCACTGATTGGAGCCACTATATTACAGAAAATGGCTCAAGACAGTAACTCCTCAGCAATAAAACCAGCTGTGGCTATCACTGAGAATAGAACAATGTTTCCAATAACCACAGTCGCTTTATCACATGGTGAGAGGCCAGAAAAATTCAATGCAATAAATTTCAAACATTGGCAATAGAAAATGTTGTTCTGCTTAACTTTACTAAACCCAGCAAAGTATCTCATCGCGGATGCTACAAAAGTAAACGAACTAAATCTTGATGCAATGAAAGTCGAAGCACTCAAAATTTAGAATAACTCAGACTTCATATACAGAAACTACATATTAAACAGATTTGATAATAGTCCGTATAGAGTGTAATGCACAACGAAGACCTCAAAACAATTTTATGTTTTTCTGGATAAAAAGTATAAAATGGAGAATGCTAGAATGAAAAAGTTTACTATCAGAAAGTTTTTCGATTTCAAAATGGTAGATGCCAAAACTGTTATCGGTAACATCTAGGAGTTGTAGGTGATAATTCATGAAATCCATAATAAAGGGATGTCATTAAGAGAATCAATCCGAGTGGCCACTGTCAATGAAAAGCTACACCCATCATGGAAAGATTTCAAGTACTATCTAAAGCACAAATGCAAGGAGATGGCAATGGGAGATCCTTATATTCGACTCAGGATCGAAGATGACAACAAGATATCAGAAAAGAAGCCGACCAATGCAATAGTGGCAATGGAAAATTTTGTTTGAGGCTGAGAAGAACAGCAAGCATAAACATGAATACAACTCTAGTGAAAAGAAACGAAAAAAAATTCAAAGGATCACGTATCATAATAGCGGCCGGGAAGAAATAGCATAAGGAGCAAATGTTGAAGTCCTAAGAAAAAGAAAGAACAAGCAAATATCACAGAATGCGAGAAACACTCTGATGACATTTCAGAAATGAACTTATCTACAGTAATTTCTAAATGCAACCTGATTGACAACACCAAAGAATGGTTTGTGGATACTGGTGACATAAGACATATCTGCACCAACAAGTGGATGCTTCTAACTACAAAGCCATAACACAAAAAGAACTATTGTATATGGGAAACTCCTCCTCATGTTGAAGGAAAAGGCAAAATTGTTTTGAAAATAACCTCTGAAAAAAATCTTGAGCTATATGATGTCCTACATGTCCCCGACATTTGAAAGAATTTCGTTTTTGGCTCACTTTATAGCAAAAATGGCTTAAAGGTTGTTTTGTCTCCGATAACTTTGTTTTATCAAAGAATGGAGTCTATTTTGGAAAAGGTTATGTGAGATAACTTGTTTAAAATGAATGTAATGACCGTTGTACCAAATTATTGTGATAATAAAATTGATTCTTTTACTTATATTGTTGAATTCTCTAATATATGGCATGCCAAATTAGGCCACACTAATTTTGATATATTGCAAAAAATGATTAACTTATATTTTATACCTAAGTTTTAAATAAATCCAAGTTATAAGAGTGAAATGTGTGCTGAAGCAAAATTGACCAGAACTTCATATCGAAAGGAATACTGAGCCCTTAGACTTAATATGTATATATGTATGTGACTTGAAAATGTGTCAGTCTCGCGGAGGGAAAAGATATTTCATTATCTTCATAGATGACTATACTAGATATATTTATGTGTACCTATCGAGAAGTAAAGATGAGGCATTTGAAACTTTTAAGCAAGTACAAGGCAGAAGTTTAAAGTCAACTAAACAAGAAAATCAAAGCCTTAAGAAGTGATAAGAGAGATGAATATGAATTTCTATTAGGGTAATTTGGTGCACAAAACGACATAATCCATTAAACGATGACACCATATTCCCCTCAATCAAACAGTATAGCAGAACGGAAAAACCGCCCTTTAAGAAATGATGAATGCTTTGCTTATAAGTTCTGATCTATCGAATAATTTTTAGGGAGAAGATATACATTCAGCTAATTGCATTCCAAATAATGTTCCTCGAAAGATAACATCAAAGTCTCCATATAAACTAGGGAAAAATAGACCACCATCATACAAATACTTAAAAGTATGGGGGTGTCTTGTAAAGGTAGAAGTACCAAAATCTAAAAAGGTCAAAATTGGACTAGATACTGTAAATTGCATATTCACTGGATATGCTTAATGCATATTGATTTTTGATGTCTAAATATGAAATTGATGACATCTATGAAAATATCATTATCTAATCTTGTGCTAGATTATTTGAACACATTTATCCATTAAAAACCTCTCTTCAAACTGGTGCCCATAAGAGGCCAAGAGAACTGGTAATTGGTGAGCATAATGCTGGTAAAAGAGATGCTAAAAAAAATTAGAGGAACCAAGGAGTAAACAACAAAGGACCTCTAAAACTTTTAGACTCGACTTTTATGCTTATATGATAGAAAACAAACCTCTAACGTACCAATAAGCAATGTCATCTCCCGATGCTCCTTGCTGGAAGGAAGCCATCAATAGTTATAATGGGAACTAGTAGATCTACCTAAAAGACCAAAAGTAATAGAATATAAATGGATCTTTCAGAAAACACTAAAAGTTGACGGTTCAATAGACAATATAAAGTAAGACTTGTAGTCAAAGGATTTAAACAGAAGAAGATCTGTATTACTTTCATACATATTCACTAGTAACTATAATAGCATCGATAAGGATTATTATTGCAATCGCATCCATACAGAATTTAGAAATACATCAAATGGATGTAAAAACATCATTTTAAATAGTGAACTAGAAGAAGAAATATACATGTACCGACCTAAAGGATTCCTAAGCCCGGGAAATAAGGTATGCAAGTTGATAAATTTACTTTATTTCCTTAAACAAGCGCCAAAACAATGGCATGAAAAATTATATAAAACTATATTATCAAATGGATTCAAAATAAATGGATCAGATAAATGTGTTTATATAAAACATGTAGATATTGGATATGTCACTATTTGTCTTTATAATGATGAATTTTTTAATCCTCGGAAATAATAAGGGAATAATACAATCAACAAAGGGTATGCTATCATCTAGATTCGACATGAAAGACCCATAAGTGGTTAACGTAATCTTAGGTGTCAAAATTTTAAGGACATCGCAAGTATATTCATTATCTCAATCACAGTACATTGCCAATGTACTTGAAATGTTAAAGTAGTATAATATAACTATCAAAAAATCACCAGTAGATATGAACCAAAATTTGGTAAAGAAACATTGGTGATGAAATCTATCAGCATGAATACTCTTGCATATTAGGAAGTATCACGTATATCATAAACTGCACTAGGAAAAATATTGCATATGTTGTAAGAAAGTTGAATAGATATACCAGCAATCCTAATAAAAATCGTTGGAAAGCAACAATTAGAGTTCTAGGATATTTAAAGTATACACAAAACTGTATTTCACAGTATACAATTTATCCTTCGATGATAGAAGGATATAGTGATGCAAATTGGTTAACTGGCTCAAATGACTTAAAGTCCACAAGTGGATATGTGTTTATCTCAAGAAACAGAGAAATTTTATGAAAATCATCCAAATAGACTTTCATAGCAATGCCAACAATGGAATTAGAATTTAGTGCTCTAGATAAAGCTGTAGAAGAAGCCGACCGACTTCGGAGCTTTCAGGAAGACATTCCAAATTGGGAAAAACCTATGCCTCTAGTATGTATATATTGTGATTGACAGTCAACCATTAGAAGAGCTAATAATAGACTATATAATGGAAAATCTAGGTGTATTCATTATAGATATATAACCATAAGATAACTTTTCTCTAATTACTACTATTATAAATGCTTGTATGTTAGTTTAGGGATTTGTTTGCCTATTGCTTGCATAGTTGTATTATTTGCTTCGTTTAGCTTAAAATGTCATTCGTAGGCGATATAGTATTTGGAAATATCGTTCATTAGAGTTTGGTATGCTTATCGGTAAAATGCACACGTCCGTGTATATTGGTTGAATGCAAAAGGATGATAGACTCGAATGAATGTAAAAAAATATCAAAGGAGCTTAAGAGTGCATGGATGGATTCAAGATGGAGCAACATTGGTGCTTGACAATGAACTTGAATACGGAGCGACATCTGAGTTCAACGACAAATTTAGTGATGGCGAGGCTTTCGGTTCGATTGGTCGTACCTTATCAGGATCGATGTACCGATCTGAATCCGGATCGATGTACCGATCTGAATCCGGATCGGTGTATGCCAAATCAAATCAAGAAAGGTGAATGCTGATCCAAATTCGGATCGTTAAACCGATTAAACCCAGGTGAGTTTGGATTAGTTGATTCTTGGGCAATCTTTAGCGTTGTATCTAAAGATCGATGGCAGATTTGAAGCACGGGATAAACTTGATGACAATATGGACTTCACGACGAATGCCAGACGTTTTTCCTTGGAGTGTAGTTAGCTAGTTCTGGTTAAATATGTGATCCGAGTAGTCGTTACCGGTTACTATGAAGTGGTTGATATCGATTAATATGGTTATTGGAAACTCTGGCTAAACATGGATGATGGTGCGATTTCGAAGAGTAGGATATGATAGATCATTTTACATTGGTTTGGATGTAATGGCTCTTTGGTCAGTGTTTCGTTATCCGACGTAGTGATTTCAAGATGGGAAGCGAAGCAACGACTTCGAAATAAGATAGCGATGTTCCAGAATGTAGGGCAATGGTGACGGATCAAAAGAGAGCTACTAAAGAGGAGTCGTGGTAGTAGCTCGAGGATTGACTCTGCTATGGATAGCGCGCGTAAAGGGATTTTGATATGCATGTTCGACGGTTACTCGGAAAGAAGGGATGGAGGGTGTATGACTCATCTGGACTAGTGTGAGTTCCTTTCTCCAATTGCGAGGAAACCAGTGAAACACACCTGGACCTGATGTGGGGTTCTCGTCCTTGGTTGTATCGATTGGTGCAACTTAGTTCTTGGCCGACTGAGTGGAATGGATTCAGATACTAAGGAATGAAGGCATTATCGTATACCCAATGCACTAAATGAGTGAATGTGAGGATGAATTATGGATGCTATTGATATTTACTTATTTATCATCATTTTGTACTTAGACAACTATCACACACACTTTATATGATGTTTAACATAGTGTAGCACATGTCGATTGTTATGTTCTGATCCCGTGGATACAGGGCAAGACATATATGATGTGCTATATATATATATATACACACACACACACACACACTATTACGACTATTACAATACTTTGAGATTAGCCTATCGCTCACACGAGACTATTGTCTGATCCAAGGTTTTATTTCCCCCTTATTACCTTGGATGCTCGTCGGCGATGCTGATGAGCAGCCCACGTAGTAGGTATTAGTATTACAAAGAGCTGCATATGTGGATTAACAAGAGGCGGCATTTTACCTATTTATACTTGTTTCCTTATTTATTATACTAAATAGCACTTTGGAGCTAGTGTTATGTATCTTTATTGTAGATAGTTTATCAATTTGAGTTTATTCATCACTCGTATAAATTTTATTAGTTTTCTGTATAACTGCACGAGCTTGTATAATCTGATTACATGGTTTATATAGTTATTACGCCTATTTTATATATGAGATTGACTATTATACGTTACCTGATGCGCTGTGAGACATACGATAGGTTCTGTGATTTTGTTTATGTTCTCTTCTTTGTCTTTCTCTTTTATTTACTTATTTTCTCTTCTTCCCTACTATTCTTTTTTATAACGACCCGCTTTTTCCCTACAGTTTAAGCCAACATCTAACAACCCATGTCAACTCAAATTGCATATAAAAGCAGATTGTTAATAGAAAGAAGTTAGAGGGCTAGAGAAAAAAGAAAGAAATATTAGAATACAAGAATAAGAAGATCAGAGTCTCACAATGGAATGGACAAAGTGTAATATATCAAAACTCTTTACACAAAATGAAACGGTATATATATGATTACCACATCAGAGTATGCATCGATAACCATCAATACACAGCGGAATAAACTAGTACCAGTAAGTACGTAGAATACATCTCAACTTCAGCTCCTCTTCTGAAACTCCAAACAGAACCTATTCTGGAAATATACTCGGTCTGACTCGAGCACATTTGAAGCAAAGCAAAATTCACCCAGATAAGTCTAGAGTGCTTTCGGTGATAAATTCATATGATAAACAACTTGCTTAACTTTAGAAATCATTTTTGAAAGAAAAGGATAATAGTTAGACCAACCCACACATAAACACGGACGATTTTTACCTTACTATAACCAAATAATTTTTGATATGTCAAAATCTAGTGACATTATAATAGTGTCTATCAGATCACAAATAAATAACCATCTAGCGGAACGATTGCATCTCACGCTCTACATATTTATTAGAAAATCAAAAATCGCAAGGCGCTTATTGGAGTTTGGATTCCAACTATGACAAGGTATGGGACCACCTTCCGATCAGTATACTCTAGAGGAAATACACTAGGGTGCAACAAGAACATCTTGCAACCCGACCACACATGACCGACAACTCATTCAACTTGAGTGTATCGAATATATTGTCACCAACGATAGATACCAACATGACCGTTCCCGGGAGATAAAGAAGCGAAAGAAGAACAAAATGAATTTTCTATTGATCGATGATAAATATACCCTGCTTGGGTGCAACCCAACTAGCCAAGCTGCTTGGCCGATTTTTTTCATTTCCCGGTTGTGAGGGTTGAGGCTACGTTTACTTTCGTAGAACACCTGGTCACCATTCACTTTGAATGCCACATCGTTGTTAACCCCGTTGTTAAAACGCGGTTCAAATCTGAGAAAAATGGACTGACGTTAACACACGGCCACAAAGATGAATACAAAGAAGCATCCACAAATGTATGGAATGAATCACACACACCGACCGGTCAGGAAGAGTTCACACCGGACGGTTGCATGTATAGGGAAGTGGTCGGTACTTAAATGCATCACCTTGTCGGCCATAAAGACAAGTCCTGCCCGGCTCCGTTTGTGCCATCATGTGATAATGAAAATGAGATTTGGAGTAGAATGCACAAGTACAATGAGAGATGAAAATGCATTAAATACTGAAGTGGGATCATCTCCATGTATTAATACATACATTGGTGCCAACAGCGGATTCAAATGTACTAGGCACCATACATCAACATAAGTATAACATGCGAAAAGGGATCAAGTGCAGAACGCAATGCAAATATAAGGCGATGATAATACGAGTACACGTGTGATGAGCGTTCTCAGCAAATGTCCGGGCCTTCACAGTGAAACGTGATGCAATGATACATGTATTAACTTATAAGCGCATTAATATACTGACCGGTCGGTCATTCAGTTCATGTTTGGAAAAGTGTTGGTCTTCATGATAAGCTGGTCGGTCCACCAAAATATGCATATTGGTCGGTTAGGGGTTATAACACGCGTCAACTTCAAAAGGTAAAATGGTTCAATGACATTCCACGTTGAAAAAGAGAAAAGGTGGTTCAGCACTAACAGACAAAATGGCACATTTGTAATATTGGAACCCCAAAAGGAACAATAAAATATATAAAGGAACATAGCAAAACAAGTAAGCACGTGGCAAACAATGAAGATGGCGGTCAGTACATAATCAATAAGGCGGCCGGTATTTATCTCCAGACCCCAGACCGAGCGATATCAATATTTCCTGACTGACCGGTGCTCCTTCTTTACAACCGACCGGTGTCCAAAAAGTATGACCGACCGATACAAGATCGATCGGTATCCCTTTACAGCTGTCGCCAACTGTACCCAGTGGCATTTCTGTAAATAAAAGCCCGCCCGACCGGTTCCCTGTGCTACATATTTTTGGCTTTCTCCTAACTTGCTCCACTCCTACAAATAGAGGTCCAACCCCACTTTAAAGGGGACTGATTTTCTTAACCCCGGAGGGCCGTCAAATCATTTCTTCAACCTCCAAGCTCCATTATAACTTCATTAATGGCTTCCATGAATCAAACTTCATCACTCCTACAACAAGAAGATCAAATCAGCTCCATCATCTATTCAAAGTGGCTCTAACTCGATTCTAGCGCACTCCAACCGCCATTAATCTTCTCTAAAAGCTCGGATCTACCACTAATTTCACGAAAAAGTTAAGGAAAATCATCTAATCACGAGATCTAATCCATTTCTTCCCGAATTCAAGTGTGATCTATAGCTAAAAAGAGAGAATGAGAGTAAATGGAATGTACGAGAGATTTTCATGCAAGTTGTAAACGGAACTTCATAATGAGAAATGATTGGAAAGTGGACGTAGATTCATCTCGAATCGAACCACTATAAAAATTCCCTTGTCTTTATTTTATATTTTTTACTTTTGTGATTACGGCCTCGCATTTTTATCTCTAACCATAATTGGTGAAGTGCACATTTGCACCATTTAATTTGGTGTTTGTTTCATTTTTGACGCAAACATTTGGCGTCCACCGTGGGGCCGTGTTCACATCTCCTTCCTTCATACACTCTCACAAAGTTGAACGCCTTGGAATTGAAGTTCTAAACCGCCTCTTTCTCCGATATAATGGCGAAATCTAAGAAGACCATAAGCAAAAGTATTGGGAAAACCGATAATATCACTAACAAAGAAGCTACGTCACCTAGTAATCTCTTTGATGTCGGTGAAAATTCCATTGGTGGAACGGGTGTCATGAAGAACGAATTAAACGCTGCTATTGCTGACATAAATCAACGAATGGATGTCTCTACTAAAGTTATGATAGAGAGACTTGACGCCATCCTTAATGCTCGACTAGATCAAGCCCCTCAAAATGTCCATGTCAACATGAAAGACGACAATGAATTCTTGAACGACAAAGATGAAGCTAATGCCGAACGCTTGAAACCAAAAGCTAAGAGTCACTCCGAGATGAAAGCCCGAAAGGTTACCAATCTTGTCACAGGGGCACCTCCTCGCCGTGAAGAGAAACATGACATTGAAGAATACATTTCGGACGTGATAGTACAAACCATGAAGAAGAATCAAGTTGGAAAAGTTCCGAAAGATGTTGTGTCTCGAGAAGAGTTCGACAGAGCTATAGCCAACCTACATAAAAAAATTGATGCTTCAAACGAGATGTTGCTAAACCAACTCTATGCTCTCAAAGTCGCTCAAACTGATTTTGTAAATTGCTTAACGAGCATTGTTTTGCTAGGAAACGCGTATCCCCATGCCTTGGAATCTCACAAAGGGAAGTTTAATTGTCGAGATCAAAAGGAGGATGAGCTCATGCAACCTTTCTTCCCCATCGATTCAGAGGATATTCAAAAAAGTACTGGGGGAAAAACGCGCAAACGATAAAAAGAGCAACAGGGAACATAAGAGAATTCGCCTTTTCAACTCACCAGAACTGACGCCTTTGAGTGACACCCCTGAAAATATCTATCTTGCGACGAAGCAGTTTGAAGAATATGCGGAGCCAAAACCACTAAGGATGAGCGATAAAGCATTGAAGTCCGGAAATTTTTGCCTCTATCACAATCAGCCTGGTCATGATATCAATGAGTGCAGACATCTAAGAAGCACAATTGAAATGTTGGTTAGGAGCGACAAGCTGCAGCACTACGTTAAGAAATCACATGCCATGAATTCTCTTCCAACCATCCAGGGGCAAAGCGTATCCGCCAATCAACTGAGCTCGAGTGGAAAGACTCCAACAACAAATATCTCCCGCTCAACCGATAAAAGCTGGGAAAAGATGCAAAGCTACGCAAATACTCATGAGTACAGTCCAACAGAAGTAATGACTCCTAGGGAATTAAAAGCCCCTGTTCATCCAATGGTCGCCAGGCACTTCTATACCAAGGCTAAGTAAAGACTATATGACGTCTACAAATGGTGAACCATTGATGAAATCTTAATGCCAAGAATCTGGAATAACAACTTCCTGTGACAGCATCCTTCATAAAAGCACCGCTCAACGCTTATGCAAAATTGATTTACTTTCCTTTACAAATGTAAGTCTCCCTTGGTAAAGGAGCGATTGTAATAGAATATCGTATCTACCATTGAAAGCATGCCTGCCTGTATAAATCTCTGACTTGCCAAATTTACATAAAATTTGCTAACAGACGATTTTTCATTACAAGCTTTCCGATGAGCGCATGCTTTCTTACAACTCGACTAAGTGGGACAGCTCTGATAATTCCAACTCAGTGGTTGATCAAGAGAGCCCCGATGAGTCAAATGCACAATAAGGCAACAAGCAATCCCGGATTCGAAACTTCATCCCCCAACGGTTCGCGGGAGTCTAGGGCACGTTAGTCGGGCAGCGATCACTTACCAAAGGTAAGCGAGCTCCGACCGATGACTAACGTTTGCTCTGCGGATCGATGCAACCTTAATCCTTACCTCATGGTTCATGAAGGTCCAGGATGTTTCAGCCCGGCAGCGATTACTTACCAAAGGTAAGTGAGCTCCGACCGAAGGCTGACACCCGCTCCATGGATCAACCTTAATCCTTACCTCACGGTTCATGGAGGTCCATGATGTTTCAGCCGGGCAGCGATTACTTACCAAAGGTAAGTGAGCTCCGACCGAAGGATGACACCCGCTACATGGATTAACCTTAATCCTTACCTCATGGTTCATGGAGGTCCAGGATGTTTCAACCGGGCTGCAATTACTTACCAAAGGTAAGTGAGCTCCGGCCGAAGACTGACACCCGCTCCATGGATCAACCTTAATCCTTACCTCACGATTCATGGAGGTCCAGGATGTTTTAGCCGGGCAACGATTACTTACCAAAGGTAAGTGAGCTCCGACCGAAGGCTGACACCCGCTCCATGGATCAAAACAACCTTTACCCCATGGTTCATGGAGGTCCGGGTCACCTCAGTCGGGCAGCGATCACGTACCAAGTTAAGTGACTTCGACCGATGACCGATCCCCGCTCCACGGATCGGCTCAACCTTAGCCTTCACCCAAAGGTTTGCGGGAATCCGTACGCACGAAATGAAGTGCGGGAGCTTGCTACGGCAAGACGAAGCGTGGGAGTTCGTAGCGTGGAACGATGCAACCCTCACTTAAACCTCACGGGAGTTCACAATGTGGAACGATATGACAATCTAAAAATCTTTTCCATAGAGAAAGTAACCTCTCCATGACAGAGATCAGTGATACTCAGCCAACTCTATAATGACGATCCAATCAACAAGGGAAGATAAACATTGAATATAAAACAGTCTCTCCCAAGACATGGGGCATCCAACGATGAAGTTGATCATCATATGAACTTTGAGCAATAAAGTCTCTGTCCATAATAAAGACTAATGAAGATCTTCTAAGCGAGGGACATGAATAATTGGAGACTTCTCCGAAAAGAAGCCCAGAAATATGCAATGTTTTTGCTGGTACAAAACAGGTTCTAGTAGTGAAAATAGCCTGAGTAAAAGCCGGGGTAATCATACATTAGCACAACACTGTCAGCAAAAGGCTCAAGAATTCAAAATCAAAGCGTTCGCATGCTAGTACGGCATCGACAAGGAGAAAATACAAGTTCCGTAAAGGATCTCAATGTAAAATTTGTCAACAACATCATTCATTTCGAAGCCCACATTTTTCAAAAGTAGAAAAATACAAGCTTCGAGGGGCAAATGTTAACCCTGTTGTTAAAACACGGTTCAAATCTGAGAAATATGGACTGACGTTAACACACGGCTGCAAAGATGAATACAAAGAAGCATCCACAAATGTATGGAATGAATCACACACACCGACCGGTCAGGAAGAGTTCACTCCGGACGGTTGCATGTATAAGAAGTGGTCGATACTTAAATGCATCACCTGGTCGGCCATAAAGACAAGTCCTGATTGGCTTCGTTTGTGCCATCATGTGGTAATGAAAACAAGATTTGGAGTAGAATGCACAAGTACAATGAGAGATGATAATGCGTTAAATACCAAAGTGGGATCATCTCCATGTATTAGTACATACATTAGTGCCAACAGTGGATTCAAATGGACTAGGCACCATACATTAACGTAAGTATAACATGCGAAAAGGGATCAAGTGCAGAACGCAATGCAAATATAAGGCTATGATAATACGAGTACACGTGTGATAAGCATTCTCAGCAAATGTCTGGGCCTTCACAGTGAAACGTGACGCAATGATACATGTATTAACTTATAAGCGCATTAATATACTGATCGGTCGGTCATTCAGTTCATGTTTGGAAAAGTGTTGGTCTTCATGATAAGTTGGTCGGTCCATCAAAATATGCATACTGGTCGGTTAAGGGTTATAACACACGTCAAATTCAAAAGGTAAAATGGTGCAATGACATTCCACGTTGAAAAAGAGAAAAGGTGGTTCAGCACTAACGGACAAAATGGCACATTTGTAATATTGGAACCCCAAAAGGAATAGTGAAATATATAAAGGAACATAGCAAAACAAGTAAGCACATGGCAAACAATGAAGATGGCGGTCAGTACATAATCAATAAGGCAGACGGTATATATCTCCAAACCCAGACCGACCGATATCAATATTTCGTGAACGAACCGACCGATGTCCAAAAAGTATGACCGACCGGTAGAAGACCAACCGGTATCCCTTTACAGCTGTCGTCAGCTGTACCTAGTGGCATTTCTGTAAATAAAAGCCCGACCGACCGGTTCCCTGTGCTACATATTTTTGGCTTTCCCCTCACTTGCTCCACTCCTATAAATAAAGGTCCAACCCAACTTTAAAGGGGACCGATTTTCTTGACCCCAGAGAGCCATCAAATCATTTCTTAAACCTCCAAGCTCCATTCTAACTTCATTAATGGCTTCCATGAATCAAACTTCATCACTCCTACAAGAAGAAGATCAAATCAAGTCCATCATCTATTCAAAGTGGCTCTAACTCGATTCTAGCGCACTCCAACCGCCATTAATCTTTTCTAAAAGCTCAGATCTACCACTAATTTCACAGGAAAGTTAAGAAAAATCATCTAATCACTAGATCTATTCCATTTTTCCTGAATTCAAGTGTGATCTATAGCTAAAAAGAGAGAATGAGCGTAAATGGAATGTACGAGAGATTTTCATGCAAGTTGTAAATAGAACTTCATAATGAGAAATGATTGGAAAGTGGACGTAGTATCATCTCCAATCGAACCACTATAAAAATTCCCTTGTCTTTATTTTATATTTTTTACCTTTGTGATTGCGGCCTCACTTTTTTATCTCTAACCAGAATTGGTGAAGTGCACATTTGCACCATTTGGTGTTTGTGTCATTTTTGACGCAAACAATCGTCAAACCAGTCAAATCACTAGTTGATCTTTTCAAAAATATTACGGGTATAAAAGCTAAGAGAAAAAATTCCTCCCCACCATCAAACGTCAATAGGGTTCAATCATTTCATATATAAATAACATGAAAACAGACAATAGATACAATAATTGAGGAATCCGATTGGATTTCTCCAACCTGTTCATCCCTGCAACACAGTTCATTATAACATTTCATAACATTATATATAATATAATTTTAACCCAATATAATAAACGATGATAATGTAATTAACGTTAACAATTAAATCAATTATAGGCATCCAAACATCCAATTTACACTATCAACAATTAAATTTAATTATATGAATTTAACCACATCATAGGATTCTAGAAATGTGTGAGAATTAACTCACCATTTGTTTCGATTGATGATTTTTGGTCGATTTATATAATACCAACGAGTGTCGGAAATTATATAAAATTCCATTTAGCTTGGAATCTTTCTTTCATACGATTCCTACGGACCTGGTTATGCTGAATTATGTTATCGTATTAAGAAAATATGCTTATTATAAGTGTTAACTACATTTTTCGTCAATACTCGAACTAGGATGAACAATGCATATACTTAGTAGTTTGATGCAAGGGAGTTCTAAAGGTTATTAGAACGCAGTCTTGAATTGGTGCTCTCAACGAGTTTCCTCGTTCCAAAGCATCAAGACCTTAAGTCCGAAGATTAGGTACTCTTCCCTCTTGGGGTGAGCATCACACTTACGAGACTGCAAAGTCATTGACAACCTTGGTAGAAGGATTTTTCAAGTTGAATAAGACTAAAACCTTATGCACAGTCACCCTTAGACCTAGAATAAAATAATATATGTTATTCTAAGTGGAAACAGGCTAATGCCTCAAAACGCTCGGGCTGTTTATATGCCATTGTACTTGATGAATTATATGATACTTTTGCATCGAACCATCCCAAAAAAGGACCTTGGTTGCGTCAGTTATCAAGCCACAAACTCATGACAGACTCTCTTCTGGGGTAAAGCCTTGGTTTTACCCGGGACCTTCCCTCCTATGAAGGCGTCGTGATTAATTCTTTCATAAGAAAGGTTAGTGTTAACTCCCTGTCTAATCATTATAAACACAATATGATTATCAAATCGAGAAATGATTAAGTCTTGGGCTTTTCCTTTTATATTAATTGCGGATATATTACAAGAATTATAGAAATCCCCGATTCGATTTGGAAATTAGAGTTTGCTCCTGAAAGAAAGAGGCCAGGATTGAAAAATGAAATTTCTGTCCCGAAAATGAGACGTCTTATTTATAGACAAATCGATGCACCTTTTGCTTTTGGGTCAGCAAAAGCCCCTATCGGCCGCTTTTTCCTTTAGTTTCGGTTGCTTTTCCTCTGGCCGCTCTTTTGGCTTTGCTTATTGCTTTTTAGGGTGTCGGTTTTGGCTCCTTGAAGGATGGTTCTGTTCTTTGGAACCTCTTTTTGATGTCATATATATTTTCGTTGTATTGATATCAAGCTTGTCGATATGGATAGCTTTAGGAAGGCTTTTTAGCTTCCGGTAAAGTGCTTCCAGCCATGAGCTTTCGGTTATGAGATTTTGGTTACGAGCTTTTGGTTATGAGCTTTCGGTTACGAGATTTCGATTATGAGCTTTCGACCTTGCTATTAATTCTTCAGGACGCCTTTCGGTATCAACACTAAGCGGATTAGTGTGGATAGCTTGTCTCTTTAGAAGCTTTAGCTTGCCTCTCAGCATATTCCTAAAGTGGGCTTTGGTCTTCCGAAGGGGTGCTTCCGCCGTCTTGTCTGTTGATTACTAAAATTGCCTTACGGTGATTAATGCGCTTGGGTTCGGTTGTTGGCTTCCAATAAGCTTCCTTTGATGTTTACGTCTCTTTTTGTATTAGCGCTAGAAAATTATTGTCGATAGCCCTTTTGTTCCTATGGGTCTCTTGTTGTAGTATTCTTGGTCTTTCTCTTCAATAGCTTCCGGTTTTAGGCAACTTGTTGGTTACCCATCATGCCGGGACCACCCTATCTGTGTTGTTTTTCATGTTGGATTTGAGGTACCTTCTTTGATGATTGTGTCGGCTGCTCGCCATTCCAGAAAATTCCCTTATGCTCTTGGTTTTACCCTGTGCTTGGTCTTTGCTTACCGAATATTCTTCTACGCTTGTGACGGTCCGTTACCCCTTCACTGATAGCCTATCTCGGCATTAATTTGATAGTAACATTTACCCCCCTTTGTGAAGAGATATTTTCGACTTTTCAAGTCAAACTTCCTTTTTGGGTTTTCCTTTCATTTCCCTATATGAATTTCAATAACTGACATCTATGTGATCCTTTCTATTGTTTCTATAAATAGTTGCGTGTGTACTAGATTAGATGTTGCTCACGGTTGAGCCTTAATAATGTATTAACCCTATATCTATCGGTTCCACACCCATTTATACTTTTCATTCTATTGAAAAACAATGGAGAGGGTTTAGGGAACTTCCTGGTTATTGAGTGCTAGCAGATTCCACTCTTAATATCGAATTCCGTTATGAGGTCTCTATGATACCACCTTTGTGGTGAGTTGCCAAATACGAAACAATGGGATAAAACCCCCATATTCAGATGTTCATGATGAAAAGTCATTGTCTTGTTTTGTGGAAACACAAAGAAATCCTGATCTAACCTTATCAGGGTATTAAAGATTAAAGATCAGAAGCCCGCTTCTAATATTAATAAGAATCCCAAACTGACCCAGATTTTGGTATTAAAGATTGAAGATCAGACATCCTCTTCTAGCCATAATAGAATTCTCCGACTAACCCAAATTTAGATCTTTAAGATTAAAGACCGAAAATCCACTTCTGGTGATAATAGAATTCCCGAACCAACCCTTATTCGGGTATTAAGATTGAAGACTAGAAATCCACTTCTGGTGATAATAGAAGTCCTGAACCAACCCTTATTCGGGTTTTAAGATTGAAGACCAAAAATCCACTTTTGGTGATAATAGAAGTCCCGAATGTAACAACCTGGAAAATCTGAATCAATTAAAATTTTTTAATTTGGCTATTTTAGTGGATTTTGAATATTTAAAATAAATTATTTTGAATAATAACGACCAAAAGTCTATTTGAATTGATGTTGGAAAATAAATATATTTATTTTAATTATAAAACAAGGCCCGAAATGGCGCGGCAATTCGAAAATTTGAATTTGAACTTTGACTGACTGTACCGGGTGCAAAATAAAACAGATTTTAGTGAAACCAAAAATATTTAAATCTGTTTATGAATATCTTTCTAACGAATCTGAAAAATCGAAATTTCATGGCAGGATTCAAAAGTTATGGTCAAATAAATTTTCAGAAAGGTCACCATAAAGTTAATATAGGCCGTGAAAATGGACATTTTGTAAACGACCTCCGTTTTCGGCGAAACCACTTTTGTTGGATCCGGGATGTTAAATTATTGCTAGGTTTCAAATTCCATAATTTTTGGAGTTAATATGTGAGCGTGGCAAAGGAAAATGTGTTTGGTTAATTTCAGTCATTTTGGATCGATCAGAAAATAGCTATTTTTCAAACGGTCTCCAAATTCGACGACATCAGTTTTGTTGGGACCGTATTGTCAAAACATTGCTAGATTTATTTTTCTGGAATTTTTGGGATCAGTATGTGGCCCCGACAAATTGAAATGTACGTTCAAATCTATATTTGAATGTTTTATATTTTAATTTGAAGAATAACTGACTAAAACAGTCGAATGGGCTTACGAAACATATCTCATTGTGTTCGGAATGGGGGTATTTAGTTGGGGACGACAGTCGTTGGTTTTGAATAGAAGTTCGTATGGAAAACCCCTAATTTTTGAAATAATATAAATATCGGCAAATAGAATTCTTTCTTTCATTATTTAATTTAATAAAAAAAATCAGAAACCCCCCTCCCCCCGTAACCTGCTCTCGACGACGGAAGAGGTTCCATCGTTCCCAATCGATTTTCGGCGAATCCGCTTCGAATCAGCCCTCGCCCCAGTTGAACTTTTTGATTATCTTCCTCCCCTCTCCAAATCGATACCTGGTTCGCACCCCCCTTGCTCAGTATTTTGGGAGATTCGCACCCTCAAAGTCGAGGTCTTCAAGTCGCCGCCGCCGCTTATCTCGACCACCGAAGTGGGCCCCCCTTCAGGCGCACGTGCGTGACTCCTTCCCCTTCGACGCTGCGGAACCTGATCGTCCAACCACTTCACGGATTCGACGAAAAATCCAAACCTAGTTGGGAACGAAAGCTGAGAGGTAACAACTTGTATATTTAAAACTGATTTCGAGAAATAAAAGCGTTGCAAACTTATAAAAATCATATCTTTTTTCTATGTGGTCGAAATTCAGTGAAACAAGAGACATTTGTGTGCACGTCTTCTACATTCTAGAAGAGACCATAGAATTTTGGAGCTTCCTACAATTTTTGGAGGAGTGGAACTCAATGTGAGATTTTTGAATTATAAACGATATGGAATGACGATGTATAAATTAGGTAATCGATGTATGAGTTATATAAGCATCGTACACCTCATGTATAAGCGTTGTTTAAGTTGTGTGTGCGATGTATAAGTTATATATACGTTGTAAAAATCATATATGCGTTGAATGGAATTGAAATGAATTGAAATGAAATCGAAATATATTTATATACGTATATATATATACTCCCCTCGTCCACAGACCATGGACGATATATATTAGTTGTGATTGTTTGGATTTGGTTGATGTGAAATTTGGCAAATACTACGAATGATTGATTTGATATGATTGATTGTGGTTGAAATCCCAATAGGATTAGTTTATGGGAAAATTCGTCTGCGTACGAATTAGATTATTGAAATCTCCAATGTCAAAAGCTGCGAGGCTTTAAGGTAGAGTGAGGAGCCATACTCAGGACGGTGCCGGTTTTAACTACCCTACTGTTATGCTGCCGAAATTTTCTGAAATATTCATATGTTTGGTTATTATTCATGTGTTGAAATATATTCATGTGTTAGAGAAAAATTCATGTATGAAATAAATTGTTTGAACGATAAAAATAACATTTTTATTGAATGTATGTAATAAGTTGTTTGAACGATAAAAGTAACATTTTTATTGTATGTACATAGTATATAAAATATTCATGTTTGAAATAAATTGTTTTAACAATAAATATCACATTTTTATTATATATATGAATCGTTAAAAATCTTCATTTTTGAAATAAATTGCTTTAACAATAAAAATCACATTTTTATCATCTATATGAAGTATATAAAATAATCGTGTTTGAAGTAAATTGTTTTGAAAATAAAAAATAACATTTTTATTATATATATGAAGTGTTAAAAATAGTCATGTGTCGAAATAGATATTTGTTGGATAAAAATATTATTTTTATCACATATATGAAATGAAATGTTTGGAAATCGAAGAACGGATTATATATATATACATATATATAATTAAAATAAATCGAACAACGAAGCTGCAGTTTATATTTTGAAACCGAGATTTCAAATGCTTGTACCGGGAGATCCGACCATTGGATTTTCCACAACCGAAACCGTTGGGTTCGCTTTGGAAATATCTTTGCAACGATACCAACTTTGCAAAGATCCAACAGTTGGAATGTCTCGAATGTTTAATTCAAATCTGAATGAAAACAGCGCCAGAATAGATTATATGTATATATATAAATATAATTAAAATAAATCGAATAACGACACTGTAGTTCGTATTTTGAAATCGTAACTTTAAACGATTGTACTGGGAGATCCGACTGTTAGATCTTCCCAAAACCAGAACCGTTGGATCCGTTTTGAAAAGATCTTTCCAATGATATAAAATTTGTAAAGATCCAACGGTTAGATTTTCAGATATGTGTAAATCAAATCTGGAGAAAAACAACGTTATGGCCGCGTTATAGCCTGAAGTGTCGTTTGAATAAATTGACTATATTTAAATAAATAAACATAGCGATAAATTGTTATAAAATATTATAAACGATATGGAATGGAAATAAACTAAATTTACCCGGTTTATAGGATATTTGATGGTTGAATGTGTTTGACGTGAAAATTACATTAACAAACTGAATTATGTATGTCAGATAATTTAACCATTGAAAATGAATTGATTTGAAATTCTAAATATACGTAAATTATTTAAAGAGGCCGAGTTAATTCTCATTTCAAATTATTGGTCGCTGGTTAGGAGTCGAAGATATGAAGATGGTGCAATATCGAGGATCTTCACATCGAATGGATAGCTACTGATGCCTTTGATGGGAGTTGCTGCCCTGAAGGGGTTACAACGGTGGTCGTCCGGACGTACTTGTTGATCGTTCGGATGTGCGAGGGCCTCTCTCCTATATTGGACATACGGGAGAGGAATAAGGTGCCTCCGGTTTCGTTCAGACTTTAGAACGGACTTGTAAATGGATGTGTGTCTGACGTTGTAGATTGACAGTGTGGCATGCAAAGATGCAAATGACCAAGGCTTTTGTTGAAAAGCAGAGTCTTGTGAAAGTGTATGTGTGTACCTGTCAAGTATAATACACTCACAAGGATCGTGTAATATGACGAACAATATTCAAGTATGAAGTAATAGCTAATCACAGAACTATATAATAGTAAATGCAGTAAAAATTAGAAAAATCACGCCAGAGATTTTTATACTGGTTTGAAGCACTGTCCTAGGTCCAGTCCTAGACTTCTATCTGGATTTTCACTAACAACCACCTCACTTCACCCGGAGGAACAGGTATACAACACCCGAGCAGACGAACGGGATTTAACGCCTCTAATAACACCGAGGACTTCAACACTTGCCTTTTACAACACCGAGGACTTCAAAAAAGAACAAGAGTTTGACTTCTGATTGTGTTCTTGAATAACACTGAATATCCAATAGTTGAGTACACCCTTTCTATAATCTTATCCTCAAGTATATAACGTGTATGTGAAGATTGAATGAAGTATATTACTTATTGAATCAAGATATATGAAATAATTTCAATGTTTCAACAAGTAATTTGAATAATGGAGAGCTTTTTAGTATGCAAGAATGTATAGAGTTTAAGATCAAAAAATATGAGAAGATTCGGTGATGTGAAAAAAATATGCTTTGATGTATATATAATCGTTGAAGAGTTTCCAACTTCCATGAAGAGTTTTATCAAAGAGATGCACTCATTTCCTTTTAGAAATAAAAAGGAATCTCTTCATGAAATATGACGCCTTTTAGAAATATGGTCGTTGTAAAATATGACAGTTGGAAATATGGCCGTTAAAAAATATGACCGTTAGAAAATATGGCCATTGTAAAATATGACCGTTGGAAATATGAAGTGTCTCTTCGTGAAGTGCCTTTTAGTGAAGTGTCTTTTCATGAATTGTCTTTTCGGAGTGTCTTTTCGCAAAGTGATGAAATGTCTTTTCGTGAAGTGTCCTTTCATGAAGTGTCTTTTCGCGAAGTGCTTTTCGCGAAGTGATGAAGTGTCTTTTCGTGAAGTGTCTTTTCGCGAAGTGTCTTTTCGCGAAGTGCCTTTTCGCGAAGTGATGAAGTGTCTTTTCGTGAAGTGTCTTTTCGCGAAGTGTCTTTTCACGAAGTGTCTTTTCGTGAAGTGTCTTTTCGTAAGTGCATTTGTGTATGCTATATATTTGAGGACAGATTTTAACAATATATAACACATCTAAGATGCAATTAAATAGATAATCATAACCTATATCACTTTTCTTTTGATCTTCTCTTCTTCCTTGTCATGAATCAAAAACCTGTGATCTAACATTCTCCCCCTTTTTTAATTGATGACAACCTCTTGCAATCTTGTAGAGTTATTTATTTTCTCCCCCTGAATGTATGCTTGCATATATTTATCTCCACCTGAATATAAAGCTTCTCTGCAATATTTTGTCAGTGCATACGTAAAATACTTATCATTCGTTACCCTATAACAAAATGTTAGTGTGTAATGCATATATATTCCATAATTTTTCTCCCCCTTTGTCATCAATTAAAAAGAATATGTAACATGATAAAGCAGTAATCGAGAACAAACAAGAGAAGCAAGCATAGATAGTTTTCAAAGAGCATACGAGACTATTTATTATACGTCCATAGAGATACCTAAATAGTCTTCTCTTTGTTCAAAGAAATTGATCAATAGATTTGATCAAAGAAATTGTTGTAAGATCAATGGAGATGATTGGGGCTTATATAATGATGAAGGGATGTCATTAGACTAGTCTTAACCCTTGTAAGATATCAAAAATTTGAGAAGATTTGGTGAAAAACGAAGTGTCTTTTCGTAAAATATAGCCTTTATTTACAGCTCTTAAGACAACACTGAACATTAGCGTTTGGCCCAAAAAAAGAGGCTACCATATATCTATTCAGAATATAGCCGTTCTACCCTTTCGTAGCGTTTCGGAATAGCCGTTATACCCTTTAATAGCGTTTCTGGACAAAATGCTACGGTTTTCTGAAAAATTCTGCAAAAACAGCCTTCTATATTCATCATTTTTTGACCTTTTTATCATTTTTCTTGCAATAAAAAATTCCAAAAAATGCTTTATGATATATTAGATGTTATGCAGAAAATTTAGGTGATTTGAAGTTAATTTGTAGGGCTTTAACAATTCTAGGCTATAATGACTTTATGTAAACTCAACCTATGATATGCACCCTTCTGAAGCTCTTGAGTCCGTTTCTTCTTGTCTTCTTCCATCATTAGAGTCCAAATAGATTTTCAATCACCATAATAGATATTTAAATGCTTGAACACTACATAATTGATTAGCATCCTTCATGTATACACTTTTATCCTCTTTTGTACTATGTATCTTCATGTTGAACTTATTTTCTTTTCTCTTTTTGATACGCATGTACCTCCAAGTTAGCTCAGAGGTTCTTTGGTATAATTGTATAGTTGGTGTCATCAAAATCCAACAATAGAGTTTCCAACATCTTGTGGTTGATGATCAAAGCACGGCTTTATAGCGTAGCTTTGTGTATGGCGTTAATTCGGGAGCCTCAGACCCCTGTATGAGCCAGAAACGGGAGAGTACCTCAGGGAGGACATGCATTTCTTTCTTGCTAGGAGTGCTGTTTTGGGTTTTACATGCTCGGGCATTTTACTTATGTGGATGATGGATAGCGAGACGCCTCGGTTATATTTGTCGCTCCAGGGCTGATGGTTTGGTCGTTATATGACCAGTTTACGCCCCATAGGGAAGGGAAATGCAGTGTTCAGGAATTTTAATCCACTCCGTATGGACCGGCCCTAACGATCCAAGGGCTCACCTGTGAATGAGTCCTGGGACATGGGCTAGATTGTCTCGAAGCGGTAAGGATGATCCCTTGCCTTGGTTCATGATGGAAATCCAATTTCCAAATACGACATCGTGCGGTTTTGATTGTAAACCTATATATGGTGACATGATATATGGTACCCATACCTTCTATGATTGATACTTATGATTGAAATTGTTTTTGAAACATATAAAAACTAGTAAAAATATCAAATGCTTTTGTTTTATTTGTATCAAACATGTTTTGGCCATTATAAGGTAAAACTCTATCCTCCAGTTTGCATTGTATTGTGTGACGGGAACTGAGACTTATAATGTCTTCAATTTTATAAAAAGTATTGCGATGTTTAAATGATTTACTTGTTTTAAAGCACCGGCAATCCAGTGGAGTAAACCCGTTTCGCGTTAGCGGCATGGTCCTTTGATGAAGATCCGTCATGAAACTCGCATAGCAACGTTGATTTGGCCTCTATTTGGTGTAGCAAGCTTGCACCTTTTGATTTGAACCCGATTTGAATGCATAGGCTCTAAGGATTGGAGATGGAGGCCATGATCAAAATTGATTTTGGCAGCACTTAGTTGCTAGGTTTGATTTTTAGGGATTTAGGTTAGGTTTAGGGTCTTTTTATAGAGATTAGGATAGTTTTAGGCCCTTAGATTAACCCTAGGACCAACCTGAACCGTCAGATTTCAAACCAGGCCCAAAAACCTAGCCAAGATAGAAAATAGGTGCACCAGACCAGAATCAGCCGACAGGGCAAGTCGACAGCCCTGTCGACTTGCCTGTCGACATGCCTGTCGACTTGCAAGTCGACAACCCTGTCGACAGCCCAGTCGACTTGTCTGGGCGGGAATTTTCCCGCCTGGCCCCATTTCTGCATGTTTCGAAATTCAAATTTCCCGAAAACTTCTTTGGGCCTTAACCGGGTCATACGGACTCCGATTTACAAAATTTCGGACTCTATTTTGCGTATTTTTCCGAGACGAACGCAATGGCATAGCCCGTTTTACTTGATTCAGAATTTAAAATTAAATTCTGCCTTGATTCTCGTTTTAACATGTTATCGAAATACGGGTTGTTACATTCTCCCTACCTTTTAGGATTTCGTCCCCGAAATCTCCAAGTTAGGAAGAACGTATCCTACCATCCATCATTCATCTACTCACAACATCATCCACGAGCAACCATTGTCCTTAGATGATTTCTAATGCTGTATGAATATATGCAAATCGTGTGTGTACGTGTTCCTTAGCTAATGCTAATGATCAGGCCTGAATAATCTTTCTAATGCAAAAATATGTATAGTGCCATGAATCCAACATGTATGCAAATAGTCCTAGTCATATAGATACTATATGTGTGCACAATCATTCATTCATATGCAACAACCGCATGATAACACATTCGATTTCATCCATAAACAAGTATAAACACTCGTGCATATGCAATATGAAACGTGACCGAGTCGAGCTAGCATCTAATGGGTATTCGCGCATCCACGAGCAACCACTTGCAACCATATCAATCATAACATGTTTCAAATACATGTTTGCATCCATAGGGTTCTATCGAGGATTCCCTGAAACAGGGTCGAGAAGATAAACAAGGCAAACTCCTTACGGGGTTTGTAACAGAAAATAGGACCGAGAGGGTGTCCACAAAAGATAGCCTACAAGTAAGCTCTACAGAAACAGGGATCAAGGAGATACTCCCAAAAAGAGATATCATGCGCGTATCTAGTCTTTGACCATCAAAGTCGTACTTCCTTGAGCTCAATTCCATTGTGCCTTGACCGTCTTTTAACTTCGCGATTTCGTAGCTTCTTATTTCCTGTTTCCATAACATGAGCTGGAACTCATTTCTTCGTCGCCTCTCGTTCCACTTGCACTTATCCTCTTTCTAGAATACTTGACGCAAACATGACTGCGTACTCATGATCTCATGCAAGCTTTCCAAAATTCACTAGTGAATCTCGGACCTCGTACCACAAGGTATTCCACGTAGAAGAACTTTCTCTTGAAAGTAAACAGACGCCAACCAGGTTATCAAGCGCACTTACTAGGGTGATTTCTATAACCCACGCATAAGTGAAGTAAACCATCCGTCTTATCGGCGAACACCACTCGATCGGGCTTCAAATTTCCAATAAAGGCATCAAGGGATTCTAAGTAACTAGTCATGACAGAACCTCAAAAAGGTTACACGATACTTCGAGGGTATTACCAAGGCTAGTCAAAAGGTCTAACTACCCTCCTATCAAAACCGAGAGTGACATCCCCTACTGTATAACCACTTCATCCCTAGAATCCATCCATGGCTTATAAACATAAGCATTATTTCCAAACTCAACACTTGGCATAGACATTCTCAAATCCAAACAAGTCATGTATAAATGGACTGATTCTCCAATAGGACTTTGAGACAAAAATGGGATTCTCTATTACGCTAGTACTTAAGGTGCAGAGACTCAACTATCGAAGCAGACTTAAATGATACGAACAACGAAGTCCTAACGGGATGGTAGAGAAGAAAAGCTAAACCTTTAACGAGATCGTTACCCTCCTTCCGAGGTACTCTAGAAATGAGAGCATACTACTGCCCTCCCGATGATCTTGTCCTTGTCCCATGATACTTAACTATCTGTCCCGTTCCACCATGCCAAAGGTACTCTCTCGTCATGGGTTTCATTGTTCATCTTTCTCTCTCATTCTGGGTTGAGCCATACCAACAAGTTGTTCATCCTTAAACTCGCATCCTTCATCCTCTTTCTCGCTATCCTTTCTTATAACGCGGCCATTGGTCTCTCGAGAACCACCTCCATCGCATGGAAAGTACTTTCGTAGATAGAAAAGACTAGTCGCAGTTAAAACCACTGTGACTACAGATGGAGGAAAGAAAGGAAAAGAGATTTAATTAAGGAAACAAGGATAATGCTAATGGCCTTTGGGGAATAGCCTTTTCTTTTTAAAAGAAAACTTTCTTGAAAAATGCTTCTTTATAAACGATTTTCAAATAGTTTTCAGAAGGTCTTTAAAAACTTTTGCCCAATCTGGTAACCTCGCTCTGATACCAAATGTAACACCCCGCCTCCGCTAGGGTCACTCGCAAAGGAATGCACTAGCTTTAGAGGGGCATTATTGGTAAACATGCACAGAAATATCACAAGACAGAACATATAAAATAGCGGAAGTAAAATCGAACTTTCATAAACATGAATACATAAGGTCTAAAGCCTTTTACATCAGAGTACATCAAAACCTGTCTTGCAATAGTAAAGAAGCATAAAGACTTTTTCATAAATTATTCCCCAAGTAAAGACAGTAAAGTAGCCACAGCCAAGAAAAGTCTAAGCCATCCATGATGACCTTCAAACAGAAAAAGTCCGAACTAAACAGCAGTATTTCCTCCCTGTAACCTGGGGGGAAACGGAAGAAAAGAGGCGAAACAAAACGGGTCAGTCAAAAAGACTGAGTAAGCCCTATCTACTATTAGTATAAAAACTAGTAAAGTTAACTGTCATGAGAAACTGAGATGAACATAAGCATGATAACAAGATAGATAAGCTAAATCAGAATAACAGGATGAGCTACTGAACTCAGGTAAACTAAGGTGTCATGATAAATTACGATGTCAAGATAAAACAAGGTATCACATCGTCAGGTTTCTATCAAGTATAATATCCCCAAGATATCTATCACGTATAACGTCCCATGGCATCTATCCTGTATATCCGCTCTGCACCTACCGTACTAGTATCCCAACTGTATTACGTGTTATCCGTGAATGACCCTTACTCAAAAGTCGTGTAATGGTCCATGTCAACCTAATATGCCGCATATATAGGTTACTCAACTCATATGTTTCTTTCCATGTATAAGTTCAGTCCTTTGCCGTAGGCTGTACGGGCTTTCCCATGTAAACGGTTTATCCTTGAAGGTTTTTGCAACCCTTGATCTAGTTGTGTTTCCTTACCATGAACTATCGCGCGTCCACTTAGGATTTATGCCACCTAGGACCGCTAGGGGTTATGCTACCTAATGAACGTTTCCGTGTCTCGGTTTGGATTTTGGCCACCTAGGACCACTAGGGATTACGCCACCCGTCAACCGCGCCCTTGATCCCACGTATGTATCGTGAATCGTTTTCCATGTCTAGATGCACATGTTCCCCAATGTGCCATCCGAGTTCCGTGCCAGGGCAAATCAATAAATACGGAACTCGGTCGGGAGCTTTAAATCGTCTGCCGATGCAGATATCAAGGTCTGTTTTTGTACCCGTGGCTATGGTCCCACGTGACCCCTCCCTCAACTACTGAAAGGCAATCCAAGAAAAATCATGTATAAGAACCACTCCCCGGCCCCACTATAGCCCACTTTCCTACGGGCCAACCTCACCCATGACTCGATAGCAAGCACATGGTCTGTTGGGGGTTCCCTGCCTTTCCGCACGTACACGATTGACTAAAGATGGTAGGTAGTCGGCGATGTGCTATCCAGGGCAAAAACCAAGAATCGTCGACTCCACGCTAATCCATCCCAGTCTTTAGGTCGCTCGCATAGCAACCAAGGCATACTCTTGGTCCTTCTAACGCAGACCTTAACCTCTCATGGGCCTAGTATGATTACCTGGCAGCCCACAGAGGGATCCCAAGAATATCCTCACGTCCCCCGAAGCTTCCACTTCGGCACCCAATGCGCTGGAGCTTTTATCCAAGTCAGATAACTTGCTCCCCCTCGTATACTAAGCGATGACCTACCGTATCAGGTTACTCATCGTTTTGTGAATTAGTCCTATGTCCTTAGCTAAGAATTATTACTTAGTTACCCTTAACTAAGGTTTACCACTTAGCTTTCTTTCCCGTTATCCTTGATTAACCACGGTTTTCTACCTAGTTCTTCTAGCTAGGGTTTGTCTGTTGGGTTAAGTGTTGTCATTCAAGTCCATGACTTAACCCGCCCACGAATCACGTCAAAGATTGGCTAAGTATTTAAGTTCAAGACTTAGTCCCACAAGTTGGTTAAGTGTACCCAGAGGCTCATGACTTAACCCTATCAAGTCAAATTGGTCAAGTACTAGCTTACCTTAATCCTATCGGATTATCTTGCTAGATCGATTAAGCATAGATTATCTTAATCCCATCAAATTATCGAGTCGGATTGGTTAAGTATAGGTTGGCTTAACCCCATCCTCTAATCGTACTACAATGGTTAAGTATATTCTAAAAAGGTCTTGTGACTTAACCTTATCAGGTCCGCGTATTAGATTGGTTAAGTGTAGGTTACTTAACCCCATCAAATCATCATGTATAATTGGTTAAGTATAAGTTGCTTAACCCCATTAAATTATCACGTTAAGTTGGTTAAGTATTGGTTACTTAACCTCATTGAATTACCAAGTTTAAGTTGGTTAAGTGTTTAACTTAACCCCATCGAATTACCGTGTTTAGATTAGTTAAGTGTGGATTACTTAACCCCATCTAATTAACGTGTTTAGATTAGTTAAGCGTCAATTACTTAACCCCATCTAATTACCGTGTTTAGATTAGTTAAGTCTTAATTACTTAACCCCATCTAATTACCAAGTCGGATTAGTTAAGTGTAAATTGCTTAACCTCATCCCCTAATCATCTTGCATGGTTAAGTGTCATTAAGAGATCAAGTCCGGTCCCACTTAACCTACCCATTCATGTCATATCGGTTAAGTGTCATTAGTCAAATTTACTTAACCTTATCATGTGGCATTAATTTAATTAATGCACCCTCAACCTCTCACATTAGACCTTGTTGTGGTTACTAGTTAAGCCGGGCGGGTCCGGGTAGATTTACACCACAACCTAGTCTAACCTCGGGTCTTAAGCGCGACATGACCAACTTCTCACATTGGATCCTATTGTTTGTAGCTACTAGTTAAGCCGGGCGGGTCCGGGTAGATTTATGCTACAAACTCAACCCAACCTCGAGTTGGCCACTTCCATGTTTGGTCTAGTGTTATATTACACTTACAACCCATACGTGTCTAATTTCAAGTCCCAAGTTTACCCCACGTGTCATGCCCCCATTTTGGTTCAACTTACATGTCGTGTTCACATGTAACCTCAAGTCAAGTTTTCATGTCATATTCAAGTCAAGATTTCGCGTCATGTTCATGTTTATCTAACTACCCCCAAAGTCGTGTTTTCCAACGCAAGCAAAAGCGAGTCAACATAGTAAGGATACTACGTCACATATTGGCCTCAAAACATGCATGATGCCAAAAAGGGATTGGCTTCCACATGCACAGCCTTGGCCAAAAACATGCATAGTGTCTCAAGGGGATTTGGCCACAAACATGCATAGCATAAAAGGGGATTACTTGCATAAGTGTTCATGTCATAAACCTATCATGAAGGGATGAACATGCCCATGTTACTCATGTGATAAAAAGGTAAACTTGCATATTATCATAAGGGATTTCGGGTTCATATACTTGCATAGCCTCAAAGTCACATTCATGCACATGTTTCATGAGTCAAAGTGGTTTCAAGTGTGCGTGCAAACATACCACAAGCAAAGGTCCAATCTTGCATGGCAAACTAGGTCCAATGTAACATGAATAGAATGGTTTAGTCGCTACAACATAACCCAAAGTCATATGTTCATGATAAAGGGGCAAACTAGGTTCCCATAGGCTAACATACTCATGTTACTTTGCATTTTATCCCATGTCACATCAAGATCATCGTTTAAATCTACAAGTAGCTAGAACTTACATAGCGTGGCAAGAGGACTAGGAGAATGAATCATTTTGACGAAGAAAGGTGGCTCCTTTGATGAAGATCCGTCATGAAACTCGCATAGCAACGTTGATTTGGCCTCTATTTGGTGTAGCAAGCTTGCACCTTTTGATTTGAACCCGATTTGAATGCATAGGCTCTAAGGATTGGAGATGGAGGCCATGATCAAAATTGATTTTGGCAGCACTTAGTTGCTAGGTTTGATTTTTAGGGATTTAGGTTAGGTTTAGGGTCTTTTTATAGAGATTAGGATAGTTTTAGGCCCTTAGATTAACCCTAGGACCAACCTGAACCGTCAGATTTCAAACCAGGCCCAAAAACCTAGCCAAGATAGAAAATAGGTGCACCAGACCAGAATCAGCCGACAGGGCAAGTCGACAGCCCTGTCGACTTGCCTGTCGACATGCCTGTCGACTTGCAAGTCGACAACCCTGTCGACAGCCCAGTCGACTTGTCTGGGCGGGAATTTTCCCGCCTGGCCCCATTTCTGCATGTTTCGAAATTCAAATTTCCCGAAAACTTCTTTGGGCCTTAACCGGGTCATACGGACTCCGATTTACAAAATTTCGGACTCTATTTCGCGTATTTTTCCGAGACGAACGCAATGGCATAGCCCGTTTTACTTGATTCAGAATTTAAAATTAAATTCTGCCTTGATTCTCGTTTTAACATGTTATCGAAATACGGGTTGTTACATTCTCCCTACCTTTTAGGATTTCGTCCCCGAAATCTCCAAGTTAGGAAGAACGTATCCTACCATCCATCATTCATCTACTCACAACATCATCCACGAGCAACCATTGTCCTTAGATGATTTCTAATGCTGTATGAATATATGCAAATCGTGTGTGTACGTGTTCCTTAGCTAATGCTAATGATCAGGCCTGAATAATCTTTCTAATGCAAAAATATGTATAGTGCCATGAATCCAACATGTATGCAAATAGTCCTAGTCATATAGATACTATATGTGTGCACAATCATTCATTCATATGCAACAACCGCATGATAACACATTCGATTTCATCCATAAACAAGTATAAACACTCGTGCATATGCAATATGAAACGTGACCGAGTCGAGCTAGCATCTAATGGGTATTCGCGCATCCACGAGCAACCACTTGCAACCATATCAATCATAACATGTTTCAAATACATGTTTGCATCCATAGGGTTCTACCGAGGATTCCCTGAAACAGGGTCGAGAAGATAAACAAGGCAAACTCCTTACGGGGTTTGTAACAGAAAATAGGACCGAGAGGGTGTCCACAAAAGATAGCCTACAAGTAAGCTCTACAGAAACAGGGATCAAGGAGATACTCCCAAAAAGAGATATCATGCGCGTATCTAGTCTTTGACCATCAAAGTCGTACTTCCTTGAGCTCAATTCCATTGTGCCTTGACCGTCTTTTAACTTCGCGATTTCGTAGCTTCTTATTTCCTGTTTCCATAACATGAGCTGGAACTCATTTCTTCGTCGCCTCTCGTTCCACTTGCACTTATCCTCTTTCTAGAATACTTGACGCAAACATGACTGCGTACTCATGATCTCATGCAAGCTTTCCAAAATTCACTAGTGAATCTCGGACCTCGTACCACAAGGTATTCCACGTAGAAGAACTTTCTCTTGAAAGTAAACAGACGCCAACCAGGTTATCAAGCGCACTTACTAGGGTGATTTCTATAACCCACGCATAAGTGAAGTAAACCATCCGTCTTATCGGCGAACACCACTCGATCGGGCTTCAAATTTCCAATAAAGGCATCAAGGGATTCTAAGTAACTAGTCATGACAGAACCTCAAAAAGGTTACACGATACTTCGAGGGTATTACCAAGGCTAGTCAAAAGGTCTAACTACCCTCTTATCAAAACCGAGAGTGGCATCCCCTACTGTATAACCACTTCATCCCTAGAATCCATCCATGGCTTATAAACATAAGCATTATTTCCAAACTCAACACTTGGCATAGACATTCTCAAATCCAAACAAGTCATGTATAAATGGACTGATTCTCCAATAGGACTTTGAGACAAAAATGGGATTCTCTATTACGCTAGTACTTAAGGTGCAGAGACTCAACTATCGAAGCAGACTTAAATGATACGAACAACGAAGTCCTAACGGGATGGTAGAGAAGAAAAGCTAAACCTTTAACGAGATCGTTACCCTCCTTCCGAGGTACTCTAGATTTGAGAGCATACTACTGCCCTCCCGATGATCTTGTCCTTGTCCCATGATACTTAACTATCCGTCCCGTTCCACCATGCCAAAGGTACTCTCTCGTCATGGGTTTCATTGTTCATCTTTCTCTCTCATTCTGGGTTGAGCCATACCAACAAGTTGTTCATCCTTAAACTCGCATCCTTCATCCTCTTTCTCACTATCCTTTCTTATAACGCGGCCATTGGTCTCTCGAGAACCACCTCCATCGCATGGAAAGTACTTTCGTAGATAGAAAAGACTAGTCGCAGTTAAAACCATTGTGACTACAGATGGAGGAAAGAAAGGAAAAGAGATTTAATTAAGGAAACAAGGATAATGCTAATGGCCTTTGGGGAATAGCCTTTTCTTTTTAAAAGAAAACTTTCTTGAAAAATGCTTCTTTATAAACGATTTTCAAATAGTTTTCAGAAGGTCTTTAAAAACTTTTGCCCAATCTGGTAACCTCGCTCTGATACCAAATGTAACACCCCGCCTCCGCTAGGGTCACTCGCAAAGGAATGCACTAGCTTTAGAGGGGCATTATTGGTAAACATGCACAGAAATATCACAAGACAGAACATATAAAATAGCGGAAGTAAAATCGAACTTTCATAAACATGAATACATAAGGTCTAAAGCCTTTTACATCAGAGTACATCAAAACCTGTCTTGCAATAGTAAAGAAGCATAAAGACTTTTTCATAAATTATTCCCCAAGCACTACACCAGAAAAGCTGTTTTGCCATGGTTTTGGGCCGTGGCTAAATACTTTTGCCACGGCTTTGGACCGTGGCAAAACGGGGTGTGGCAGTTTCTTTGCCACGGCTCTGCCACGGTTATAGACCGTGGCAAATTGATATTTTGCCACGGTCCATAGCTGTGGCAGATTTTGGTTTTGCCACGGACTTAGCCCGTGGCAAGATACGATATTGCCATGGCTCTTAGCCGTGGCAATATGTAATTGTAATTTTCTATGCAATTTTAGCCATGGTTTTCGGCCGTGGCTAAATTCAACTGAAGAAACTGCATGCTACCCTCTACCTGGCCATAAAACTCCTATTTAAACAAAATACGAGCATATTATACCCACCAACATAAATTTATGAACATAGCCATCAACACAAATTGTAATCTTCAAAGTTCAACTAAATAGTTCATACTTCATAGTGAACAAACTACAACATATCCAAACTAAAAACTAAATAGTTCATACTTCATAGTTTACAAACTACAACATATCCAAACTAAATAGTTCATACTTCATAGTTTACAAACAACAACATATCCAAACTAAAAACTACATAGTTCCAATTACGTACCCTTACTTCACATGATAAAACCGCCCAAAGCTCCGCTGAAAACCTCCATCACTACGTTGCATGTTCACCCTGCAACACGGAAGAAAAAAAATACAGAACAGTAAGAACATCTTGCAGGTTATAAGGTGTGCTATTCAAAGTGAAATTTCTAATTCTTTTGTAGAAACCATTATAAACATTGGTAGAGCCACAACCATAAAATTTAATAAAATCTTAGAAAGGAAACAGGAGGAAAAGAGAGGAGACATATATTTGAATATAAGGTACTCAAGATGGTTCAGATTAGTTTAATATTATATTTTTATGATGTTAGTTGGAGGACATTTAGCTAATACCAAGATGGCAGTAACCTAGTTTTTCCAGTACATGCATAATCCCTCAGCCAATATAAGGTACTCAACATGCATCAGTTAGTTAATTTACACTTGAACCGCTCAGACTATCCTATCTCTATGTATATAAAATGACATTAGACGATATTATAATTAGCCTAAAAGACAGTACATACATAATATATTCAGATCATTTGTTTCTATAATGATGAATTCGATATACTATGGAACCCAAGTAGGAATTATAGCGGTCTGCGTTAGACCATAGGCGAAGGTGGTAGTCCCTTGCACTCGTTCTACAGAAAGCTACGTTTTCGATATCCCCTGCATCATTCCTGCAATCATTTACCACTTCTTCATCTTCGCACTCATCGTTGTGATCTGCACTTATGACGAAGTAGTACAGCCAAATTTTCAAGTAGATGAACAAAAACATTTGTCTAATTTCCTTTTGGACATCATTCACAGTGTCTGCTCGGGTTTGAATTGCATTGAGTCTTAAAGGATCAGAACTCATGATTTGTAAATTTAGAATGATTGATGATCGAATAATATAGGCTATGTTTTTATTGATATAAATTGTGATGATATCTGAGATGAGATGAGGAGAGGAATATGGTATACATGTATATATAGGAGCTGTCAAGATTCCGTAGTGGGACTGGGTCTGGTCAACGTGGGATGGCATGGATGCCGTACAGTTTGCTATTTTTCTTAATCACTGAATTTCGCACTATGGACTTTGAAGTTTGAACTGGTTTGCGGACTAGTCTGCACTGCGTCGGTTAAAATAATCAACTAATCAGTCTGCGCTACTACATTTCAAATTTATAACTTATACCAGTGAAAATTTGATTACTCAAATTCCACTAGACTGTCCAGAAGTGCTCTAGCATAATTATATTAGTTAAGAGTCCACTGGGTGGTACAAGCAAAATGGTGGGATAGAGATAGGATAGTCGAATTTGTATCCTAGACTAAAAATATTTGTTATTTTTGTATTTAATGATTTGATACCAACATATTCCTGATTCCTGTTTTTGATGACCACTGGCTGATCGAATATGACAACTAATGGTTTTGTCCATTTATCTTAGTGCTACGTCATAAGACATGTTGTTTCATCAGAAAGTTATTTGTAACACGTAGATGGTTTGAGTGGTTGTATCTTCCCATCAGGATCATCTCCACCACATGACTCATTTTTGATTCGAGGAGATCAATGAAAGTCGTGGACTGTCACCACCGACTCAGCAGCTGCCGCCCTTTTTTTTTTTAGTTCAGTAAATGAAAAGAAATAAAAATTGCGGAATTCTAAAACCCGTTGAATAGTAGAAATGCGTTTCAAAATCTGTTTTAAGGAATTTTTCTTTCTTTCTACTGGCAGTGAAAACAAGAACATAGAGGCTTGAAATTGAAATTCTGAACCCATTTATCATTAATGCCTTTTAGAAACCATTATAAACAAGAACATAGAGGCGTGAAATTGAAACCAGTATATCAGATAATATTTTTATCGGATAAAAATATTATCAGATAATCGAATATGATTCAATATTAGTTAAAAGTATTTCGTTAAAGCGGATGTCAGTCGATGGGTTTAGATTAAAAAAAACATAATTGTATAATTCATTATCAGATAATCAGGAAGCAAGGAAGACATAAAAATTTGTAATTATTTTTACAGAGGTTGAACTTACTTTAACCTTGTATATACTAACATAATCTAATCATATATACTACAAGCAGAAACCTGAGTCATAATTTTACATTTTTTACGAAATTGCAGGAGCAGATTTTGATTCCTCAAGCTGCAAGATTGTAAATTTAGCAATACAAAAATTATTAGTCTATAATGATTAAACTTTTCGTAACAATGGCTCAGTTCGATCATTTGTTTACAGCGATAATGTTGGTATAGCGTATGCAGTAAGTTTAATGTTTTGAATTTCGGTCACTGAAACTTTCACGAAACAACACAACCTATGACAACGAAAAAACAAGCATTGATATGGAAAACATAATCGAGCAAGTGATATATGTAAATACATACATACCTGGCTTACGCGTCTACAAATATTGAATCATATTCTTTTGATGACACACATATCCACCAATTCCAACTTCGCCAAATGTAAAAGCAAGAGGATGATTTGGTTTGCTTGTTCTCTCTTGTGGTAGCCGTATACTGTCCACAACCAATTTCTCGTATCCTGGAGGTACAGTTTTTCCATGTATAATGGAGGCAGTCGAATCTCTGCATACAGTGGCTGTGCCAATGATCTCTAGGTCAATACTCATAATCTCGCATTTATGATTCGACATACTGGACGAATTCAATGAATTGGGAAGATTATTAGTCGGCATTCTTCCAATACTATCGTGAGGGGTACCACTACCTCCTTCATTTGCAGCAATGTCCAATATATGATTTTGTTGACTCCCCTCTCGTCTCGTCATCAAGTCGAGGATCGAATTCAACTTCCCTTCCATATTATCCATCCTTGAATTCAAGTAATCCGGCCCTTGAGACTTTTTAAGTTGCTTTCGCGCAATATTTGACGCTTTAACTTGTGTCCTTGATATTTTGGCTCCAATACTTCGAGTGCGGCCTTTTTTATCCTTGCCAAACACTTGTGATATGATATCTTCATCCAATGTCAAATCTTCTTCATCGCCATCATCGACTAACTCCTTTGCCTTTGCAATTTTTTCCTAAAATAACAATATTACTTGAGATGCTATTTATTATGAAAATTTATTGAACAACTGAATTATTATTTGTTTAACTTACAAAGTATACAGAAGCCGAATCTGATATAGTACCATCTTTTTTTGTGTGAGCTCTCTCCCATACTTCACGACGTGTGATTTCTTTTGTCGGATTTTCAATAGCCTGCAAATTTAAAAAGCCTTACATATAAGACAGGAATGCATATCATTAAAACATACAATAGCGAAAGAAAATATTAAAATGTTTAAATTAACAACAATTGGTCATGTAAAGAAAGATTTATTATTGTTAATGGAGGTTCAGTTTCAATAATCTTATTATGTAGGTATTTATATTATGTGACACGCAACACATAAATGGTAAGTCTAACCTACCATGCAGACAGTCACATTGTATTAGCAAAGATGGCAGATAAGTGATTCAGGACTTTCTTTTAGTTTTTGATATGAAATGAATATGTTTTCTTTAAGCTCCAACTAACATAGTCAAACTGCAGTAGTTAGTAGCTAGGAAGTTGACCCGAAAGAAATGCCTTCAAAATTGTAATCATACGTACCATCGATTAATTGTACATCAAACGATTGTTGTTATGTTTAGCAACCATGCAAATATAATACTTGGGTCTACTTAAATCATGATGACATTGCATAATTATTACATCTAGAAGTTGCCTGTAACAAAGGAAAACATAATTAAAGAAGTTGACATGAACATGTCAAATATATTAGATAATTACATGCAAAAGAACGAGTACCCGCTAATCATCTACAACACTTAAACTGTAAAGCTTACTTATTTTTAAGCTGATATAAATCGAATAGGTAACATTAATTGTGGAATCAATCACCTTCAACGATAATATTGTGAGCATACAAACTAAGTTTCATTTGTAATTATTTCATATTTGACAAAAGCATGTCCTTATTAATTTTCATCCAAGTCTCTATGTATTATACAAGCATTAAAAAAAAATCCATGTAAAGTTTTGAAGTAAATTTCCATTCACTGGTATCTCATGCTCTACATACATTTTATTCACACTCCAGTACAACATAGGTCAGTTCTCGCACATTTCATATTGACATTCTTTTAACAATCGAGTAGTAAAGAAAATTTAATGTGCCTTAGCACTAAAAACGACGGCTATCAGTTTGTTAAACACCAATTTACATCAGCAATGCAAACCCAATAGCAAAGCATGACTAAAATTTCAATTAGTACTTGATAAAAATAGTATTCAGTAAATAACAGGAGCAAAAAAAAAAAAAACTTTTTCCTATAAACACATTATGATGAAATCCATTTTTCTATGTTGTACTGGAGCTAATATGACCGTATATTAACAAAAAAAAAAAAAAAAAAAAACTTTTTCCTATACACACATTATGATGAAATTGTGTTCGCTACTTATTTTACGGATAAAGTTCAATATCATGCAATAGGAAAAGAAAAAGGTGAGATTTTAGATTAGATTTAGCCGTCGTCGGCTAGCTGGAGGCTGGACCATGAACTTTTTTACACACAACAAAACAAATGAAAGGTATAAGAGATTTTATTTATAGAACTTTTTTCATTTTTATCGCCCCGTTCTTACTGTGAAAACAATCGTGTTTCCCACTATTAGCATTTTTACTTGTGCATTCGAAAATGTGCAAATACGAAAGTTTAATTGGTTTTTGTGCATTTCCAAAAGCATAACCATTCAGAAAATAATATTATCCATGCTCTTTCGGTATATAAACATTACATAGTGGAATGCAAGCTTATTTCTAGAAAATAATATTACTGCGAGACCCAATAATGTATGAGTGAGGTGGTACTTAGTTACAGGGATGATTTGGTTGGATGGAGACATATGAACTATACTTGAATATCATTGTATGAGTGAGGTGGTACTTATTGCTAATGTCATACAAAGTGATACCATTATATTATGGTATCACTTTTTTTAATAAGCGATTTTCAATAATTTTGATCGTAGATTGCAAAGGGATTATGACATTGCCTCGACTATATGAATATCTTTGTTAATAAATTAACAATAATAATTAATGGATAATCTAGAAAGGGTACATACCATTTCATGTTCTATAACGGCGTGACTTGTACGTCCAGTATGATGGCCATAGCTGTAAAGTGATCTGTTTTTTTTGCCTTTATCTCTTCTTTCCTTTGCACTAGGTGTTGCTTCATTTTTCAAAAACATTTCCCAATCTTCTTGTTTGATGGTCGGTGGACAGTTCTTCAATCTATCTTCATCATTATCATATTTATCATAATAGCGTGCCCTCAAATCGCTTTTGTGTTTCCTAAATGACTCGGACATTTTTTTAAAAATCAAGTCTTTTGAATCTGGATCTAGATCGAAGAATGTCTGTGAAAATAATAGTAATAGTTAATTAGTAACTAATTAGTTGTTGAACATAAAATCAGAAAGGAAAACTCTTTGTTGTTGCCAGCATGCATGATGTGTTAATACTAGAGTATGCTTAAAATTTCGCACACGCATGCTGGAAGAACCCTTTTAATATAATATATACTTCATCTTGTTTAAGATCATAATTCATATGCAATGACAAAAATCTATATAAATGTTGCTTGTAACAATATGAATATACTTTAATCCTTAAAATAAATATAAATTTAATTTAACCACTGATATAAATTAATTTACTAAGTTTACAAGAGAAATAATATTGAGTATACATAATGCAAACAAGGAAAAATTGAGCTTACCAACAATTCTTTCCAAACGTCCATCTTATATTTGTTAGGTACATTAACCCAATTCTCGTACGAAATAGGCACATGAATTCGCACCAATTTACCAATTTGACTGCTTATTTTTCCAGCGTTTTTTGAAATAGGAACACCTAATGCGTTTATCTCCACTTTTTCAGGTTGTGTAGAGGATGATTGTGTAATGGAATGGTTTGATGGTTCTTCAGGCTCTGACATTGTTACTATCTTCTTAGTTGTAATCCAAACTACCAAGACCACCCGCAACAAACAAACAATCAAAATTTCAATGAGATATGACAAACTTGTTAATTTCATGTAAAAAGAGGTAACGAAATAAAGCATTTCAACTATCCTTATTGGGATGATCATTTTAGTCAATGCTACTATAATCTACAAGTGTACAACAGCAAAAACGTAATATAAAATCGAATAGAAACAGATTATAATATTTAACCAAAAACTAAGCAGTTCACGAAAATGCAATACGTTAAATATTGGATCAAAATAGTATCATCAAACTAGATAGTATGTATACAGTCATTCAAAGAAGCAGTTTTGATATATTTATTCACTCATACATGTTTATGTGTACATGGTACAATGTGCAAGGTCAAAGAGCAGGGTAATATATGCATTTAAATGAAGCAAAAGCATATAATATTAATATATGCATTTAAATTTTCTGATGAAGCTACAACTTGGGTTACTTCACCTGCACATTCAACTTGATCAAAATATAAATTCAATACAATTCAATTAAGAAAATTTAAATTCAATCACTTGAAATTCAATACAATTCAATTATGAAATACAACTCATATTAACATATGCATTTGGTAAGATCTTCTAATTTTTTGTTGTCTTCAAAAGCTGATTGATAAACCGTAGGAAACTCAATGTCGTCCACAGTTGTAGTCAACCGTTTCGGTGTGTGCAAAACCACAAACCAACCGTTGCTTTTTAAATCTTTGGAGTAGAACACTTGACTCGCTTCTGATGCAAGAATGAACGGCTCATCATTTACTCTATCTTTGGTTTTTAATTTCTCTAAGTTAACCATAATCAAATTTGAAACAGGATCTGTCTTGCAACCATTGACTTTATCTTCGATCTTTACCCAATCACAATAAAAAACCGTTTGCTTGAAGTCGATGTAATCTAATTCAATTATATGATGAATAACTCCATAGTACATTGTTTCCGCTTCCTTGTAATTTTTATCTTTTCCGCTCGCTCTAAATTTTGTAATTGCTCTCATACAAACACCGCTATCTTGTGTTACCATTCTTTCTTCATAACTTTTTGGGGAAAATACGAATCCATTGACTTGATACTTCATATAACTACGTGCCTTCAACTTCGGCCCGTTCACCAACCTCCAAAGAGTTGAATCATCGTTATTAGTCTTCACCAGCTAAAAAAACAATAAATGAAAAGCATGACTGTGATGGTGTATGATCCACTTAAATACACTTGAATATATAAGATGATGTAATACCTCATCACGTAACTACAGAATAAAACTTTTACAAGTTTCCACGGATGTCACGCTACTTCGAGATTGAGATTTAACATTTTTCACATAAATGGTATACTTCCTGCGATAAACATTTCAAAATGAATATATATAGGAGCAAATTTACAATAATGAGAACTTATGATAGACTAATGAACTTACTTCTCCCATTCATCCAATCCATCGTGCTTATAAAGGACCCATCTACGAACTTGTTCAAACTGCACCTGGGTTAAGGTTATATCTTTACCATTATCTAGAGGCATCTCATCAGCAAACTCGTCGTCTTCATCTAAAAACGCTTCACGTGTATGTTTATGGGTGCCATCACCTCCTTTTGGCATATACTCCATGCAGTAATAACTAGCTTCTTGTACAATATATCCTTCTGCAATACACCCTTCAATATATCTTCTGTTGCGCACGTATCCTTTATATATTTTCATCAACCTATGTAGGTAATCAATTCTAAATAACTTGTATCCATTTAAATCGAACTATGGAGAATAGAACTAAAATTAGTAATTTACCTTTCAAAGGGATACATCCATCTATATCTAACAGGACCGCAAACCAGTGCTTCATCGGCTAAATGAACCATAAGATGGATACTGATATCAAAAAATGCAGGTGGAAAATATTTTTCAAACACACACATTGCTTCTACCAAACTAGCTTTTGCTTGCAAAAGATGTTCTCTGTTAATCACCTTTGAGCACAAAATGTTAAAGAACAGACTTATACGGTGTACAGCATTACGCAAATCCTTATGTTGTGCATATGAATGTTGAAGCAATACCGGAAGTAATTGTTGCATTATAACGTGATAATCATGCGACTTCATATTTGTTAGTTCAAAAGGATTGAAGCTCACATTGTTGTGGAAGTTAGAAGAGAATTTGCTAGGTACTTTCAGGTTTTTCAAAATGGTGCAAAACCGTATCTTTTCTTCTTTGCTCAAAGTGAAAGCTGCCTCTGGTATAGTTATTTTATTTGTTTCACGGTCTTCCCTCACCCACAATTTTTGTTTTATACCCATGGTTCTCAAGTCCTTGCGTGCATTGATGCCATCTTTTGACTTCTCCTTGTGACTCATAATCGTGCTGATGAGATGCTCAGTGACATTTTTCTCTGTATGCATCACATCAACATTATGTCGAATCAAATTTGCTTTCCAATATGGAAGATCAAAGAAGATAGACCTCCTATACCATGCAGGAGTACTGTTAAGGTCTTCATCATCAGTTTTCTTTTTTCTTTTTCTACCAATCTCTGGTTTTTTTACCAACTTTCATCTTGATATTAGCTACTTTTTGTTCAACTTGATAACCATTCAATGGCCATGGAGGACGGCGATATTCTTGTTCGTTATTGAAGTTTGCCTTATCGTCTCGAAACTTGTGTTTGGTAGGAAGAAATCTTCGATGCCCCATATAACACATCTTCTTACTTTCAGGAAGATAATAAGAACAAGTATCTTCTCCACAAATAGGACATGCAAAATAACCATGAGTTGTGCATCCAGATAAAGTCCCCAATGCAGGATGATCATGAATCGCCCACAACATCCTAGCCCTCAATGTGAACTCTGAATTATTAAATGAGTCAAATGCAATGACTCCTTCCCATAACTGCTTTAACTCATCTATCAATGGTTGTAAATAAACGTCGATATCCTTTCCCGGTTGTTTTGGTCCGGAAATCAATAATGTCAACATTGAGAACTCTCTTTTCATGCACATGGATGGAGGAAGATTATAAGGTACTATAATTACTGGCCAGCAACTATAACGGCTAGATAGAGATTTATATGGACTGAAACCATCTGTTGCTATTCCAAGCGTGACATTTCGTGATTCAGCAACAAACGTTTGATCAAATGAGTCTACAGCTTTCCATTGGGATGTGTCACGTGGATGACGCATTATATTTGAATCAGACTTGGCACGAGCATGCCAAGTCATAGCATCTGCTATCCACGGTATGGTATACAGTCTCTTCAATCTAGAAATTAAAGGAAAATGTCTCAACGTCTTTTGAGCTATTTTGGTAGCTCTTTTATCATCGTTGAATGATGTCCTATATCTTGGTTCTTTGCAAATTCTACAAGAAATTTTGCTTGCATCATCTTTCCAGTATAAAATGCAGTCATTAACGCATGCATCATAAGTTGTGTAATTCATTCCAACTTGTTTAATCACCTTCTTCATTTCAGAATATTTTGTCGGTAGTGTGTTACCTTCAGGGAGTAACTCCCTTATAAATTCGAGAAGTGCAGTCACACCGTTGTCGGAAAAACTGTATTGAGTTTTCAAACTGTTCAGTTTCACAATGGCATATAATTTTGTTATCCCTTTAGGACATGAAGGGTACAATTGCTCTTTTGCACTATCGAAAAGTGATTTATATTTTCCACTTTGATTGGCCGACCAATCGACATCAGCTGTAGACCGCTCCTCAATATTATCGTGCGACGAACCGAAAGGGTGAAAATGATGAAATCTATCTGCATCATTGACCAAGTCTTCCATCCTAGGATATTCAGGCTCATCAATATTTATGGCTTGACTAGCAGATTGTTTTTGCTTCTCTACCGACTCTTCTCCATGAAAACGCCAAACGGTATATGATTGGAGAATTCCATGTCTGAGCAGATGATAATGAATGTCTTCTAATTTAATCTTCATTTTCATATTTTTACACTGTGTGCAAGGATAAGAAAAGACTTCCTCATTACCACCATTTTCTACAACGAAATCAATAAACTTCCGAACTCCTTCTATATACCGTGGGGTTCTTCGACTAGATTCTTGCATCCACTGTTTGTCTATACTTGAAGACATATTATCCTGCTATATCATACAATCGAACACATATGAACATTGATAGTAGTTCAACAGAATGCACATGTGCAACTATATGCACAATGGCATACGAAACCAAACAACGCCGCAAAACAAAATTTGAATGTATTAACATATTTCTTTAGTCTGATTCCATGTTTCTTATGCTTACTCGTGATGACCTAAAACATTATAGGTTAATCTATGTACAGTTCAGATTTTGCCCTTATTTCATTTATAGACCTATTTTATTTATTTGAGCCTAAGCCGTATTCGTGTTGGCAAAGAAAAACATCCAATCAAATCTGAAATCCTAGTGAATATATTAAACAGATTTTTTTTTTGTTTTCTTTACTTAAATCCTAGTGATAACAAGTACCAGTTCTAGAACAGTAATGAATAAGAAAATGTTTACATTTTTTAAGGCCGTTCCAAATTTATGAAGTCCCTTTTTTTTGCACGTAGTTATGCTCCGGGTTGCGCACGGCATTAAGTTCTCTGTGTGAGAATTGTTGTGTGCTTAGAATTTTGCTTTAACAATGTTTCTTTAAAAATGACTATTTATTCACTTATAAGATGCGAGTAATACTTCTAAGAATAACGGAGTTATGAATTAACATTATTATGAGTAAGAATTGAAAGTTAAAAACGTTTATTACAACAGAAAAATACGAACAGTCGTAAACATCTTTTATTGCAACTTATGAGAAATAAGAATAAAACAACAACAGTTGTGCAACTTATATTAGATTTTAATTGAGTTAATGTAAAAACAAAAACAAAAAAATAGCACGATCACTGTTTTATTATGCAGTTTGCAGAAGGCAGAGACAAAAAGATTATATCTTCTAAATGTAGTGAAGTGTCTTTGTTTAATTCTGATCATGTTTTGTGATACTTCTTCATTTTGAGTTTTTTTATATCAGAAATTGAATGGTCTTAGTTTATATGTGATACTTCATTTTTCAGCAACATTCTTCTGATCATCAAGAAAGCATACATCTGAATATATAATTCACAGACTAACATCAAGAAAGCATACAATTGAATATATAATTCAGCAGTTCTTACATAGAAGATGGCTGCCAAAGATATTGAAATATTTATATTTATCGATAAATTACAGCATTGAAGTAAAGAATAATCATGATGGTACATATACATGTAAGTAGCAGTGAGTACATGCAAATAGAACGTAACATACATGTACGTACTGCAAGGGATTTCGGCTTACGGTCAAATATTCATGATGATACATAACATAGAAAAAAATTACATATAGATTCACCTACAGAAAAACAGGACATGGCATATTGTTATGAGACATGCAAATTCACCTCTAGTTACAGAAAATATTGTAAGAAAAAATTGGTGGAAAAGCCAGTTTAGAGCTAGCAATTAACCATGCAATATTTAAACTGCTTATAAAGCATGTAACAAATTCATATTACATTACAAATCATTATCTTTATCGACTTATATATATTCCAACATGTTTATTATTTTATCTTTTTGTTTCCTACTAATAAGCTAGCAGCCCTAATGTTCCAGACACTGTTTTTTCATTACAAAGATCGTGAATACTACCTACTCCGAAAAGAAATATAAACATGGAACTAAACTGTTATATAGATAAGTTAGTATTCCATATAAAATAGCTAACTAATCTTGAATAACAACAATGCTTACCAAAGAGCTTCAACTTTCATTTAGTTAAATAATAATTACACTAAATCAATTACTTAGACACCAAATAGACCTCCTATAGAGTTTAAATGTGCTACAGGACAGAGCAACTGAGTCTATTAATATATGTATACGTAGGATGTAAAGTGCTTATGATGCATCTTCGACAACGATACATGTTCAGACTAGCTTATTTATATTACTATAATTTACTTATGATGCATGCTTTGTATGTATACGTAGGATGTAAAGTGTTTTGTGCCCTAGGGTTGCATATTTGTATGTGCATCAGTGCATGTTAGATTCTAACATATGCAAAGCAGGATTTCGAGTATCAAACAAATTAAATGACTGTTCAATTTAATTTATACACAAAATAATTGCATTTCCTTACAAACAAATCATCAACCATCTAGAAATGAGCCATCCAGGTTGACTGACATGGCTCAAAATGCAGTTGATAGAGCACCCAGCCGATGAAATAATGAAGGGAAACAAATAGCTGTTCATTAACAGTAACGTAGTGATACTACATTAACTAGGACAATAGAAAAAAATTAGAAAATGAAGTTAACAAACAATTTTTTTCATATTTTTAAAAATAACAAAAGCGAAGAAAACAATTTATCATTCCGTCTTAGACCGCATCCTTTATCAATTTCATTCTTTCTAGCATTTTGTAATTAAATTTTATGTCTATAAATAAAAAATGATGAATAAAATCCCCGTAAATAAAACACTTAAGTCTCATCATCAAATAAATTTTATTCCAAACAACAAAAGTTATAACCAAAACTAAAGCCAAAACATGAATATTGGAATGTCTCGCGAACCGATCATTGAGACGACTTTCTATCTACATAATAGTTTTACGCACGTAAATCCATCAGCCATCATCCAAAAAGGACAGGATCTGGTAGATATCTCAAGAAGACATGTATGTTTTCAACAGGCTACTCAACACCTTAGGAAAAAGTAACAAAGATGTCAAAGGAATACAAGAAAAAAGAAAGAGGTAAGTTTCATCATCAAATAACACATCTTCAGATCCTTTACCACACAACTAGATTTTTATGATAGGTCAACATAAGAGGAGTCTTAACACTGGAATCGATCACATATGCCACATTTCGTAATTTGGGGTGACTGGCCCGTAAGTGGTACGAGTGCAAAATAATTACCTAATTTATTTTAATTTATAATACAGAATAAAGTATCAGCCAATAACTCACCCTTCCTCCCTCTTCCCTTCCCCATGTAGCGATCCAGTTTAAGTGGAGAGGAAATCTCAACCACTAGTTTATTTGAAATTAAGTGTTGGGTAAATTAGTTTTCCAGTTTTCACCCCGCGGTTACTCCCCTTTTTCTCCCACCTCCAACCGAATGCATAAATTATTAGCAGCAACAAGCTTATTCTTTGAGCAACAACAAGATTTCTTTCACGAGCAAATATCTTTGTTTTCATTAAGGCAACTTAGCAATTAAACATGAACCCAATTTAAAGAATTTTTTGGGGTTTTCTTCTTTCAGTTCCTCTTTGCCAACTCCTAGGGATAATCAAACACAAAAACTCTTACAACAATAAGAAATAACATCTACAATACTAGAGCTAATTCATTTGCAACATATGGAGGAATCTTCCAAACAATGTGGTAGTTGTGACAACTGCTCTACCACATTAAAGCAACAATATAAAATAGTTTTTAAGAGAATGGGTTGATGAACCCAAATTCTAGCTTCCACATTTTATCATGTCACATAGGTAGTTATATAGATTTTTTAGTGTTAGCTGAGTAGTAATGGCAAAAGAACAAATTATAGTGTTAGCTGAGTAGTAAGGAAGCTTTTTAGTGCTCTATCAACAATATAAAATAGTCATCTAAGAAAAAGCATAACCTGTTTGAATTACTTAAACATCCACTTTAAATTATTAAGGACATAAGGACATAAGGAAAAAATTATAAAAAAAATCCACTTTTCCATTAAACATCCACTTTGATTGATTAGTTTTATTTATGCAAGTTAGTTAGCTTTTATTTTTTAGTTTACATTTCCTTTATGCTTATATTTAAATCTTCTTATGTAAACTAAAAAATAAAAGCTAACTAACTTGCATAAATAAAACTAATCAGTCTAATCGACTAGCATGAAAAGAAAAAAGAACCTAAAAACATAAAGTAAGAACATAAAGAGATTAGCATAAAAGAAAAGAAGATAAAAGGAAAGAGCATAAAATAAAAGTAAAGAAGAAAATTAGGAATCATTAAAGAAAAAGCTCAGTTTATTTCTCACTTCGATTATAATTTGCATAAAGGGGAGAGTAATTTTTCTATATGAACATAAGAAGAGCAGCAAGCAAGCAAGCAAATCACTACAAGCAACACAAGAGCAGCATGCAACTTTACTTGAAACATTCACAAAACACACTTCAGCCACCAACAGACAAGTCCAGAGGAGTTCAAAAGAAAGACCAACAGTGGCAACTCCTGAGACTATTGTAGTTAAACTATCACCGTGGCCAAAAGTAAGACAGAGCAAAACACAAGAGAGAGAACAACAATGAACTCCACGAGAAGCACTCCCCTACAGAACCGACAACCAAAAAGGATGCAAAACCAGCACGCTCTAATCATGCAGACATCAACAATTACGACAAAACCCACACCACAAAGCAAACAAAGTACACTCAACAGACAAGTAATCCCTAAGTCGAGAAGATCACAAAAACACCACAGCAACCAAACACAGGCAGTCCCACCGACATACCAACAAGCACCCAACAGAGTTAGGCCCCGTTCATATCTATGCAATAATTTCCAACAATAGTTGGTTTTATAGAAAAAAATGAGGTTGCTTGGACTTTTGAAAACAAAACATATGTCAACGCTTACTTCAAAACATGGTTTACAGCTGTGAACATAAATATTCTTAACCATCAGCACTAATTATAATTATCATTATGAACAATGAAATCAATAAACCTAATAGTCCATTAAAACAATACTGAACAGTGAACAGTGAATAAGAAACCTAAAGATAGATCTTGTGAGGATTCAACTCACCTTAACTCCTTAATTCGATAGCTAAAATTCCTCAAAACTGCAAAATAATGCAAAATAATACGACGGTTCACATCATCATTCTTAATTCAATAGAGAAAAGAATACGACAATTTAATGGAAACACTTGGATCGGATTAACCGTCTTACCTGAAAACACTTGGATCGGATTTTCGATTGAGAGCATACACGGCTTCGATCTAAAATTTAACGCAAAGTTTGTGGATCTATTGGCATCGGAAGAAGCAGATCTGAAAAAGAGAGGACGCTAATTTGGGGGACGACTTTTTGTTAGGAGAGGACGCTTTTTGTTTTTGGGCGTGAGATAATGGGACGGGGGACGGGGGCTCGTATGTAAGGAGAAAAAAATAATTCACAGCAACATTAGAACGGGGAAAGTCCATTCCAAAATTACCACGGCCCAGGACCATGCTAAGAACAGTTGCCACGGCTCCTTCCCGTTCCAAAATTGCCACGGGCTAAAACCATGGCAAAAGCTCCGCTCTGGGGTGTGGCAAATCTGGCATTATGGTGTAGTGAAGTAAAGACAGTAAAGTAGCCATAGCCAAGAAAAGTCCAAGCCATCCATGATGACCTTCAAACAGAAAAAGTCCGAACTAAACAGCAGTATTTCCTCCCTGTAACCTGGGGGGGAAACGGAAGAAAAGAGGCGAAACAAAACGGGTCAGTCAAAAAGACTGAGTAAGCCCTATCTACTATTAGTATAAAAACTAGTAAAGTTAACTGTCATGAGAAACTGAGATGAACATAAGCATGATAACAAGATAGATAAGCTAAATCAGAATAACAGGATGAGCTACTGAACTCAGGTAAACTAAGGTGTCATGATAAATTACGATGTCAAGATAAAACAAGGTATCACATCGTCAGGTTTCTATCAAGTATAATATCCCCAAGATATCTATCACGTATAACGTCCCATGGCATCTATCCTGTATATCCGCTCTGCACCTACCGTACTAGTATCCCAACTGTATTACGTGTTATCCGTGAATGACCCTTACTCAAAAGTCGTGTAATGGTCCATGTCAACCTAATATGCCGCATATATAGGTTACTCAACTCATATGTTTCTTTCCATGTACAAGTTCAGTCCTTTGCCGTAGGCTGTACGGGCTTTTCCATGTAAACGGTTTATCCTTGAAGTTGTTTGCAACCCTTGATCTAGTTGTGTTTCCTTACCATGAACTATCGCGCGTCCACTTAGGATTTATGCCACCTAGGACCGCTAGGGGTTATGCTACCTAACGAACGTTTCCGTGTCTCGGTTTGGGTTTTGGCCACCTAGGACCACTAGGGATTACGCCACCCGTCAACCGCGCCCTTGATCCCACGTATGTATCGTGAATCGTTTTCCATGTCTAGATGCACATGTTCCCCAATGTGCCATCCGAGTTCCGTGCCAGGGCAAATCAAGAAATACGGAACTCGGTCGGGAGCTTTAAATCGTCTGCCGATGCAGATATCAAGGTCTGTTTTTGTACCCGTGGCTATGGTCCCACGTGACCCCTCCCTCAACTACTGAAAGGCAATCCAAGAAAAATCATGTATAAGAACCACTCCCCGGCCCCACTATAGCCCACTTTCCTACGGGCCAACCTCACCCATGACTCGATAGCAAGCACATGGTCTGTTGGGGGTTCCCTGCCTTTCCGCACGTACACGATTGACTAAAGATGGTAGGTAGTCGGCGATGTGCTATCCAGGGCAAAAACCAAGAATCGTCGACTCCACGCTAATCCATCCCAGTCTTTAGGTCGCTCGCATAGCAACCAAGGCATACTCTTGGTCCTTCTAACGCAAACCTTAACCTCTCATGGGCCTAGTATGATTACCTGGCAGCCCACAGAGGGATCCCAAGAATATCCTCACGTCCCCCGAAGCTTCCACTTCGGCACCCAGTGCGCTGGAGCTTTTATCCAAGTCAGATAACTTGCTCCCCCTCGTATACTAAGCGATGACCTACCGTATCAGGTTACTCATCGTTTTGTGAATTAGTCCTATGTCCTTAGCTAAGAATTATTACTTAGTTACCCTTAACTAAGGTTTACCACTTATCTTTCTTTCCCGTTATCCTTGATTAACCACGGTTTTCTACCTAGTTCTTCTAGCTAGGGTTTGTCTGTTGGGTTAAGTGTTGTCATTCAAGTCCATGACTTAACCCGCCCACGAATCACGTCAAAGATTGGCTAAGTATTTAAGTTCAAGACTTAGTCCCACAAGTTGGTTAAGTGTACCCAGAGGCTCATGACTTAACCCTATCAAGTCAAATTGGTCAAGTACTAGCTTACCTTAATCCTATCGGATTATCTTGCTAGATCGATTAAGCATAGATTATCTTAATCCCATCAAATTATCGAGTCGGATTGGTTAAGTATAGGTTGGCTTAACCCCATCCTCTAATCGTACTACAATGGTTAAGTATATTCTAAAAAGGTCTTGTGACTTAACCTTATCAGGTCCGCGTATTAGATTGGTTAAGTGTAGGTTACTTAACCCCATCAAATCATCATGTATAATTGGTTAAGTATAAGTTGCTTAACCCCATTAAATTATCACGTTAAGTTGGTTAAGTATTGGTTACTTAACCTCATTGAATTACCAAGTTTAAGTTGGTTAAGTGTTTAACTTAACCCCATCGAATTACCGTGTTTAGATTAGTTAAGTGTGGATTACTTAACCCCATCAAATTATCGTGTTTAGATTAGTTAAGCGTCAATTACTTAACCCCATCTAATTACCGTGTTTAGATTAGTTAAGTCTTAATTACTTAACCCCATCTAATTACCAAGTCGGATTAGTTAAGTGTAAATTGCTTAACCTCATCCCCTAATCATCTTGCATGGTTAAGTGTCATTAAGAGATCAAGTCCGGTCCCACTTAACCTACCCATTCGTGTCATATCGGTTAAGTGTCATTAGTCAAATTTACTTAACCTTATCATGTGGCATTAATTTAATTAATGCACCCTCAACCTCTCACATTAGACCTTGTTGTGGTTACTAGTTAAGCCGGGCGGGTCCGGGTAGATTTACACCACAACCTAGTCTAACCTCGGGTCTTAAGCGCGACATGACCAACTTCTCACATTGGATCCTATTGTTTGTAGCTACTAGTTAAGCCGGGCGGGTCCGGGTAGATTTATGCTACAAACTCAACCCAACCTCGAGTTGGCCACTTCCATGTTTGGTCTAGTGTTATATTACACTTACAACCCATACGTGTCTAATTTCAAGTCCCAAGTTTACCCCACGTATCATGCCCCCATTTTGGTTCAACTTACATGTCGTGTTCACATGTAACCTCAAGTCAAGTTTTCATGTCATATTCAAGTCAAGATTTCGCGTCATGTTCATGTTTATCTAACTACCCCCAAAGTCGTGTTTTCCAACGCAAGCAAAAGCGAGTCAACATAGTAAGGATACTACGTCACATATTGGCCTCAAAACATGCATGATGCCAAAAAGGGATTGGCTTCCACATGCACAACCTTGGCCAAAAACATGCATAGTGTCTCAAGGGGATTTGGCCACAAACATGCATAGCATAAAAGGGGATTACTTGCATAAGTGTTCATGTCATAAACCTATCATGAAGGGATGAACATGCCCATGTTACTCATGTGATAAAAAGGTAAACTTGCATATTATCATAAGGGATTTCGGGTTCATATACTTGCATAGCCTCAAAGTCACATTCATGCACATGTTTCATGAGTCAAAGTGGTTTCAAGTGTGCGTGCTAACATACCACAAGCAAAGGTCCAATCTTGCATGGCAAACTAGGTCCAATGTAACATGAATAGAATGGTTTAGTCACTACAACATAATCCAAAGTCATATGTTCATGATAAAGGGGCAAACTAGGTTCCCATAGCCTAACATACTCATGTTACTTTGCATTTTATCCCATGTCACATCAAGATCATCGTTTAAATCTACAAGTAGCTAGAACTTACATAGCGTGGCAAGAGGACTAGGAGCATGAATCGTTTTGACGAAGAAAGGTGGCTCCTTTGATGAAGATCCGTCATGAAACTCGCATAGCAACGTTGATTTGGCCTCTATTTGGTGTAGCAAGCTTGCACCTTTTGATTTGAACCCGATTTGAATGCATAGGCTCTAAGGATTGGAGATGGGGGCCATGATCAAAATTGATTTTGGCAGCACTTAGTTGCTAGGTTTGATTTTTAGGGATTTAGGTTAGGTTTAGGGTCTTTTTATAGAGATTAGGGTAGATTTAGGCCCTTAGATTAACCCTAGGACCAACCTGAACCGTCAGATTTCAAACCAGGCCCAAAAACCTAGCCAAGATAGAAAATAGGTGCACCAGACCAGAATCAGCCGACAGGGCAAGTCGACAGCCCTGTCGACTTGCCTGTCGACATGCCTGTCGACTTGCAAGTCGACAACCCTGTCGACAGCCCAGTCGACTTGTCTGGGCGGGAATTTTCCCGCCTGGCCCCATTTCTGCATGTTTCGAAATTCAAATTTCCCGAAAACTTCTTTGGGCCTTAACTGGGTCATACGGACTCCGATTTACAAAATTTCGGACTCTATTTCGCGTATTTTTCCGAGACGAACGCAATGGCATAGCCCGTTTTACTTGATTCAGAATTTAAAATTAAATTCTGCCTTGATTCTCGTTTTAACATGTTATCGAAATACGGGTTGTTACAGGTAGCCTTGTATTCAGATTTTAGCAGGCTCTTTCTGGATAGCTACGGAGCTGAAGATGGATTCTATCATTTCTTTCTTTTTATGCTATTCAGCTCCTGTTGTACATATTATGTTTTGATTTCGCTGTAGACATTTTATGTAAAGCTGAACTGTATTTTGTACTAAGTATGATCCTGTATACTGTGTAACTCTGATGATTATGTTTATCCAGTGTGTTCTGTTTACATTATCTGGTGTATTTATATATTTCCGTTCTGCTGTTATTTGTTTATGTGTTATATTCCAAAGATTACCCTTACCACCGTGGAACGGGGGTTTGGGGTTATCACACCTAACCATCCCTCTTTCTTGTATTAAGATTGAAGGCCATAAATCCGCTTCTAGTGATAAATGTCAAAGTCTCGCGATTTGAGTTAACACTTAATGAGCATCAAATTACGATCTCTTTCCTATAAAGTGACATTCGTCTTGAACTTGATAGGGAGTAAGAGACCCATCACCTAAGCCACATAATTGAACATGTATAATATTCTAAAGTTCCGCGAATAAAGGTGATGCATTATACTGGTCACACGCCTAAACCTAAATGCTCATAGGTACTCTTGAGTATCAGCCCTCGTAATGCTCATAAAAAGCGGTCACACTTCCACACCTACGTAGGTGAATCCCATCAAGTGTGAGCTACATCACACCACCAAAAAATGGATATGGGTTCATTAAGAGTCATTTGTTCAACATCATTCTCATTTGTAGCAGGCACACAACAAACATTTAGGGATGGAAAAAAAATTTATGCTTTCGAATTTTACATAATGTTCCCCTTTGAACTCATAATGAGTAGAAGTTCATTACTTACAATTCATAGAATGGGCTTTAGCCCCTTCCCTTCCGATGTTTCCAAAACTAGTTTTTTACATAAGCCTTTAGTTAACGGATCTGCAATGTTTTTTCCAGACTTTACATAGTCTAGTGATATCTCTCTCTCAGACAACCAATCTCTTATGGCATTATGCCTCAAACGAATGCGTCTTTTCTTTCCATTGTAAGCATGGTTGTTTGCAACAGCAATCGCAGCTTGCGAATCGCAACGAAGTGCAACTGAAGGAGTTGGCTTCCCTCACAGTGGAACATCAGCAAGCTCGTTTCTTAACCATTATGCCTCATGACCTACCAATTCAAGGGCAATAAAATTCAGATTCCATAGTAGACATAGCCACACATGATTGTTTAATAGATTTCCAAGATACTGCTCCACTCCCGAGGGTGAATACATAACCACTAGTGGAGTTAACTTCATCGTTGTCAGATACTTAATTGGCATCACAAAAATCCTCCAAAACTCCTGGAATTTGGAGGAGTGAAAACCCCAATCCATGGTACCTTTTAGGTACCTAAGCAATCTCCTTAATGTGATCCAATGATCTTTGTTTGGGTTATCAGTGTACCTACTTAATCTATTAACAGAATAAGCAATGTCAGGTCACATCTAATTCATAAGAAACATAACACTACCAGTAATTCTAGCATATTTAGACTGACAAAATGAACCACCTTTATTTTTCATTAGGCTGATACTAGAATCATAAGGAGTCCTAACATGATCTACATTAAATGAGTCAAACTTTTTAATAAGTTTTTCAACATAATGCGACCGAGTAAGACAAATGCCATTTGGAGTCCTTTTGATTTTCACTTCCAAAATCACATTTGCCTCACCCATGTCTTTCATTTCAAAATTCGAATTCAAAAATTCCTTTGTCTTATTTACTCGATCCAAGTTAGTACCAAAAATCAGCATATCATCCACATAAAGGCAAATAATCATACAACCATGTGAATCATGTTTGGAATAAACACATGAATCACCATCATTAACATGAAAACCATTACCAGTCATAGTTTTGTCAAATTTGTCATGCCATTGCTTTGGAGCTTGCTTGAGTCCATACAATGACTTGACTAGTTTACAAACCTTGTTCCCTTGACTGTTTAATACTTCCTTCCAAAAAATAGCATTAACCGACTTTATTGCCTCATCATAGGTTCTTGGATCATCTTCCAATATAAAGATATGAACAAAATCATCATCTACTTTGACAGATTCAGATAAAAAAGCAGTGATAAAATCTGATTAAAATCTGTTATCCTTTCATGCCCTTTTGCTTCTCCTTGGTTCCTAAATAGAATTATCATTAGTAACGGGGGAAACAATAGGTAAACTAGCAGAACTTCTAACATACTTACATATCTTTATCGTTATATGTTGAATAAAAATAGGGTCTACCAACTGAATATTTTTACAATTTCAAACTATATTTCTACAAATATTCGTGAAGTTTAACATTTAAAAATAGGACCTAACAAATATACAATTATTTTATAACTCCGCTCTTCGTTAATTTGTAATATAAATAGAAATAAAAACTAATAAAAAGCTAGATGTTGCAACATAGAAATAAAATTTTAAACTAATTATTTGTAATTTTAATAGAAAATTATAGCTATATATTTGTGCAAATCATTTTTTAGATGTGTTAAGCATCACATACAAAATATGTGTAATGATCACGGGCAAAGCGCGTGATGTATTGTTGTCATCGAATAAACATTTATAGGAAATATCTATATAGCTACAAAGAATACATGTGTTTAGGGAAGTCCTCCAAAGTGAGGGATTTATAGGGCAAAGGGTGCGTCTACGTGTGACGATAATAAGACATTTAAGAGGCGCATTTAAACGGAGTTCAAAGTTAAACGAGGTATGCATTTGAATCTTCAAGCGAGACATTTAAGCAGTAAATTTTAATTTGAGATTTTTAATTTAATTATTTTATATTTAATTAATTATTTATTTTGTTATATGATAGGTGTTTAGTAATTGCAAATAAAATGCTATAGAGTAAACTCGATGTTTCATTCAATCACAACAATATATTTTTTAGCCATATATTAGCGAACCAAATGAGCTATAAAAACAAACAGAACAAACTACATTAAAAAAAACTACAGACATACTATTAATGATTATGACAGAACATCCTCAATTGATAATGAAGATACCCGTGTAGGGTGCGGTTAGGTAACACGTCTACCATATCCAAGGCTAATGGATCAGTGCGAAATATCCCATCAATTTACTACTTGTGAACATCGATAATATGAGACATAAGATAATAACATTGTGTTGTCGCCTCAGTGAAATGGTTTATTAGCACCAATGATAGTGGCCTGGCAAAACTCACGGCTTGTTGTATGAGTAGCGTTTAGGTTGGTCTATATATATATATATAAATATATATATATATATATATATATATATATATATATATATGTATATATATATATATATATGTCAGTGAATGATTGAGGCTCAGGCCGAGGTTGAGGCTGGGGCAATGGAATGGCTGATATATGATATTGGCAAGTGCCCATTTCCAGGCAACTCTAATATCTCACGTTGCTCTCTGAATTTCAACCGAGCATTTTTTCCGAATCTCTGATACATTCTTGCAGCACATTTCCACCATTCCTCGGGTCCGTCAAGGAAATCATGATCCACAATCCATTTACCTCCTTAAGATCTAGCAACATGTTTGTCTCCCTCCAGGTACGTTTCAATTTGTCTTATTTATTCTTCATTTGTGTCTCGACCTAAGTATCATTGAAATTAAAAAAAAGAACTCATGCTTTTTCGTAGGCCTATATGACCAAGGCATATGTCAATGAATGTTTTGGTGCGTTCACGCGTCTAGTCTGCAATTGGTGTGGCCGAAGAATGAAATCTGAAGGCTGCTGAGTGCGTCATAACAAAGCAAAAGCCGAATTTCAAAGTAGTCCGAAAAATTCAAATAATAATAATAGCAATAAATGGTGGTAGTGGAAAAGAAATAAGCATATTAGCGGAGAAAGTTACCTTCAAAATACAATTATCGAAGCCCAAAAAAGGGATTGGGGAGCGATTTTTGTGTTTGTAATGGGAAAGGGAGGAGGGATGAGATTCTACAGCGGAAAAAAATGAACCATTGATATTCAATATTATCATCTTGCTCCATTTTCTTTTTGGCATAAATTATCTCATTTTGTTTTTGGATGCGTTGGACGCATCCAAAAGCTAAATGGGACATTTCTGCCTCTCGAATGTTACCTAAATGTGTGGAAAGCTAGACTCCACAACCTTGTAGGATATGATTTGAATTGGTCATTGACATAAATTTTGTTTGAATATTCACTCCTAAATTGACAACTATACAAACATGCAATGATATAAATGTCTCGAATCGGTTCATATACCGATGAGTCTCAATCTTGTTTTAGAGGAATTTCGGACAATATAGATTATTATACAAGCTTTAAGTTTGGACGTTACTTCTATAAGTTACAATATATGGACAATGCTTGAAAAAATAAAAAAATAAACATCGAATATTTTTGAACAACTTGTTTTTTCATAAATTAACTTTTTGTCCTATTTGTTATTTTGAATGAATGTATAAAGATTGAGCACTCTAAGGTTTCAGACCATGGTGGCCGTTGGACTATCATACTAATGAATTTGGTCAATTTTTGCTACCACATCTTTAGCTAGCACGTATAGTATATATGTTAGTTACACAGAATAATGTTTTTACTTTGCACATAAAATAAAGAGATAGTTCAAATAACGTTCATGTTAAGTTTTAGAATACATAAAACAATACTGCTAAAAAACACATGTAAATTAGGTCTATGTTTTTTCCAGAATCATTAAAATAATCAAAAATAAACGTAAAAATGTATCAAACTTCAAACTTAATTCAGTTTGTAATCACCTTTGTATTCATATTGAAAAGTAAAATCAATTATTAAATAACAAAATAAAAATCACGTTTCAGCCAAACATGCAAGGATAACTGCAGTTTTCAAATAATTGTAAACGTTAATGCAATTAGAACTATTAATTGCATGCTTCATGCAATTTTTGCTGAATACTTCAAATTTTCAAATTTAATGTATATACTTATTCAACATTACATTATTGCAGAAAAATCATTAAAAGAGCAACGCAAATTGCATTAAGATGAAAAATAGCTCACTTCCAAAAAAAATGCAAACAAAACTGCAGTTGCATAGAAAGTTTATAGATATGTTTGCAGTTTTTTGTTACACTGAGACATGAGCAATACGCTATAGTAATTGCTGCAGAAATGTCCGTAATTTTTCATAGTTAGTGCAGATTTTTTTGCACATATTTTTCTATTTTTAGTAAAATTTTGTTAATATTTTTTTTTTTTTAAAGTAATGACACAAAAAATCAAACAGGTTTAGCAATCAGCTTTACATGAATCTTTACACAAGGATCCGTCCCATGTAAACTTTGATTTGAGGCAAATAAAATCACCTGTATCCAAAATTGTCTGTCTCTCTATACCCAACCAATCAACATCCTTTGAATTCTACATTTTTACAATTAAACCTTTTTTTTTAACTTAATTGCAAAAAGATGAAAATCAGAGATTTTGACTGGTTGGATATAGGAAGACAGAAAATTTTGGGTAGAGAGGATCAGATCTGGATTTGAGGTACCGTCCCTTATTTTTTACCAAAATAAATAAAAGGATTCGAGGTACTGTCCCTTATTTTAACCAAAATAAATAAAAAATAAATACTTTTTTAAAAGAGTTTGCCAAACACTAGGAGGGATCCACGGTTAGCGGATATTCTTGGACGTGTTGGTACAGGAGTAAAGCCCCATGGATAATTTCAACTAACAAAAGGTGCGTGCATTAAACGTCCAATCGATAAAACAGAATTTGTTTTCAGTATAATTTTTATTTCTACAAATTGATAAAACTGAACACGTGACTATTGAGGCACGATTAAATACCAAATTTTGCACTTTATATCTTGAAAATTAATTCCCGATTTGTTCATATTTAACGAAGACAAAAAGAAAATCTGACAATTGAGATTGATTGTGTCAAAATGCAAGTGTGACTTTGTTCATTTTACTTTTGTTGACGTAAACAAAATCATTAGTTTTCATTGGTGGAATCCAGAGGATTCGTATGCATTCTACTGATTTTCATCAATGAAAATTAGTGTATCGTGCACAGCGTTGAAAACAGTGAGTACAAAATTACACTATCAAAATTCTGTGTTTTCTTTTTTAATAGAATTTCCTAGCGAATATACATGGCTTTGCAAACTGTAACAACCTATCATCGCTACAATTCATGTAATAAAATTAAGTTAAGCTTAGCTATTCTAAGCAAGAGATCAAAACATACTCACTTTTACCACAGCCGCGAGCTACCGACCGTGAGAAGTTAATCACGTCGTTCGAGATCCATTTTGACCCATGCAGCAAAGTGCAGGCTGCTGCAGTGTATGCAGCCTTTGTTATATAAAGGTCAGCCGTTTGTATATAAAATTAAACAAAACTGAAAAACACAAAATTATTACCATTTTATCACAGAATTAATAGTAGCTACAGTCGTTTTCGCGGAGAGAAAGAAGTCAAGCGGAATAAGGAAAAGATGAGAAAGAGCAGCAATTCCAAAATAGCAGACCTTTTTCTTTTGGAGGTGTGGTGTTGAATTATTTTGTTTTTATGTCGATAATAAGGACGAAAGTAGAAATACATGCTTTTCTGCTTCCCTGTTACTCGGGTCCGTCCTGAATGGGTCTTGAAGTGTCAAATCAGACAACAGTACCAAAAACAGCTTTCAATTAATAATCACATTTCTGGATTTTGTCACACTATTTGCGACCTCCTTTTCGTACTGTTTTTATTCTATTTGCTCAAATAGATCGATGTTTGTAGATGCCATTATGCCATGCCGTGCCACCCTCAATATTTTACTGCTGAAGCATATATATCTACTGAGTACTGCGGCAGGTAAAAATTTTGAGAAACAAAAAAATGTTGAGTTAAATTCATCTGAAGCTGTAATGTCATGTCAATTTGGTTACGTCCATGTTCCACTAACATTATCTTTATTTTTCAACCAACGTACACGATCCTTCCTTCCCACGTGGCCCATTCGCATAGTGATGCTTCACATAGATTTTTTTTTTTTGGGACAAATAGACCAAGTATCCTTTTTGAAAAAAAAAATTATAAATTAGATTTCTGAAATTAATTTATCATATAAATGCGTAAATTTTTATAATTTTTTACCACAAAAAGTAAGAACGTATGTTCACCCCCTCGCTTTTATCACAGAGCGCACTGCAATCGGTCGGGTCCTCCGTGCATCAGTAAGAAATCAGGAGCTAAATCATACGGGTAGACCCGGTTAGTGCGTCCGCTTTTGTAATAAATAGACTATCGATTTGCAGAATTTGATGGTTGAAGTGAGCTGTCCAAAAATAAAAATCGAAATTATTTGGAAGATTTTCTAACAGGCTCATCAGGTCTGCAATTAGAAATCGACGACAAAAAGGCAAGAATCCAAAATACAGTGATGAAAGTGGAATCCAAGTAGTCGAAAATAAGGAACCACCATCATTATGCAATTATGTTGCGTTGTGGTGGGTAAATTACTAAATTGTGATGCGATTTTGGCCACATGCTGCATCGACTAATTAATGTGGCAAGTTACATACACACACACAGATTATTAGTGCACCGGAGGCCCTGAGCAGGATGGTGAAAGCGACGGATCTATGCGGTTGCTTCTGACTCTGCGAGAAACACATGCATCCTCTTTCCTTTTTCTCTTTCTATTTTTCCCTTTCAGTTTATGCCTATTTTGAGTAATACAAATTAATCATAAGCCGGTGTGATGCAGTTGACGCATTTTAATCTGAAAGGTACCCTGTATTTTTCCAGTGATCGCGATCTTTATCCGAATGGTTTCACTATGTAATTAAGAGTTAAGACGTGCATTTCAGTGTGATCGCATGTTTAAGGGTCGTTAATATGCATTAATCGATCTAGTCAAATCCAATAGCTCGTCGAATGTATCTCTTCACTTCGTAAACCTATGTTTCCACTGAAAATTGAAGCTATTGTTACAGCATCACAAAAGTATTACGAAACATAATGTTACGTTTTGTAATGTTACGTGAATTATTTAGTGGTCTAGCCAACAGGCAAACGCTGATTTGATCAGCAATTTTTGTAATATGGATGAGTAAATGGTTGGTTCGGTGGCAAATCAATCAAAGATGTTGAAACCAAAATAACTATTCAGAAAACATAAACCAAACCAAATCGATATTTTTTGAAATCAAAACCAACTGAACCAATAATACTTGGTTTGATTTGGTTGAATTGTTTGGTTTACCTTAAATGAAATAGATCTTCTAGTTGTTGATACAACATAGAACTAAAACAAATAATTGAATGCAAGTAATTTAGAAATCAAGTTCTTCTTTTAAAGAAGTCAATATGAAATTAAAGAAAAATAATAATATTGTTATGAAAATATTGTAAATAATAGCATTGTTAGTGGTAACTTTTTCACTTTTAAATAGATTAATTTTAAAATTTGGTTTAATTGACTGGTTCGGTTTTTAAACATTAAAAACTAATCCCAACCAATAAACCAAAGTAATACAAAAATAAAAACCAGAACCAACCAATTAACATACAAAAGCAAACCAAGCCGACCAAACTTAACCGGTTTGATTGGTTTAATTGGTTTCAACCAAGAAATGATCACCCCTACTTTATAGAGCGGTGATTAAATAATAGGACGCTGATTTAATCAGCGCCCACTCGTACGACACTGATTAAATTAGCGTCGCGCTAGGATGTTGTTAAATAAAGCCCCACCAGCCAATTAATCTTTTCACCCTCACAATATTCTATTTAATTTTTTTATTCGAATATTGCGTTGGAATGTCGTCTCACATCACCAAAATTGCTAGACAAACCGTTTAATACAATCAGATGAGACAGCTGGTCCTTTGCGCACCCTCGGGCCCAAGACAACAATATTACACCTACGGATTCTCTATAAGTTACCTAAGGGTTCTTTCACCGTATGTTCACAGACCTCGACACCATTGAGGTATGATTTATGAATTTAACATAATGTGTAGTATACAGCTTAATTATCTACCACATTGTGTAATCAGTTTGCAGTGTTATTTTATAGTATAATAGGCTAGAACAAATGTCTTTTTATTGATCTTGCTACCTCAGCTTTCGTAGCAATTGGTTCAGGTGTATTACATGTATTTTGGACGTACTCCCTCAACGTATTCGAGATAGGTTACCGATTAATCCATTTGGTCGTTTCTTAGAGATTAGACCTCCTTAGTCCTTTGACCAGCCATAGTTAGGTGCCTTAGTAGTGAGATAATAGTCGACCACACATACCTTTCATTTTCCTGATTTTGAGCTTGGTATTACCCACAACCGATTTTTACATGCTTACGAGGATAGATTTAGGCGGTGCAGATAGAGTGTCATATCCCTTTGACTCTACTTTGAGTCACCTAAGTTGTATACGTTGTACTTGCATGATTTCGACCACGATCATATCTCGTCTAGGGCTACCCTAACATATTTGCAGAAGTATAGTTTAGCTCACATGGATACCGTGACAATAGAGGATGTAGTATTTCAGGTTTCTCTTTTATATCTTTTTAGTTCGACATTCTTTTCAAACCAAAAGAGTACGATTTGATTGGGCCACATAGCATCACTAGCCGATTTAAAGCATATGCATACGGTAGACTGGAGTTCGGCTATACTGGGTTGCCTTTACACTGCACTAGACTCCCTTGCTTTTGGGGAGGGGGAGCAGATATTTGCTTTCTGGTACATGTTATCGTGTTGGTACTGTGAGTACACAGGCAATATGCATCCATGCATTATTGAGGCCGTCGATCATGTAGCTGGTTCATATTTTCCAAGTATGGGAGAGTATCCAAGTATTTACGTGTACTCCTATCGGTGCTAGATACGACTTGATGGAGGTCCGATTTCAGATTGATCTGAGGTCCAGGGCAAGTGTTTTATGAGTACCGTGGTCCTCTTATTGGATAGCTCTCACACAAGCTTGTCAGCCCCATGACGAACATCCCGTCTCCATTGCATATCGTTTGTCTCTTCGTCGTGTTGTTCTGCTCTTACTGTCTTACCTTCCTTTTTGGTACTTGCGAGATCGGTGTTACTTCCAGTGCATGGATGAGATGCGTGTATCCAAAGATCCACTATTGTTCGATGATATGTTTGGGAGGCATCGTATTATTGGTAAATAGTGCATACAGGGTCTTAGAGAGACAAGCTGGGTAGATACGCAGATTTATTTCATATAGGGAGCTGAATTTAATATTTATTGGGATAGAGTTGCACATCGACGCTACTTGTTGTCAGATTACAGTCGCGGTGTAAACTTCGATCACGTAGGTCCTCCCGTGGCTACTGATAGAGCTCGTCCTCCACCATTTACTTTTGATCTCAGCCTATCACAGTTCCTCGTGAATCCCATTGTTTATGCTCTTGGTGACTCTTACAAAGCATACGATCTGAGCAGTACTTTGATCGCGTAACATATTTTTTATACACCTGATGAGCTTGTTGGTAGTATCCCCACCCAAGGACTCTACCTGCCTCATAAGGGTAATTTGGCTACTTGTTAAGTTAGTTTCTAGTACACGTTTAAGATATATAAAGTGAGTGTAATGGTCTTGTATTACAGTATTCACACAGGCTGGACCAGCAAAGACAACATATAACTTCTATTCAACACATGACTCTAATGCATTTGCAGACATTGAGCCAGTAGCACCAGGCGGAGATGTAGACATTGCAAGATCAGACGTATACAATGGAGGTTCATATGCAGGCTCAGATCGATGAGCTACAAACTCGATTGGATGCGTTAGAAGGTGGTAGTACTGGAGGTTCAGGAGGTGGAGGTGGAGACGGTGCAGGTGGTGGAGGTGATCACGACGATGATGGGGAGGAGGGTGATGATGATGACATGAACGAGATTGACGGTGGCGAGGAGGACGATGATGGTAATGCTGTGGATTTATGATTACCATCTACTACAAACATGATTTCATGATGTATATATGTATTTATCATGTTGTACCATATTATATGTTGTTTCGTGGATTCATGTTGACGGCTGTATTATACGACGTTGTGTGTTGTTGGTCATCGTGTGCTTCATGTTGCTACTTCATTCTCATAATGCATTTTTTTAATAAAGTATGAATTAGCACAAACCGACAAGCTCTGTATATTTAATTTTAGTTTATTCATTAAAATTTAATTAAAAAAGGAGGACGACCTGAATGTTTTAACACATTATGAACCAAATTTTAATTACACAATCATGGATTATTGTTTAACTCAATAAAAGGACGACCCATAGTGTTTAACTCCATAGTTTAAAATATCAACTTGCTTAGCTAATTAGGTATGGTTACTACACGACCTAACCGCGATTTTTTGGAAAATATAATTTACACATATTTCATAATGTACAAGACCAAATCACAGACTGTGACATTCATTAAAAAGCTCTATTCGATTAAGTATTGAAGAATCTTGCTTGGATGGATTCCGACATTTATTTTATTTTATATATTAATTTGAACTTCGTTACGTAAAATTACGAACTACCACAACGCGATGAGCTAAATATAACTAATTTTAGTTTACTCGTTAAAATTTTATAAAAAAGAGGACGATCTGAATGTTTTAACTCATTATGAACCAAATTTTCATTATATAACATGGAATCTTGCTTAACTCAGCAGAGGACAACCTGTGTTGTTTGACTCCATAATTGAAAAATATTCGACTTGCTTAATTAATCAGGTATGGTAACTACACGAACTAACAACAATTTTTTGGAAAAATTATTGTACACATGTCTCATAATGTACAAGATAAAAACACAGATTGTGACATTCATTAGAAAGCTCTATTCGATTAAGTCTTGGACAATCTTGGTTAGATGGATTCCGACATTTATTTAATTTTATATATTAGTTTGAACTTCGTTTCGTAAAATTATGAACTATCACAACGCGACGAGCTCGATATAATTAATTTTAGTTCATTTTTTAATATTTAATAAAAGATATTACTACAATGAAAATTAAAAATCTACTACAATGATAATTAAGCAGCTACTATAAGAGAAATTATAAAACCAACTACAATTGAGGAAACTTTGAAATAAGAATCTGCTTTTTGAGTCCCATCCAATATTCCTTCTCATGGTCATCCATTCCAGTCGGTTCTTTAGCCATTATCTCTATTTCCTCTCTTTGTTGTTCTATAGCCTATTGATGTTGCTTAACAGCTAACTCATGTGTTTGTATTAGCAACTTCTGCTACTCAAGATCAATAAACCTTCTCATTACTTCTATTTTCTTCTAAGCTTGCAAAATTCTGTCTTAATGTCTACGCTCGTGTATGTTAAAGGCGACGTTGACTTTTGCATCCACGACAACATCAACCTTTTTCTTCCTCTTTGCAACTTTGAGTCCCACTAGTCTATAATCTTCGTCTTATCTTTAACTAAATTCATTGAGTATGTTTTCCCTCCTAAATAAAGAATCTCTTCCTGGTAACTCTCTAGGACAAGACAAATACGTGGATTTTGAAGTTTAATTCTTTCCCATTGCAGATGTTTGATCATCGCGTAAGCTCTTTGGCAGTATCAGAGTTCCATTTTGGTTGGCCAGTATGCAGCACATAATAGTTTAAAAATTGATAATAATGTGATCTTTTTGCCCCATTTTCTCTAACGAACAATTTCTAGAACTCCTCATTTTCCATTTGTTTCTTCTAATAAAAAATATAATAGATTTGTTAGTAGCAATTACTACATCACTAACATACGTATTATAGAAACATACCAAATGATCCTCGTCTCCCATGCCACTCGGATTTGCTTTTTTTTTTATAAACTTATGATTCATAAAACGATGTTCGACGATTTATTTTCCTGAATCGACCCTGAATCGCCGATAACGTTCGTGTGCTTTCAGGATGCTTGAGGTTACAGGCTTTCTTTATTTTGTTTCCATAACCTGCCACCAGAAATGTCATTGCCTACAGCTAAATCTTGTGCAAACCGGTATAATACATTTCACAGATCGTAGTCCTCCTCGCTTGCCATGGAAGGATTGATTGTTAGAAAAATTCCGAATTCATGAACTTCAGATTTGGATCAAAAGACAAGCAATTGAAGAGGTCAATGACACCAGTGCAATGAAAATTGAAGAATTAATCGTAAATCTAGTGTCTTTTGAAGTCCATATGCAAGGAAGGAAAGAAAATAAGTCCTTAGAAAGGAAATCAATAGCATTTAATGCAGCAAATGATGATTCTGACTTAAATAGCGATGATGATGAAGCGATAGCTTTAATGATTGGAAAATTTAAAAAATTCCTACGATATAAAAGCGTATAATTTCAAGAGGAGTGAGTAAAGAAATTCTGTGAAAATAATGAAGTTTTGAATAATGTCTGATATTTTAACTGCGACGAACCAGGACACTTGAAAAGATTTTGCCCATATCCGAAGAAACAAAATCAACATTCGAATGATAATTCATCAAAGAAAAGAAAAAAAAGCATATGTAGTAACTCTAGATGATTCTGATTCATCTTCTACTGAAGAGCAGCAAGAAATGAACAATTTGAATATGTGCTTCGCAGCATTCCACAAATAAGAAGAAACCGAATAACATATCTAAAAATAGGCACACCTTTATAATAATTATTTTTGCTTAAATTGTCTGAATGGTTGCTTGTTTGATTGCTTTGTTTGAAATTTTGAATTTTAAATTCAAAAATTGAAATTTAAAATTTAAAATAATAATTATTTAAATAATAATATAAAAAGTATTTTTATAATAGATATTGTCTTAGGAAATAATTAAGCTAGAATATAAGATATAAATTAATCAAAAAGTCAAAATAAAATGTCATTTGAAAAATTCAGAAGGTATGTCGACATATCCTTTTCCATACATCGACATATGCGTTGAAATTCAAAATTCAAAATTTGAGTTTTCCTCCGCCTTTTCATCAAACCCAGTGTTATGAAAAAGTGTCTCTTGACCAGAGAACATGTCCTTGGATTCACTATTTAACTATCCATTCCTATCATCTTGTTCAACCTTTAATTCAAAATTCAAAATTCAAAGTTATCTTCATTATCATATACTCTTTATGTAACAATCCGCATTTTACATATCGAAAGATCGTAAAATATTTTTATTTTATTCCCAGAGGGTTGGATCATTCTCATATTTCAATATGTTGCTTATGGCGATGTGAGACATGTCCATAATTTTTACCGATTTTGTTTGCGACTATTTTGCCCATGTTAGTCTTGTACATGGCATAACTTTTGACTCGGGTCGAATCAGGTGGTGAGACCTATGCCATTGGAAAGGAAATGATGATTACCTTTCCGTAGAGTGGTTACATTAAAGTTTTGGCTCAGTGATTTGGGAGGAATCGTTGTTTTAAAGTTTTTCAATTGGCTATTGAGGTTTGGCGAGCCATAATGGGCTGATTTGGGAAGGCCCATTGGTGGGCTAGTGAAAGGGTATAAATAGGGGGTGGGAGGTATGAGAAATGGTTTAGTCTCTCTATTCTCTCATTAGGTGGTCTATGTTCCTCCTTCCTCTAACACCTTTTGTAACGACCCTGAATTTTAGGGCCAAATTAAAAATTTTATTTTAATGAATTTAAAGTATTTTTAATGATTTATTTATTTTAATCGAAGTTAGAATGAATAAATTAATTTTAAATATAAAAAGAGCTAGAAATAGCGCGGTAGTTTGAAAAGTCAAACTTGAACTTTGACCAACCATACAGGATGCAAAATTTAACGGATTTTAGTAAAACCAAAATTATTAGAATCTATTTAAAAATATCTTTCCAACGAATCCGAAAAATCGAAATTTCATAGCGGAAATCAAAAGTTATGGCTAATTCAATTTTTAGAAAGGTCGGTGGGTAATTTGCATAGGACAAAAATGCTACTTTTCACATATGTAGGAATTTGAACTCGAAACCACTTCCATTGGTTTCAGAATGACGTTTCTGCATTGAAAAACAGTAAACACTTATATGTTTCGAGTTTCAGAAATTATTTGTTTAAAAATGTATTTTTAATATTAAATATATTCGCCTTGAAAATAGCCATTTTTCAAAAAGTCTCAGAATCGAACGAAATTAATTTTGTTGTGATCGTATCGTCATAAGAAAGTCAAAAATAATTTTTCTAGATTTTTCTGAGTCCGTATGTGGTCCCGGTGAATTTCTGCGTACGTTTGAATTTAAAATAATGATTTATATTTAAAACTGAAAAACGAAGGCCAAGACGATCCCGTGGGCTGATGAGACAGGTCCAGATGAGTTCGGGACGGGGGCTATTTGGTATAAATGACAGTCGTTGGGCCTGAATCGGAGTTCGGACCAAAACGGACCTTTATTGGATAATTAGATATTAACCTAATAAAAAAATAATATAAATAAGAAAAAGGTACGGCATCCTTCTTCTTCATCGTGAGTAAGCCGCCACCGAAACCCATTAGCACTCAGAATTTCAAACTCCATTTTCTCCCTCATCTCTCAACGGTTTTCAACAAACTTGTACTCATTTCGAAGCTCTCTCCGAGCTCTACGTTCTCCGACAAATCTCAGCCTCCCTCGTGCCCTGTAGCTCCGCCACCGAGCCCGCAAACTCGCGCCGCACGCAGCCACGTGGGCCCCACCACGTCCAACCGCACCGCCCCCAACTCCCGGCGAAGATCGGCCTCTCGTAGCACTCCAAGCTCCAACAAACGGCACCCAAAACCGTTCAGTAAATCAAGAGAAATCCGGATTTGAAGTTTTGAACAAAAGGGTATGAATTATTTCAGATTTTGTAACGCTTTTAAGTGTTACACAGCCAGTTGTTAAAAGCCTGAATTTGATTTTTTTTTCTATGAATTTGCATTGGAATCATTCCAGATCTAGAATCAAATTGAATACGAACACCGAATCTGATTGAACCTGAGTCGTCTTTTCAGAATCAAGCAAGGTGAGAATTTATTTTTAATATAATTTAATTAATTAAATTATTATTATTGTTGTGTTATGTGAAATTGAACATCAAACAAGTAGATTTGTGATGAATGTTGCTATGGGATGGATTCAAATTGTTGTGATTCTATGATTTTAGATCCGTTATTTTTTTATCATAGACCTGTTAATTAAAAACATAGATCGGTAGGAAAAAATGAGATTTTTCCTCGTTTAAATTGTTGATGGTTGCTTGTGATATGTTTGTTGTTCATGTTATGCTAGATCCGTACTGAAGTTCCATATATTGTTGAATGATGTTTGCGGTAAGAAAAAGTAGGAAAAGAAAAAAACTTATTCTTGTTTATAAAAAAGAGAATAAGAACAAAAACTTTTTTTTTTTTCTTAATAAAAGAAGAAAAAGAACAGAAATACTCCCTTTTGATTAAAGAAATACATGAAAACAAAATTTACATTTTGTTAAAGAAATGAATAAGAACAAAAATATACATTTTTGTTTATAAGATGAAAAAAAGAACAAAATATACATTTTTGTTCAAAGAAAAGAATGAAAACCAAAATTCACATTTTTGTTTGCATTGGATTGAATAAACAAAATTAGCATTTTGTTTGCATTGAGAAGAATTAGACAAAATATACATTTTTGTATATTAAGAGTGAATTAGCGAAATAAGTATATTTTCACAATGCAAACATGACATTAGAACAAAAATTCATTTTTGTCAATGTAAAGTTAGCAACAAAAATTCATTTTTGTCAATGTAAGTTAGCAACAAAAATTCATTTTTGTCAATGTAAGTTAGCAACAAAAATTCATTTTTGTCAATGTAAGTTAGCAACAAAAATTCATTTTTGTCAATGTAAGTTAGCAACAAAAATTCATTTTTGTCAATGTAAAGTTAGCAACAAAAATTCATTTTTGTCAATGTAAGTTGGCAACAAAAATTCGTTTTTGTCAATGTAAGTTAGCAACAAAAATTCATTTTTGTCAATGTAAAGTTAGCAACAAAAATTCATTTTGTCAATATAAATGAAGTTGGCGACAAAATCATTTTTGTCAAATAATGAAGTAGTGATATAATTATATTTTGTCAATGTAAAAGAAAGACAAAATATACATTTTGACAAATGTAAAGAATGACATGAACCGTATGTGTATGCTATGATATAAACCATTGTATGCTAATGAATATATTTTGTTCATTATATAAAAAGAAGAAAGCACTGTATGTGAATGACTATATTTTTGTTCACTATAAAATAGAATATGGCATTATATGAAATGAACAATATTTGTCATAAATAAGAAATATTTGCATTGTATGAAAATAGCATATTTGTTAATATTAATATAGAAAATTTGCATTGCATGAAAATAGTGATTTTGTCAATTTAGTAAAAAAATCAAATGCATTGTATGTATAGTATTTTTGTCAATTTAGAAAAGTATAAAATGCATTGTATGTATAGTATTTTTGTCAATTTAGAAAAGTATAAAATGCATTGTATGTATAGTATTTTTGTCAATTTAGAAAAGTATAAAATGCATTGTATGTATAGTATTTTTGTCAATTTAGAAAAGTATAAAATGCATTGTATGTATAGTATTTTTGTCAATTTAGAAAAGTACTAAATGCATTGTATGTATAGCATTTTTGTCAAGTTAGAAAAATATCAAATGCATTGTATGTAAATAGTATTTTGTCGAGTTAGAAAAGTATCAAATGCATTGTATGTAAATAATATTTTGTCATGTTAGAAAATATTAAATGCATTGCATGTGAAAATAGTGTTTTTGTAATGTTAATAAATAGAAAAAGCACCGTATGTAATATTAACATTATCTTTAATGTTAATAGATAGAAAAAGCACCATATGTAATATTAACATTATCTTAAATGTTAATAAATAAGAAAAGCACCGTATGTCAAGAAGGATAATTTAATCATAGGATTCATATACATTTATTTTCAATGTTATTAAAAAGAAAATGAAGTGTATGTAAATTTGACATCATTTACAATGTTATTTTACAAGAGGATTCACCGTATGATTGATTAACATATTTTTAATGTTAAAATAAAAATATCTACACCATATGGTATTAACATCATCTTTAAATGTTAAAAATAAGAAAAACTTTCATCGTAGGAAAATTTCATTTTTGTTAACGTAATAAAAATAGAAATCCACCGAATGCTATTTACATTATTTTATAAGTATAATATAATTGAAATTCATAGCATGATGAAATTAACATTGCTAATGTTAATGTAATAAAGGTAATTTCACCGTAGGATGTAATTAATAATTTTTAAATGTTAATATAAAAAGAAATTTATGCCGTAGGATAAGATGTTCATTATTTTATAATGTATATAAAAGAGAAAAATGCATCGTAGGAAATGTACATTATTATTATTTTTATGTTAAATAGAAAGGTAATCTACATCGTAAGATGAAGTGTACATTATTTATAATGGGAATAGAAAGGGAATTCCATCATAAAATAAAATTTCATTGTAATGTAATTGAAATTAAAAATGCATTTAAAAAGAGAATTAACTGTAGGATGAGTTACATTATTTTATAATGTGAATTAAAAGAAGAATTGCACCGTAGGATGAGAATAACCTTATTTTTAATTTTAATTTTAAAAAGAGTTTAACGATAGGATTAATATACATTATTTTTAATGTAGATAATAAAAGAAAGTTTAATCAGAGGATAAGTTACATTATTTATAATGAAAATTAAAGAGAATTGACCGTAGGATTGAATTATATTATTTTAATTAAAAGGTAATATAACATAGGATGAGTTACATTATCTTAATGTAAATTAAATGTAATTTACATCGTAGGAAGTTAACTTTTATGTTAAATGATTAACATTAAAGAAGGATTACAACGTAGAATGAGTTAACATTATTTTTTGATGACAATATATAAGAATGCGACATGTAAATGCAAGTTTACATTTTATTCATTGTAAATAAGTAAGAATGTGACATGTAATTTCAAGTTTGCATTTTATTCAATGTAAAGAAAGCAAGAATGCGATATGTAATGAAAGTTTACATTTTAATTAATGTAAATTAAAATATGATTTTGAGAATGCATCGTTGAATAAGAAGTTTGACTATTTTAAATAATTAAAATAGAATGAATTGTTAATAAAAATAATTATTAACAAATAAGAAGGATTTTCAAATAAATATATATGTATATACATACGAGGATTGTTTGGGAAGTCCGAGATATTCTCATCCCAAATTTATCCAGCGGCGTTAAAGATCGAAGTAAGAAGACGACGTATGAAGACCGTAAATCTTCCCTCGAATGGACAGCGATCGAGATCCTGAATTGACTTGCTACCAATTCATGGGTCAAGGTCATTGCCCAGACGTACGTGTTGGTTTCACGGATTTGACTTTCGTTCAGACCCAGAGCATAAGTTTAAATGGATGGTGTGTCTGACATCGTACTTCGTTATATATCATATTGTTGATTTTCTGTTAATATATAAATATTGGTGGTGGAGAATTTATTCTCTACTTAACACCCATTTATGTATTGATGGAGAAGCAATGGTATGGTATGGAGTGACAGTGTGGCATACTAAGATGCAATGATCAAGGTTTATTGTTGAAAAGCAGAACCTTGTGGAGACGATCAAAGCATGGCCTGTTTAGGCGTAGCTTTGTGTAACGGGACTTCGCGAGCCTCACACACCGGTTGAGTCAAAAACGGGCGAAGGGAACGCAGGGAAAGCAGCACGTTTCTTTCTAGCTAGAAGTAGTGTCAGGGACCTCCCAGCGCTGATACTTTACTTATGTGGATGATGGAATGTGGCGCGCCTCGGATAGGTCCTATAGGACCGGGAAACGTGTGCTTAGGAATTGCCAATCCTCTAAGCTGTATGTGAGGACCGGCCCTGCAGGATCCAAGGGTTAACTGCGGGTAATCCTGAGGCACTAGCTAGAGTGTCTCGAATCGGTAAGGAGCTCCGCTCTAGCCTTGACTCATGATGGAAACCAAAATCCAAATACGAACCGACGAATTTGATTGTATTACTAGTACGGAGGCATAGTATATGGTACCTATGCTTCCTAAGATTAATACATTTACTTTGAAATGCTTTCATATACACTAATAATAATATTAGATGCGTATTTGCCGTATTTAGCATGTTTAATCACCATAAGGTAAAACCCTATCCTCTGGTGTGCGTTGCATTGTGTGATGGGACTTGGGTCTTATGGTGATTCCATTTTTTCCAAAAAAAGCATTGCGTTGTTTACGATGTATTTAATTATTTGTTATGACACGTTTATGCACGGCAATCCATTAGAGTAAACCCGTTCCGCATTAGCGGCGTGGTCTTTGGATTTGCCATATTAATAGTGATTTATTAGTTAAGAATTCTCACACCAGTCCCACGACTGACCCATAGTTTGTTTCACCTTTTTGCAAACTTGGGTGCCCTCTTTTCCACACGGGCAGCCAAGTAGACAGGTTCATTCTTTGCTTGGAGTCTTTTCTTTGGAGCTGCTTATTCTCTCTCTTGGATTTGCTTTTGTGGAGAGGTGATGACGTGGAGCTTGAAGACATTTATCTTTTGTTTCTATGGCATCTTTTCTTTTCTTTTTAGACATCAAACTTATTTCTTTTCTGCAAAACTTGTTGTAATAGCTTAGTTTCTGCGACTGTGGATTTTCTGTGATTGATGACATTATATTTTTCCGCTGCTATAATGTTATTACTCTATGAATTTCCTTTGCTATATTGTATCTGTGTTCTGTTTTATTGTATTTATGTTGTATTCCAAAAATGATTACTCCTACTTTCACTCGTGGAAGTTTGGGGTCGTCACACCTTTCCACCATTAAAATCAACTTTTAAAGGAGGGAAATTGAAGATCTACACCATTGGAGGCTAGATCTACATCAATTGAAGGGCGAATTCATCAAATCAAGGAGTTCAAATTCAGTTGCTTGCTGTCCGGAATCTTATTGCATTGGATTTTGCTTGTTTGGGAGAATCGGTGAGTGATTCACATCTCTCACATGGATTCAATGAAGTATATAAATGTTTGATCATGTTTTTCATCAAATTCAAGTATTTAACCATAGATCTATACCGTGACAAGCCCATTTTCATATGAATCACCCAATGATCTATTTTTAGTAAGTTTAAGTTGGTAATTCCCATGCTATTTCATATGTTTATGCTAGTTAGATCCACAATTTTGATAATATGTTCATTTATCACGGTTTTGCAGTGATTTGCATAATTTTAGTAAAAATCGTTATATTCATGTTTTTAGTGACTTCATAACATGCTTATGATTGTGTTGAATGAATTGGACGAGTATATTTCGTTGGTTGTGTCGATTGGAGACGTTTTGGTCGAAATTGAAGTTGCATTGGGGTGGTGCAGGTTTTGGGTCGTTCATGGTGGGTTGGTCGGTCCAAAAATATATCTTTGGAAACAAGTCAGGTTAGGTCGGTCGGCTGCTGTGGGTCGGATCGGTCAGACTGAGTTGAACGAGCAGCACAGGGTCGAGCAGGCCAGGGTTAAGCAAGTCTGGGGTTGGTCTTACTTTTGGGTCTGGCCATACCCGGTCGGTCCTATCGGGTCGGTCGTGAAGCTTGGAAGTGGTGAAGTGGCAGGTCGGTCTGGTGTGAAGATACTGGGTCGGTCGTATGCTTTAGTTGTTGGGTCGGTCAGAAAGGATGCTGGTCGGGTCGGTCTCAAGTATTCAGATCGGTCGAACCTAGGTGGGCAAAGCAGGGTGGGTCTGTCTCAAGGATTGGGTTAATCTGCCATGTTTTGGTATGAAGCAGACCTGGTCGGTCGAGCAGGCTGGGGATAAGTGATGGTGTGACTTCGAAGTGAATTCAAGTAGGAAGGTTCGAAGTGTTGAATGTGTTCATTGATCAGTGTAGAACAGTGAATGAGGTGACAACCCAAAGGTCGTGAGTTGGTGAATAATGGTTGCTTGAGAAGGTTGCTAGAGCTATGAAGAGTCATCGGGTTGGATGGCTGGAGTGCGAAGGCCGAGAGATTATCATTGTCGTAAGTTCTAGCAGGCTCGAAGCAGGGGTACACTAGAGGCATCTAAAAGACTGGTTGTAGGTCAAGTACCCTGGGTATCGTTGAAAGGCTTAGTTGTCAAGGTTGGACATACATACGTATCACAGAAAGGCGTATGGATTTTATGCTAAAACCAGGGTTACCATTAGCCCTTGACATATGGCAAGGTTGGCAGTCATACGATTAACGATGGTTTCAAAGCAGGATTGGCGGTGATAGCCAGAGTCAGTCATGGATGATTGGTTGTTCTGTTTGTACCATCTCATGTATGTTGTTCAAAGTCAAAGGAGATGTTCCTTGGTTGCCTATCTGATATTGGTTTAGGCCTCTGGGTCTTGTGCTTAAGGGATGTTGAATTCGATTAGGATGGTTTACATGAGATACATATAATCTGAATGTTATGAATGCTTACCATGGTTGAATGAGTGTTCTGGTTTCCATGGATGAATGGTTGAATTGTTTGTCATAAAGGCTATCAATGTCCGATTTGGGGAAGATAGGGTTGAGTTCTTCTCTGGTGTTGTGGGTAGATTATATTTATCTATCCATTCTCATATACTTTATTGGTGAAGTTTGTTAGCTGTTTTATCACCCATAAGACTGTTGTTTGACTCAAGGTTTTATGTTTCCCTCTTATTACTTTGGGTTGTTCATCTGGTTGTGGATGGGCAGACCAGGTGGCAGGTAATAGGTGATTAGTGAGGACGATGTTGCAGTTCGGAGGCCAGCTGGAGGCTTACGTACAAGTTTTACTACTATTTAGTATTTCTGTTTCCGCTGTTTGAGTGCTCTATGAGGGTTGTAATGAGGCCATATGTACAAACTTTGGTATCAGTTGGATAACCTTTCAGGATGTTGTGAAAGTTTCAAAAGTTTGTTATGTGATGCTTCACTATTATTACCTATTGTATATTTTCTACTATACTTTATCCTTGCGCTGTGAGTTCTACGACAAGTTTTGATGTTGTTTACCTACTCCAATTGCCTGACACACCTTTCACCGCATTATTTCTCTTGTTTAGTGCAGGGGTTGTGGGCCGTCGTCACACTTTACAAAAACTCTCTAATGGCTTCCCCAAGCACACCAAGCACTATGCGGCTGACCACGACCACCAATGGCTTCCTTTACAACAACCCTGATGCTATCAAAGATTACATACGTTAGGAATTAATCATAAGCTGGTGTGATGTAGTTGACGCATTTTAATCTGAAAGGTACCCCTATATTTTTCCAGTGATTGCGATCTTTATCTGAATGGTTTCATTATATAATTAAGAGTTAAGATATGCATTTCTGTGTGATCGCATGTTTAAGGGTCGTTAATATGCATTAATCGATCTAGTCGAATCCAATAGCTTGTCGGATGTACCTCTCTGCTTCGTAAACCATGTTTCGACTGAAAATTGAAGCTATTGTTACAGCATCACAAATTGTATTACGAAACATAATGTTACGTTTTGTAACGTTACGTGAATTATTTAGTGGTCTAGCCAACAGGCAAACGCTGATTTGATCAGCAACCTTTGTGATATGGATGAGTAAAAGGTTGGTTCGATGGCAAATCGATCAAAGATGTTGAAACCAAAATAACCATTCAAGAAACATAAACCATACCGAACCGATATTTTTGAAACCAAAACTAACCGAACCGATAATATTTGGTTTGGTTTGGTTGAATTGTTTGGTTTACCTTAAATGAAATAGATCTTCTAGTTGTTGATACAACATAGAACTAAAACAAATAATTGAACGCAAATAATTTAGAAATCAAGTTGTTCTTTTAAAGAAGTCAATATGAAATTAAAGAAAAAATAATATTGTTACGAAAATATTGTAAATAATAGCATTGTTAGTGGTAACTTTTTCACTTTTAAATAAATTAATTTTAAAATTTGGTTTAATTGGCTAGTTCGGTTTTCAAATATTAAAAACTAATCCCAACCAATAAACCAAAGTAATAACCAGAACCAACCAATTAACATACAAAAGCAAACCAAACCGACCAAACTTAACCGGTTTGATTGGTTTAATTGGTTTCAACCAAGAAATGATCACCCCTACTTTATAGGGCGATGATTAAATAATAGGACACTGATTTAATCAGTGCCTAATCGTATGGCTCTGATTAAATCAGCGCCCGCGCTAGGATGTTGTTAAATAAAGCCCCACCAGCCAATTAATTTTTCCACCCTCACAATTTTCTATTTAATTCTTTTATTCGAATATCGCGTAGGAATGTCGTCTGACATCACCAAAATGCTAGACGGACCGTTCAATCACAACAAGATGAGACAGTTGGTCCTTTGCAAACCCCCTGCGCCCGAGACAACAATATTAGACCTACGGATTCTCCATAAGTTATCTGAGGGTTCTCTCATCGTATATTCAGAGCCCTCGACACCGTTGAGGTATGATTTGTGAATTTAACATAATGTGTAGTATACAACTTAGTTATCTACTACATTATATAATCAGTTTGCAGTGTTATTTTATAGTATAATAACCAAGAATAAATGTATTTTTACTGATCTTGCTTCCTCAGCTTTCGTTGCAATTGGTCCAGTCGTGTTACACGTATTTTGGACGTATTCCCACAGGGTATTTGACATAGTTTACTGATTAGTCCATTTGATCGTTTCTTAGAGATTAGACATGCCGAGTCCTTTGATTGGCCACTGCTAGGTGCCTTAGTAGAGAGATGATAGCCCACCACACGTACCTTTCATTTACCTGATTTTGAGCTTGGTATTACCACAACCGATTTTTACATGCTTACAAGGATAGATATAGGCGGTGTAGATAGAGTGTCATATCCCTTTGACTCTACTTTGAGTCACCTAAGTCGTATACATTGTTCTTTCCTGATTTTGACCACAATCATATCTCATTTGGAGCAATTACCCTGACATATTTGCAGAAGTATATTTTAGGTCACATGGATACCGAGGCAATGGAGGATGCACTATTTCGGGCTTCCCTTTTATATCTTTTTAGTTCGACATTCTTTTCGAACCAATAGAACACGATTCAACTGGGCCACATACCATCACTATCCGATTTTGAGCTTCTGCATACGGTAGACTGGGGTTCGGCTATATTGGGTTGCCTTTACACTGCACTAGACTCCTTTGCTTTTGGGGAGGTGGAGCAGATGTTTGGTTTCTACTACATGTTATCGTATTAGTACTACGAGTACACGTGCAACATGCATCCACCCATTACCGAGGCTGCCAATCATGTAGCTACTTCATAATTTCCACACATGCATCGATGGGAGAGTATCCAGGTATTTACACGTACTCCAATCGGTGCTAGACACGACTTGATGGAGGTCCGATCTCAGATTGATCTGAGGTCCAAGGCAAATGTTTTACAAGCACCGTGGTCCTCTTATTGGATAGCTCTCACACAAGCTGGTCAACTCAATGACGCACATCCCCTCTCTATTGCATATCATTTGTCTCTTCGTCTTGTTGTTCTTCTCTCACCAGCTTACCTTCTTGTCTGGTACTTGGGAGACCGATGTTACTTCCAGTGCACATATGAGATGCGTGTATCCAAAGACCCACTATCGTCTGATGATATGTTCAGGAGGCATCATATTATTGGTAGAGAGTACATACAGGGTCTTAGAGAGACAAGCTGGGTAGATACGTAGATTTATGTCATACAGGGAGCTGATTTTGGTATTTATTGGGATAGAGTTGAACACCAACTGTAACAACCCGGAAAATCTGGGCCAGTTTAAAATTTTTATTTTGGCAATTTTAGCGAGTTTTGATTATTTAAAATGAATTATTTTAAATAATATTGACGAGAAATTTATTTAGAATTGAATTCGACGTATATATTTATATACGTCGTCGTTAGAATATAAATATTTATATATAATTATAAATAGAATTGAAAATGGCGCGGTAGTTCGATAATTCGATTTCAAACTTCAATTGAATGTACCGGGTGCAAAACAATCCGGATTTTAGTGAAACCAAAAATAATGGAATCTAATAGTGAATATCTTTCCAACGAATCCGAATAATCAAAATTTCATAGCGGGAATCAAAAGATATGTCCAGTTGAAAATTCTGAATAGTCGCTATGGAATTCAGGCCCTTAAAAATGGACATTTTGCAAATGACCTCGGATTTCGACGAAACCAGTTTTGTTGGGTCCGTGATGTAAAGTTATTGCTAGATTCCAAATTTCATAATTTTTCGAATCAATATGTGAGCGTGGCAAAAGAAAACGCGTTTGACCAATTTCAGTTGATTTTAATCGACTGGAAATTGGCCATTTTTCTAACGGTCTCAGAATTCGTCGAAACTAGTTTTGTTAGGACCGTATCGTCAATACGAAGCTAGAAAATATTTTTTGAGAATTTTTTTTAGTTCGTATGTGACCCCGGTAATTTGAAATGTACGTTTAAAATTCAATATAGTGATTTAAATGTAAATTCAACGGAAACTGATAGTAACGATCGAATCAGCTTGCGATACATATCCCATTGTGTTCGGAATGAGGGTAAAACACTATGGACGACAGGTGGTGGGCCTCGTTTAGAGGTCGTATGTAAAAGTCAACTTTTAGAAATTAAATAATATAAAATAAAATGAAATAAAAAAAAATAATAAAAAAAAATATTCCCTCTCCCCTTCATCTGCTTGGCCCCCCCCCCAAATCTTCATTTCTACAGATCGTTCGAAATAAAAAAAAAAAAAAAAAAAGAGGAGCGAAGCGGAAGGAGGCGACGAAGGCGGGGAGGAGCCGCCGCCCTCCCCAGGGGCCACCGCGCCTCATCGGAGACCCCCCCCCTCAGCAGACGCGCCGCCGCGCGATCAAACCACCCCCCCCCCCTCAGGCAGTCGCGCCGCCGCCGGATCGAGCCCCCCCCCTTCCTCTGTAAGTTTGTTTTTGTTTTTTTTTATTTTTTTTATTTCCTTTATTTTAATTTTAAATAAACAGTAAGAAACTGAATTTTAATTAAGTATTAAAACTGAATTTTAATTGGGAGTAAAATCTGATTTTGAAAAAGCATTTAAAAACTGATTTTTATTTTTAAAACTGAATTTTCTTTATTTTAAAAACTGTTTTTTTTTTGAAAAGTTAAAAACTAATTTTTAGATAAGAAAATAAAAACTGGATTTTTTTGTAAAGAAAATGGTTTGAACTTTAAAAAGAAAATGGTTTGAACTTTAAAAAGATTTGATCTTTAAAATAGAAAAGCAAAAAGGCGAGATTTTTGTTTAGAAGAAAAAGTAGGATTTTTAAAAATAGAGAAAACTTTATTTTTATAAAGGCGAAAACTTTATTTTTGAAATGGAATTTTTGTCTATATAGTAGCAATGTAAAAATTCGATTTTTATATATTGAACTTTGAAATAAAAATTCGATTTTTATATATTGAACTTTGAAATAAAAATTCGATTTTTATATATTGAACTTTGAAATAAAAATTCGATTTTTATATATTGAATAGCGAAGTAAAAATGTGATTTTTACGTATGTAGTGAAAGCGGACAACGAAGGTGACAATAAGGCGAAACGACGAAGACTTCTGCAAAGAAAGAGCCGTGGAGCTAGGATAGCTATAGGTGAGAATTTCTCACCTTTCTATTTTATTTCTAGTTATATATATATACTAGGATGCAGACGGTGCTTAGTAGCACCCGACACAATCGTCCACAGACCATGGACTTGTTTGTTTGACTGTTTGGTGATTGATTGCGATATTGGTTTGAATGTGGTTTGTGGTGTGAAAAATCGACTCGATAAATTGATTAGGATTAGACGTGCGCCGTTATAAGGCGAAGGAGTAAGGCTAGGGTAGATCCTTACTTCAAAGTTTGTGGTTTGCATAACGAATTGATTTGATTGATGTGTGAATGGCGTGGGCCTTCACTAGACCGGGGATAAGGCTAGGCCTTGTCCCGTTTCTAGTATCGTGCCGTTATGCCGCCGAAATTTTCTAAAATAAGTTAGAAAAAAATTAAAAATAGCATTTTATTTAACGAATGAACCGAATAGAAATTCATATGTTAAAATAAAATGTGTTATCGTTAAAAATATAATTTTTAACGTGAATGTGAATAAATAAATATTCATTTACAAACCAGACGGTTTGTTTATGTACACCTATTTGAATGACGTTGATTGGGTCGATAAATTTTACACATCGCCTAACTGCACAAATAAAATATGAGTTTGATTGTTTGAAACCCCACACGGGTGTTAGGATGAAATTTGAAGTTCACTCATCCTGATTGATTAAATATGTCGATCGATTGATTGACAAGCTGCTATAAGCGTTAAATGTCTATATTTGATGCTTATACAGTGTAGTGCACTTTGGTTGATGGTTGATTATTCATCGTTGTTGATATATACCTGTGTTGTAGAAAATCCATATAATTAACCTTATATGGTAATTGATTGGGCCTCATTCCAGTTTCGAAAAAAAAAAAAGAAATATTTGAAATAGAAATATTTGAAATAGAAATATTTGAAATAGAATATTTGAAAATAGAAATATGTGAAGCCGTGAGGATTAGATTGACGCCATTTTGACGTGAACGATATTTATATCGATTTTATTCATTTTAAAATGAATATTGAAAAGTGATTTCGAAATCGAATATTTTGAAATGAATTGAAAACGATTTCGAAATGAATTGAATTGAAAACGATTTCGAAATGAATAGAATTGAAAACGATTTCGAAATGAATAGAATTGAAAACGATTTCGAAATGAATTGAATTGAAAACGATTTCGAAATGAATAGAATTGAAAACGATTTCGAAATGAATAGAATTGAAAACGATTTCGAAATGAATAGAATTGAAAACGATTTCGAAATGAATAGAATTGAAAACGATTTCGAAATGAATAGAATTGAAAACGATTTCGAAATGAATAGAATTGAAAACGATTTCGAAATGAATAGAATTGAAAACGATTTCGAAATGAATAGAATTGAAAACGATTTCGAAATGAATAGAATTGAAAACGATTTCGAAATGAATAGAATTGAAAACGAATTCGAAATGAATAGAATTGAAAACGATTTCGAAATGAATAGAATTGAAAACGATTTCGAAATGAATTGAATTGAAAACGATTTCGAAATGAATAGAATTGAAAACGAATTCGAAATGAATAGAATTGAAAACGATTTCGAAATGAATAGAATTGAAAACGATTTCGAAATGAATTGAATTGAAAACGATTTCGAAATGAATTGAATTGAAAACGAATTCGAATTGAATTGAAAGCGAAGTGAAATAAATTCAAATTGAATTGAAATTTGAATTGAATAGAAATGGATTTTAAAACGAATTTATAAAGAAGAATTCAATTTTGATTTGAATTGAAATGGAAGTTGAAAATGTTTTTGAAACGAATTCAAAACTATTTATATAATTCGTTTTAAATAGAAATCGACGATATATATATTATATATAATATAATGGCCTGAATAGAACGCGCCGCGCCGCGGCAGTTCGCGAATTTCGACCATTTATTTCAAACGGGCATTACGGGAGATCCGACCGTCGGATTCTCCTAAAACCGGAACCGTTGGGTTCGTATCGAAAAGAGCTTTCTAACGAATGTGAGAAATTTGAAATCTAACGGTTGGATTTGGAGACACGTCCAAATCAAATTCGAAAAAGGTCGCTGTAAGTGCAGTTCGATGGCCATTGATGGAAATCGACTGTACGGGCCTTGATAAAATTATTAAAAATAGTAATAATTTGTGTAAAATCATAAGAAATGATTTGTGAAAGTTTGGGATGAAAAACTCCATATTTGAAAAGATAAAAATAGATTTTTATCGAAATGAACTAGTTTTGAACTAGAATTATAATTCTATTTTTTTTTTTAAATAAATAAATTGAATTTGAAATGGTTTTGAAAATAACCAAAATTTCCAATGATTGCATTGGAGTGGATTTGAATCGAAATTGTCTTCGGAATATTTCGATGTTGGAATTCGTGATATTACAGGTGTTGTTATGGAAATTTGAAAGATATATATATATATCGTTATTTCCAACACGACATTTGTTAATCGTAGAATTTGATATTGAATATAAGCCGATATATTTTCTATTCAGAGCCTTATATTGAATATCAAATGGGATTTGGGTTTGTCGTGAATGGTGTCTTCATTAACACTGTTCTTGAACCCAGTTGAGAAAAGATTAAATCTTTTTATTTAGATTTAATGAAGTGTACCAATTAAATGATATTTAATTGGAATTGAATTGATATTGATTTTTGGGTTTATCGTGAACAGTGTTTTAAATAACACTTGTTCTTTAACCCGATAATTAATGAATGTGATTTGGGTTTGTCGTGAATGGTGTCTTCACTAACACTGTTCTTGAACCCAGTTGAGAAAAGATTAAATCTTTTTATTTAGATTTAATGAAGTGTACCAATTAAATGATATTTAATTGGAATTGAATTGATATTGATTTTTGGGTTTATCGTGAACAGTGTTTTAAATAACACTTGTTCTTTAACCCGATAATTAATGAATGTGATTTGGGTTTGTCGTGAATGGTGTCTTCACTAACACTGTTCTTGAACCCAGTTGAGAAAAGATTAAATCTTTTTATTTAGATTTAATGAAGTGTACCAATTAAATGATATTTAATTGGAATTGAATTGATATTGATTTTTGGGTTTATCGTGAACAGTGTTTTAAATAACACTTGTTCTTTAACCCGATAATTAATGAATGTGATTTGGGTTTGTCGTGAATGGTGTCTTCACTAACACTGTTCTTGAACCCAGTTGAGAAAAGATTAAATCTTTTTATTTAGATTTAATGAAGTGTACCAATTAAATGATATTTAATTGGAATTGAATTGATATTGATTTTTGGGTTTATCGTGAACAGTGTTTTAAATAACACTTGTTCTTTAACCCGATAATTAATGAATGTGATTTGGGTTTGTCGTGAATGGTGTCTTCACTAACACTGTTCTTGAACCCAGTTGAGAAAAGATTAAATCTTTTTATTTAGATTTAATGAAGTGTACCAATTAAATGATATTTAATTGGAATTGAATTGATATTGATTTTTGGGTTTATCGTGAACAGTGTTTTAAATAACACTTGTTCTTTAACCCGATAATTAATGAATGTGATTTGGGTTTGTCGTGAATGGTGTCTTCACTAACACTGTTCTTGAACCCAGCTGAGAAACGATTAAATCTTTTGATTTAGATTTAATGAAGTGTACCAATTAAATAATATTTAATTGGAATTGAATGGATATTGATTTTTGGGTTTATCGTGAACAGTGTTTTAAATAACACTTGTTCTTTAACCCGATAATTAATGGGATGTGACTTTGGGTTTATCGTGAACCGTGTTTTAAATGACACTGATTCTTTAACCCAGATAATGATTAAAACTAAGTAGAGTTTTAATGAATCTTTAATTAGATTGAAAAGATCGAGAATGGAGTATCACCAGTTTTGCTCCAGGCGATAGTTAAATCTTTAATTAGATTTGAACGTGAAATTTAGAAACTAACTGTCGGTTAGCCAAGCAGAAGGGTTTTCTAGATATTGATCTGATGTTGGTTTCGGCCTTCGGGGTTAATATTTGGGGAATTATTCTCTTGATTAATTTACGGTTAGTGACTAATGAATTGGAATGAGGCGTATGTTGTGTTTGTGTAACACTTATTTAAATATACGCGAGTTATTCGGAAAGACCGGGTTTATCCCATTCTGAATAACTGATACGACGATAAGTCGAAGATGAAGACGATGGTCGAAGACCGGAGGTCTTCACGTCGTTTGGGTGATAACTGATGATCTTGATTGGGCTGTACACCCAAGAAGATGGAAACAGTTAGTGATCGTCCAGACGTACTTGGAGATCGATGGATATGCGGGGTACTAGGTGCCTCCGGTTTCGTTCAGACCCAGGACGGACTTGTAAATGGACTGTGTGTCTGACATCGGATTTCATTCTGTGTGACTGATATCGGTTGCATAGGATGGTTTGCCTGTGTGGCATGCTAAGATGCAAATGATCAAGGCTTCTGTTGAAAAGCAAAGTCTTGTGGTGATGATCAAAGCACGGCCTTTGTGGCGTAGCTTTGTGTAACGTTTACCTCGCGTGTTTCACACCCGGTATGAACCAAAAACGGGAGACGGACCTCAGGGAGGACTTGCGTTTCTTTCTAGCTAGAAGTGGCGTCAGTGGTTTTTCACGCCCTGACGAGTTTGACTTATGTGGTTGTTGCTGTTGCGAGGCGCCTCGGTTATATCGGTTTCGGCCGATGCTTCTGGTCGGCTGACGGACCAGACTTACACCCCATAGGGTGGGGAAACGTAGTGTTCAGGCATTTTAATCCACATCGGTGGACCGGCCCTGTCGCTCCAAGGGCTCACCTGAGTCTGGGTCCTGTGGCTCGGGCTAGAGAGTCACGAATCGGTTGAGGACTATCTTTTGCCTCGGTTCATAGACGGAAATCCAATTTCCAAATACGTGACTTTGCGGTTTTATTTGTAAACCTATATATGGCGACATAGTGGCATGGGACGCTCATGCCGCCTATGATTGATACTTATGATTTGAAGTTGTTTATGCACTATGCACTTATAATAGTATCAAATGATTTGTTTTAAACGTATCAAGCATTCTTTGGCTGTTATAAGGGAAAACCCTATCCTCGACTGCGTTGCATTGTGTGATGGGACCTGGGTCTTATAACAGCTTCATCTTTCTTTATTTAGCATTGCGCTGTTTGTTTTAAGCACTGGTATTCTTGGGAGGAAACCCGTTCCGTGTTATACGGCGTGGTCCCTTGATTTACCTAATGATTTAAAATAAAGATTAACTGTTTTAGTTCTCACACCAGTCACATGACTGACCTGGAGTTTATTGTTTTAACCTAAACTCTGGGTGCCCTTATTTTGACACGGGCAGCTAGTAGTTTTGGTTTTGCAGATTTATATTCACAGGATCCTGGTTTACAGCTGGAACGATATCCGGAAAGCTTTGTATCCGTATATCTCTTCTAGTTGTGTATTGTATTATTTTCCGCTGCTATGTATTTAAATGTAATTTAAATCTCTGATATTTCTGTGTAATATTCATTTATACTCTGTATATTCTTGTAATCTGATGCATTGTTGTAATATACAATGAAATGTTCTTCTGTATGCGTTCTGTTGTGGTTTGTTCTCGAACTATCCGACGCTTTCCTTTACGGGGAAGTTGCGGGTGTTCACAGTTGGTATCAGAGCTTTGGTTTACAAAGCTCAGAGAACAAGACACATTAGAACCGTACGAAAGAATTCATCAGATATTGGATTAGTAATATCCAATTAGAATGACTCGTTAGAGATGGGATCAGTAGTATCCTAGAACGAGTGTGAAGAGTATATTTTGAAAATGAAAACCAATTTTGTTTTGAAAATTTAAATCACTTAATCGTATTCGATTATTTATTTATATTGATTAGGACAGTCCAATATATAAAGATTTTGCGTATGCGCCTAGCTAGCGTTTATTCGAAATTTTAATATACTGGATAGATATAGAATTACACTCTAGTCGCCCGAGGATGATTCTGATGATTGTAGCTACATCATCAGAATTAGTATTCGAGTGTTGAAGGTGTGATATCTATATATTTCCTATTGACTGGTGTGAGAACCAAAATTTGATAGGGCTAATTGTTGTGATTTGGCATCAAAAATCTGATTTTTGTATATGTATCAAAATTATGAATTTGAAACTCTAATTCACTAATTGATTGATGTTTGTGTTGTATGTTTATTTGTTTGATAATTTTTAGCCATTTAGCCTAATTAAATCAAATATTGAACTGTATTGAAAATTGGTCGCATTTGCTTGCATATACATATATATCATTGAACAGGTCATAGCAAGGAGGCTAGAGCAGAGAATAAAATTTGTTTGCCCGACAAATAGGTACATGTTTACTACATAATTTACTGTTTTGTTTGGGTGATGATGATTTTATGAGCCTATTGGCTAGCCGCTTGGCTTTTTCTTTTTCTTTTTGAGATCTGAAGGACCGGGGAAGCTATTTGAAATTCCCCGATGCTCCCGGTGCAGGGGAGGTTATGGCGAAATTTTTCAAAAATTTAGGGTGTTAGCCAAATTTTTGAAATTTTGAAAATTCTCAGAAACTAAAAAGTTAGAGAATGAAAGCCTGATCGATCGTAGAGCTGAATAATCAAACCACTTTCGACTTTGTTCCTTTTCGGGGACGAAAAGTTTTAAGTGGGGGAGATTGTAACAACCCGGAAAATCTGGGCCAGTTTAAAATTTTTATTTTGGCAATTTTAGCGAGTTTTGATTATTTAAAATGAATTATTTTAAATAATATTGACGAGAAATTTATTTAGAATTGAATTCGACGTATATATTTATATACGTCGTCGTTAGAATATAAATATTTATATATAATTATAAATAGAATTGAAAATGGCACGGTAGTTCGATAATTCGATTTCAAACTTCAATTGAATGTACCGGGTGCAAAACAATCCGGATTTTAGTGAAACCAAAAATAATGGAATCTAATAGTGAATATCTTTCCAACGAATCCGAATAATCAAAATTTCATAGCGGGAATCAAAAGATATGTCCAGTTGAAAATTCTGAATAGTCGCTATGGAATTCAGGCCCTTAAAAATGGACATTTTGCAAATGACCTCGGATTTCGACGAAACCAGTTTTGTTGGGTCCGTGATGTAAAGTTATTGCTAGATTCCAAATTTCATAATTTTTCGAATCAATATGTGAGCGTGGCAAAAGAAAACGCGTTTGACCAATTTCAGTTGATTTTAATCGACTGGAAATTGGCCATTTTTCTAACGGTCTCAGAATTCGTCGAAACTAGTTTTGTTAGGACCGTATCGTCAATACGAAGCTAGAAAATATTTTTTGAGAATTTTTTTTAGTTCGTATGTGACCCCGGTAATTTGAAATATACGTTTAAAATTCAATATAGTGATTTAAATGTAAATTCAACGGAAACTGATAGTAACGATCGAATCAGCTGGCGATACATATCCCATTGTGTTCGGAATGAGGGTAAAACACTATGGACGACAGGCGGTGGGCCTCGTTTAGAGGTCGTATGTAAAAGTCAACTTTTAGAAATTAAATAATATAAAATAAAATGAAATAAAAAAAATAATAAAAAAAAATATTCCCTCTCCCCTTCATCTGCTTGGCCCCCCCCCCAAATCTTCATTTCTACAGATCGTTCGAAATAAAAAAAAAAAAAAAAAAAAAGAGGAGCGAAGCGGAAGGAGGCGACGAAGGCGGGGAGGAGCCGCCGCCCTCCCCAGGGGCCACCGCGCCTCATCGGAGACCCCCCCCCTCAGCAGACGCGCCGCCGCGCGATCAAACCACCCCCCCCCCTCAGGCAGTCGCGCCGCCGCCGGATCGAGCCCCCCCCCTTCCTCTGTAAGTTTGTTTTTGTTTTTTTTTTATTTTTTTTATTTCCTTTATTTTAATTTTAAATAAACAGTAAGAAACTGAATTTTAATTAAGTATTAAAACTGAATTTTAATTGGGAGTAAAATCTGATTTTGAAAAAGCATTTAAAAACTGATTTTTATTTTTAAAACTGAATTTTCTTTATTTTAAAAACTGTTTTTTTTTTGAAAAGTTAAAAACTAATTTTTAGATAAGAAAATAAAAACTGGATTTTTTTGTAAAGAAAATGGTTTGAACTTTAAAAATAAAATGGTTTGAACTTTAAAAAGATTTGATCTTTAAAATAGAAAAGCAAAAAGGCGAGATTTTTGTTTAGAAGAAAAAGTAGGATTTTTAAAAATAGAGAAAACTTTATTTTTATAAAGGCGAAAACTTTATTTTTGAAATGGAATTTTTGTCTATATAGTAGCAATGTAAAAATTCGATTTTTATATATTGAACTTTGAAATAAAAATTCGATTTTTATATATTGAACTTTGAAATAAAAATTCGATTTTTATATATTGAACTTTGAAATAAAAATTCGATTTTTATATATTGAATAGCGAAGTAAAAAGGTGATTTTTACGTATGTAGTGAAAGCGGACAACGAAGGTGACAATAAGGCGAAACGACGAAGACTTCTGCAAAGAAAGAGCCGTGGAGCTAGGATAGCTATAGGTGAGAATTTCTCACCTTTCTATTTTATTTCTAGTTATATATATATACTAGGATGCAGACGGTGCTTAGTAGCACCCGACACAATCGTCCACAGACCATGGACTTGTTTGTTTGACTGTTTGGTGATTGATTGCGATATTGGTTTGAATGTGGTTTGTGGTGTGAAAAATCGACTCGATAAATTGATTAGGATTAGACGTGCGCCGTTATAAGGCGAAGGAGTAAGGCTAGGGTAGATCCTTACTTCAAAGTTTGTGGTTTGCATAACGAATTGATTTGATTGATGTGTGAATGGCGTGGGCCTTCACTAGACCGGGGATAAGGCTAGGCCTTGTCCCGTTTCTAGTATCGTGCCGTTATGCCGCCGAAATTTTCTAAAATAAGTTAGAAAAAAATTAAAAATAGCATTTTATTTAACGAATGAACCGAATAGAAATTCATATGTTAAAATAAAATGTGTTATCGTTAAAAATATAATTTTTAACGTGAATGTGAATAAATAAATATTCATTTACAAACCAGACGGTTTGTTTATGTACACCTATTTGAATGACGTTGATTGGGTCGATAAATTTTACACATCGCCTAACTGCACAAATAAAATATGAGTTTGATTGTTTGAAACCCCACACGGGTGTTAGGATGAAATTTGAAGTTCACTCATCCTGATTGATTAAATATGTCGATCGATTGATTGACAAGCTGCTATAAGCGTTAAATGTCTATATTTGATGCTTATACAGTGTAGTGCACTTTGGTTGATGGTTGATTATTCATCGTTGTTGATATATACCTGTGTTGTAGAAAATCCATATAATTAACCTTATATGGTAATTGATTGGGCCTCATTCCAGTTTCGAAAAAAAAAAAAAAAATATTTGAAATAGAAATATTTGAAATAGAAATATTTGAAATAGAATATTTGAAAATAGAAATATGTGAAGCCGTGAGGATTAGATTGACGCCATTTTGACGTGAACGATATTTATATCGATTTTATTCATTTTAAAATGAATATTGAAAAGTGATTTCGAAATCGAATATTTTGAAATGAATTGAAAACGATTTCGAAATGAATTGAATTGAAAACGATTTCGAAATGAATAGAATTGAAAACGATTTCGAAATGAATAGAATTGAAAACGATTTCGAAATGAATTGAATTGAAAACGATTTCGAAATGAATAGAATTGAAAACGATTTCGAAATGAATAGAATTGAAAACGATTTCGAAATGAATAGAATTGAAAACGATTTCGAAATGAATAGAATTGAAAACGATTTCGAAATGAATAGAATTGAAAACGATTTCGAAATGAATAGAATTGAAAACGATTTCGAAATGAATAGAATTGAAAACGATTTCGAAATGAATAGAATTGAAAACGATTTCGAAATGAATAGAATTGAAAACGAATTCGAAATGAATAGAATTGAAAACGATTTCGAAATGAATAGAATTGAAAACGATTTCGAAATGAATTGAATTGAAAACGAATTCGAAATGAATAGAATTGAAAACGAATTCGAAATGAATAGAATTGAAAACGATTTCGAAATGAATAGAATTGAAAACGATTTCGAAATGAATTGAATTGAAAACGATTTCGAAATGAATTGAATTGAAAACGAATTCGAATTGAATTGAAAGCGAAGTGAAATAAATTCAAATTGAATTGAAATTTGAATTGAATAGAAATGGATTTTAAAACGAATTTATAAAGAAGAATTCAATTTTGATTTGAATTGAAATGGAAGTTGAAAATGTTTTTGAAACGAATTCAAAACTATTTATATAATTCGTTTTAAATAGAAATCGACGATATATATATTATATATATATTATATATAATATAATGGCCTGAATAGAACGCGCCGCGCCGCGGCAGTTCGCGAATTTCGACCATTTATTTCAAACGGGCATTACGGGAGATCCGACCGTCGGATTCTCCTAAAACCGGAACCGTTGGGTTCGTATCGAAAAGAGCTTTCTAACGAATGTGAGAAATTTGAAATCTAACGGTTGGATTTGGAGACACGTCCAAATCAAATTCGAAAAAGGTCGCTGTAAGTGCAGTTCGATGGCCATTGATGGAAATCGACTGTACGGGCCTTGATAAAATTATTAAAAATAGTAATAATTTGTGTAAAATCATAAGAAATGATTTGTGAAAGTTTGGGATGAAAAACTCCATATTTGAAAAGATAAAAATAGATTTTTATCGAAATGAACTAGTTTTGAACTAGAATTATAATTCTATTTTTTTTTAAATAAATAAATTGAATTTGAAATGGTTTTGAAAATAACCAAAATTTCCAATGATTGCATTGGAGTGGATTTGAATCGAAATTGTCTTCGGAATATTTCGATGTTGGAATTCGTGATATTACAGGTGTTGTTATGGAAATTTGAAAGATATATATATATATATCGTTATTTCCAACACGACATTTGTTAATCGTAGAATTTGATATTGAATATAAGCCGATATATTTTCTATTCAGAGCCTTATATTGAATATCAAATGGGATTTGGGTTTGTCGTGAATGGTGTCTTCACTAACACTGTTCTTGAACCCAGTTGAGAAAAGATTAAATCTTTTTATTTAGATTTAATGAAGTGTACCAATTAAATGATATTTAATTGGAATTGAATTGATATTGATTTTTGGGTTTATCGTGAACAGTGTTTTAAATAACACTTGTTCTTTAACCCGATAATTAATGAATGTGATTTGGGTTTGTCGTGAATGGTGTCTTCACTAACACTGTTCTTGAACCCAGTTGAGAAAAGATTAAATCTTTTTATTTAGATTTAATGAAGTGTACCAATTAAATGATATTTAATTGGAATTGAATTGATATTGATTTTTGGGTTTATCGTGAACAGTGTTTTAAATAACACTTGTTCTTTAACCCGATAATTAATGAATGTGATTTGGGTTTGTCGTGAATGGTGTCTTCACTAACACTGTTCTTGAACCCAGTTGAGAAAAGATTAAATCTTTTTATTTAGATTTAATGAAGTGTACCAATTAAATGATATTTAATTGGAATTGAATTGATATTGATTTTTGGGTTTATCGTGAACAGTGTTTTAAATAACACTTGTTCTTTAACCCGATAATTAATGAATGTGATTTGGGTTTGTCGTGAATGGTGTCTTCACTAACACTGTTCTTGAACCCAGTTGAGAAAAGATTAAATCTTTTTATTTAGATTTAATGAAGTGTACCAATTAAATGATATTTAATTGGAATTGAATTGATATTGATTTTTGGGTTTATCGTGAACAGTGTTTTAAATAACACTTGTTCTTTAACCCGATAATTAATGAATGTGATTTGGGTTTGTCGTGAATGGTGTCTTCACTAACACTGTTCTTGAACCCAGTTGAGAAAAGATTAAATCTTTTTATTTAGATTTAATGAAGTGTACCAATTAAATGATATTTAATTGGAATTGAATTGATATTGATTTTTGGGTTTATCGTGAACAGTGTTTTAAATAACACTTGTTCTTTAACCCGATAATTAATGAATGTGATTTGGGTTTGTCGTGAATGGTGTCTTCACTAACACTGTTCTTGAACCCAGCTGAGAAACGATTAAATCTTTTGATTTAGATTTAATGAAGTGTACCAATTAAATAATATTTAATTGGAATTGAATGGATATTGATTTTTGGGTTTATCGTGAACAGTGTTTTAAATAACACTTGTTCTTTAACCCGATAATTAATGGGATGTGACTTTGGGTTTATCGTGAACCGTGTTTTAAATGACACTGATTCTTTAACCCAGATAATGATTAAAACTAAGTAGAGTTTTAATGAATCTTTAATTAGATTGAAAAGATCGAGAATGGAGTATCACCAGTTTTGCTCCAGGCGATAGTTAAATCTTTAATTAGATTTGAACGTGAAATTTAGAAACTAACTGTCGGTTAGCCAAGCAGAAGGGTTTTCTAGATATTGATCTGATGTTGGTTTCGGCCTTCGGGGTTAATATTTGGGGAATTATTCTCTTGATTAATTTACGGTTAGTGACTAATGAATTGGAATGAGGCGTATGTTGTGTTTGTGTAACACTTATTTAAATATACGCGAGTTATTCGGAAAGACCGGGTTTATCCCATTCTGAATAACTGATACGACGATAAGTCGAAGATGAAGACGATGGTCGAAGACCGGAGGTCTTCACGTCGTTTGGGTGATAACTGATGATCTTGATTGGGCTGTACACCCAAGAAGATGGAAACAGTTAGTGATCGTCCAGACGTACTTGGAGATCGATGGATATGCGGGGTACTAGGTGCCTCCGGTTTCGTTCAGACCCAGGACGGACTTGTAAATGGACTGTGTGTCTGACATCGGATTTCATTCTGTGTGACTGATATCGGTTGCATAGGATGGTTTGCCTGTGTGGCATGCTAAGATGCAAATGATCAAGGCTTCTGTTGAAAAGCAAAGTCTTGTGGTGATGATCAAAGCACGGCCTTTGTGGCGTAGCTTTGTGTAACGTTTACCTCGCGTGTTTCACACCCGGTATGAACCAAAAACGGGAGACGGACCTCAGGGAGGACTTGCGTTTCTTTCTAGCTAGAAGTGGCGTCAGTGGTTTTTCACGCCCTGACGAGTTTGACTTATGTGGTTGTTGCTGTTGCGAGGCGCCTCGGTTATATCGGTTTCGGCCGATGCTTCTGGTCGGCTGACGGACCAGACTTACACCCCATAGGGTGGGGAAACGTAGTGTTCAGGCATTTTAATCCACATCGGTGGACCGGCCCTGTCGCTCCAAGGGCTCACCTGAGTCTGGGTCCTGTGGCTCGGGCTAGAGAGTCACGAATCGGTTGAGGACTATCTTTTGCCTCGGTTCATAGACGGAAATCCAATTTCCAAATACGTGACTTTGCGGTTTTATTTGTAAACCTATATATGGCGACATAGTGGCATGGGACGCTCATGCCGCCTATGATTGATACTTATGATTTGAAGTTGTTTATGCACTATGCACTTATAATAGTATCAAATGATTTGTTTTAAACGTATCAAGCATTCTTTGGCTGTTATAAGGGAAAACCCTATCCTCGACTGCGTTGCATTGTGTGATGGGACCTGGGTCTTATAACAGCTTCATCTTTCTTTATTTAGCATTGCGCTGTTTGTTTTAAGCACTGGTATTCTTGGGAGGAAACCCGTTCCGTGTTATACGGCGTGGTCCCTTGATTTACCTAATGATTTAAAATAAAGATTAACTGTTTTAGTTCTCACACCAGTCACATGACTGACCTGGAGTTTATTGTTTTAACCTAAACTCTGGGTGCCCTTATTTTGACACGGGCAGCTAGTAGTTTTGGTTTTGCAGATTTATATTCACAGGATCCTGGTTTACAGCTGGAACGATATCCGGAAAGCTTTGTATCCGTATATCTCTTCTAGTTGTGTATTGTATTATTTTCCGCTGCTATGTATTTAAATGTAATTTAAATCTCTGATATTTCTGTGTAATATTCATTTATACTCTGTATATTCTTGTAATCTGATGCATTGTTGTAATATACAATGAAATGTTCTTCTGTATGCGTTCTGTTGTGGTTTGTTCTCGAACTATCCGACGCTTTCCTTTACGGGGAAGTTGCGGGTGTTCACACCAACGCTACTTGTTGCTAGATTACAGTCGCGGTGTGAAATCCGATCATGTAGGTCCACGCGTGGCTACTGGTAGAGTTCGTCCTCGACCATTTACTTTTGATCCCACTCCATCACATTTCCTCATGCATCTTATGGTCTGTGCTCTTGGTGACTCTTACAAAGCATATGATCTGAGCGATACTTTGATTGCGCAGCATATTGTTTATACACCTGATGAGCTTGTTGCTAGTATCCTACCCAGGGACTCTACCTACCTCATATGGGTAATTTAGCTACTTGTTAAGTTAGTTGCTTGTATGCATTTAAGATATATAAAGTGAGTGTAATGGTCTTGTATCACAGTATTCACACAGGTTGGACCAGCACAGACAATATATATCTGCTATTCAACATATGGCTCTACTGCATTTGCAGACATTGAGCCAGCAGCACCAGGCGGAGATGTAGACATTGTAGGGTCTGATGTATAAAATGAAGGGTCATATGGAGGCTCAGATCGATGAGTTGCAAGCTCGATTGGATGCGTTATGAGGTGGTGGTACTGGAGATTCAAGTGGTGGAGGTTGAGATTGAAACACCCCAGCTCCGTTAAGGTCACTCACAAAAGGAATGCCTTAAGTTTGGTGGAGGGTTATAGGTACAAGACACATAAAATTTTACAAGACAGATAAGTATAAGCAACGGAATTCAAATCATTTATTGAATACGTGGTTCAATACAAAAACATTACATCAAATTGTCTCAAAACAACTTCCTAAAACATTACAACATAATTTCTGTCTTGATTATTTAATAAAGAAGAATAAATCATAAATAAAACTACATAAATCCCCAAGGATAATGTCCAAGAGCCATAGCCAAGATCGAGAGAGAGTCCAAATCATACATCTACTTTCTTGAAGCTTGCAAAGGGTCTGACTAAGCTGGAGTATTCCCTCCTTGTGGACCTTTGGGGGGGGGGGGGGGACGGAAGAAAAGGAGACGAGAGAAAATGGGTCAGACAATAAGTCTAGTAAATTCAGTGATTACTAGTATTTAAACAAGGAAAGGGATCACGACAGTGATAACAGAACATAGGACAATACCCTAATATAAGATAAGAGGAACATGTGATCGCACTCATTACTACAGTCTCTGCACTTACTTAACCATTAGTTCAACCAGCCCCACGTGTTTATAGCAAACGATCCCCTTAATGATCGGCTCCTACTCGCACGCATTCATATCCTGTGTCATTCGGCCCCGCTTGACTGTAGCTACCTGTGCTGGTCCCACCATGGGGTGTATCAGTCCCTCTGGTGGCAACCCGACACGATTCAAGATGCACAGTGTACACTACTGATGCCCAGTGTCTGATTTTTCCACTCCGGAGTACGTGCACGCCCATACTCCGTCGGAACCTACACTGGCGAACCAACCGCCGACGTTTTGACCGCTGATAATTCAGCCCAGTAATCGTGCCCCACCCTGCCTAGTTTTAGGGTACCATGATACATCTATGTGGGTTACTACTGAAATGGGTCCCCGTTACTAGGGTTTTCTAATCAACATGTTTATTTGGTTAAGTGTCGAAGTTTACCTAACCCCGCCCCTTCGTTTAGTTAACATGTTGAATCGGTTAAGTGTTTTCCTAGTTTACTTAACCTTACCGATCTTGACTTAGATTTAATTTATTAAAGCACCAACCACTCACATTAGACAGGTCTTGTTGTGGTCACTGGATGTGCCGGTCGGTTCCGGGCAGATTTACACCACAACTCAGTCTAACCTCGGGTTATTTTTGGGCCTGATGCACTAACCACCCACATTAGACAGGTCTTGTTGTGGTCACTGGATATGCCGGTTGGTTCCGGGCAGATTTACACCATAACTCAGTCTAACCTGGGGTTAGGCATATTCGTCTTTTCTAAATTCATATTTTTCTCTATATATATATATATATATCTAATTTCTTTATGTGGATTAAATTTAATTTAATCACGCCATAATTATCCTTTGATTATGCTCAACGTAAATGGTATATCAAATATACCATTTAATGAACAAATATGTGCCATGAATTTTCATATTTCCCATCGCTACCCCCGTGGAACGTACGCATGAATCACATAAAATGTTAGGCTAGTAAGTTAGCCCAACCCATAAACAAGAAAACGGGTAATAAACAAGAGACATGAAATAAACATAAAATAACATACATTTCAACTTGTCATGTGTAGCTTGGCATAGAGGTATCATTAACTTTACTTAAATGGGTAAAGGTGAACTTGTGACTAAGTTGGGTCTAATGGTCATGTAAACTTGACAAAGGTCTAGCATGGAAGTTCAACATATAATCACAGTTTCAATCCACAACTTTAGCATATAATCTTATGTATGTCAAAACATAAGAAAGCTATTATAACCATTTTTTTAATCACAAATTAGCATGATGTTAAAAATATAAGAGGACTACAATTCCACTTTTACAACATAATTAGATTCAACGTAACATGAATATACGTGAGTGTTGATCTAACATATAAGCATGTGCTTTAGATCACAAACTTGTAAATAACCACCAAATTATAGCATGACATGTTTTAGCATTTAATTGGCAGAATAAATCCATTACCCAAATCATAATAGATTTTAATAACATACAATATGTTCATCACCACAAGCATATAGACATGATTAATATACAACATATTCATCGCCATAAGCATATAGACATGATTATTATACAACATGTTCATCGCCACAAGCATATAGACATGATTAATTCCAACGATACTTTAAGATAAACGAGAATCAAATCTTATACATAAGCATCATTCCATATCTCAATTAGAACATGTCATGATTCAATCGAAAGAATGTTTAAATCTACGTAATAACTAACTTACAAACTAAAAGGAATACTTGCATTCTGAAATCTGAATTCTGAAATTGGAGATGCGCGCCTTTTATGAAGATCGTTGAGTTAGACTAGTTTTTATTTGATTTTAGATGTAAGCTTTTAACTCGTCTTCGAATTGAAAACGGTGACGGCTACTCCAAGTTCTTTATTGACGGCATTTCAGTTCTAGGATTATTTTTCTGTACGTTTTTAGGTTGAGCATTGAGTTGTTTATATAGGATTTCAGTTTAATTATAGCCGTCAGATGAACCTAGGGTTAATAACAGCCACTCAGACCAGATTAGGACCATCCAGAAACCCTAGTGACTCAACAGCAAGTCATTAGTCGTTCAAAATTCAGATCTGGCCGGGGGCCAGGTCGACCTCTAGGGGGGAGGTCGACACTAGGGTCGACCCCCTGGTCGACCTACCTGGGCGGGAATTTTCCCACCGAACCCGCTTCTAACTTCTGTTTGAATTTTGAAATCTGGCTCGAGCTGTTTGAATTTATTTGAATTTTTGAAACTTCTGGAGGCCATAACTTCATATGAAGTCCAACTTACGCAAACTCGGACTCTATCTCAACCATAATTCCAAGACGAACACAATGGCGTAACCTGTTTCCCTTAATTCTCACTTTTTAAATTAAGTATTGTTTAATTCGTTACTATAACATTAAAAGAAAGTACAGGGTGTTACATTCTCCCCTCCTTTTAGGATTTCGTCCCCGGAATCTTCAAGTCGGGAAGGACTTATATCCTACCATCCAATCACCCATCTACTCAACCATCAAACACAGGCGTCCATTGTCCTTATAAGGTTTCTAATGTTTCATGATCATATGCATAGTGTGTGTACATGTCCTTGTCTGATGAAAAATCAGGCGGTCCACTGATTCAGTTGACCTCCTTAATGCAAATTATGTCAGTGCCATGAGTCCATTATGTATGCAATTTTTTCTACTCAAAATTTCCTACATGAGTGCACAATCATTCATACAAATGCAACGTCCATATGCTAACACATCAAGTTTCAATCCATACAACAATACATATATGCATATGCAATATGGAAGTGACTGAGCCGATCTAATTCCTAACGTGTATGTATATGCATCCATTAGCAACCATTAGCAACCACTTGCAACCATCAATCATAACATGTTTCAGTTACATTTTTACATCCAAATGGGTTCCTACCTAAGGATAAAGGATAGGATCGAGGAGATAAAAGATAGATACGAGCATAAACTTAAGGAAAAAGAGATTAAGAATGTACCCTCAAAAATAAAAGGGTAGGCTGCGCGTATTCTGTCCTCAGTTTCCCAAGTCGCGTCTTCTTCGGGGTCGCTCCATTGAACTTTGACGAGCTTAACTTCACGGTTGCGTAGCTTTTTGACTTCTGTTCCCAAGATACGGGTTGGATCTCTCCTTACAGTTGCTTCTCATTCAACTTCAACTTCCTCTATCATGCTTAGTTCCACCACTTCCGCAGACTCGTGTAAGCACTTCCGCAGGTGAGAGACATGAAAGACATTATGAACCCCGGCCAATCTTTCGGGCAGCTGTACCCTATAAGCCATCTTCCCATTCTTCTCGATGATAGGGAACGACCCTACAAATCAGGGTGCTAACTTCCTTGCGGATCCAAAGCGAACGACATTCCTCAAAGGAGATACTTTAAGGAACACCTTGTCTCCAACTTCGAACTCAAGGTCAGTTCTTCTTCTGTCTGCGTAGGACTTCTGTCTGTCTTGGGTAGTCTTCATTCTTCTTCATATCAAGTCTATTTTCTCTGAAGTTTCCCTAATCATGTCTGGTCCAAGTATGAGCTTGTATGTGGACTCCCACCAGCAAGTTGGTGACCTGCACGGTCTTCCATATAGAGCTTCGAAAGGCGCCATGCCTATGGTAGCTTGGTAGCTATTGTTGTAAGCAAATTCCACCAAAGGTAGATGATCCTCCCATGTACCTCCGAAGTCAAGAATGCATAGTCTCAAGAGGTCTTCTAATACTCTGTTGACCCTTTCCATCTGGCCATCGGTTTGAGGGTGATAGGCCGTGCTTAAGCATAATTGTGTGCCTACAGCCTCTTGTAAACTCTTCCAAAACTCGCTTGTGAAGATAGGGTCTCGATCACTCACTATGCTGGAGGGTATCCCATGGAGTCGAACTATCTCTTTAAGATATATGGATGCTAGAGATGAGGCAGTCCTTCTACTCTTGACGGGTATGAAGTGGGCGCTTTTTGTGAGCCTGTCCACTATTACCCAAATGCTGGTATTACCCCTTCTTGACCTAGGCAACCTATCTATAAAGTCCATCGAGATACTATCCCATTTCCACTGTGGGACCTCTAGAGGATGGAGCAGACCACCAGGCTTCTTCTGCTCCGCCTTGACCTGTTGGCATATTAAATACTTAGAAACAAATTCAGCTACGTCTTGCTTCATGCCATTCCAAAAGAAAACTCTTTTGATGTCTTTATCCATTTTGTCTCCACCTGGGTGTATGGTCAGTTTGGAATGGTGTGCCTCTTCTAGAACCGCCTTATAAACCCCTTCTCAAGCAGCTCTTTGATTTGCTTGCTGAGCTCCTTTCTCTCCCTTGGGGCCATGTGCCTAACGGGTAAAGCAACAGGCTTTTCATTATCAATGAGGTATATGCGGAAGTCTATCTCCCGCTTTGGAGGTAAGCCCTTTACCTCTTCAAACACATCCGAGTATTCACGGACTACCCTTACAGATTGCAAGTTCTCAATAGACGCATCAAGAGATTCTAGATAACTAAGCATTACAGAGTTCATGGGATTACAAGAAATTTCGAGAGTGTTTCCGAGACGAGTCATAAGTCTAACCGCTCTCTTTTCACAATCGAGGACGGCACCATTACTGGATAGCCAGTCCATACCTAGAATCAACCCATAGCCTGTGAAGCCCAAAACAAAGGCATTACATCTAAACTCAACGCTTAGAATAGATATTTTCAAATCCAAACAAACCATTGACAAATAGGCTGAGCCCCCAATTGGATTTGAAATAACCAAGGGATCCTCTACTATACTGGTGTCTAGGTGCAGAGATTCCACTAAAGCGGTTGATATAAAAGAGTGAGATGCGCCAGAATCAAATAGTGTAAGAACAGGATGATCAAAAAGATAGACTAAACTTTCGACGGAAATATTTCTACCTCGTTCTTGCGGAGGTGCCGTGAGAGCGTGAACTTGTCCTCCAGAAGAAGGTCCAGCTCCCTGCGCTTGCTTCCTTGGGCAGGTCCTAGCCATATGTCATGTCTCACCACAGTGGAAACAGCCACCCATCTTCCTTTTCTTCTTCTTGCAGTCTTTGATCAGATGCCCGGGAATGCCATAGAAATTACACTTTCTCTTTTCATGGGGTTTGTTGTTCTTCCCGCCTTTCTTTGAATCAACCTTCTTGTTCCGCGACCCTTCCCCCTTCTTATCTTGTGGCACTTCCACTTTTGCCTCATTCTTGCTCTTGTCTTCCTCATGTAAGAGTGCTATGTCCACTAACCTCTCGTAAGTAGCCCCCATAGGTATATGGGTCATAGCCAAGCTGTGGAGTGGCTCATTCAATCCCTTGACAAAACAGAGAGCCTTCTTATGAGGAGTATTCACTAAGTCCAATCCAAATCGGGCCAGCTGATTGAATTGATTGACGTACTCTTTGACCGTCATACTTCCTTGCTTAAGAGATAAGAACTTTTCCAGCTGTAAACTTCGTTCAGCTTATTAGAGGAATTTCATCTCAAACATTATCCTGAAATCCGTCCACGTGTCAACTGGTCTTACAGCATTAGTGACTTCCCACCAATAGGAAGCTTCGTCTTTGAGCAACCATACAACTAACTGTATCTTCTGCCTATCGTCCCCCTCGAAGATAACAAACAGATCCTCAGTTTCTTTGAGCTAGTTCCTTGCTTCTACGAATGATTAAGTTCCCTTGAAATCCTTTCCACCCATGGCCCTAAAGTCCCTACAAATCTTTGAGAAAGCATTTGCACGAGGAGGAGGAGGAGGAATATCTGCTGGGCCTGCGTCATTGGCCCTAGCCTCTATGTACCTCCTAAACCAGTCAGGTATCGGTACACCCTTTGGAAGGTTAAGATTCCCCGACATGTTAAAACGAAAAAGAAAAGTTTCGAAACGAAGGATAGAAAGATAGTGCATATGGCTTTGGGGATTATGCCTTTTTAAATTTAAAACAACACATTTTCTTGTAAAATGCTTCTTTATATTTCTTTTGAAAATAGTTTTTCAAAAATTCTTATCTGATCTGGTAAACCTTTGCTTTGATACCAAGTGAAACACCCCACCCTCCGTTAAGGTCACTCACAAAGGGAATGCCTTAAGTTTGGTGGAGGGTTATAGGTACAAGACACAGAAAATTTTACAAGATAGATAAGTATAAGCAGCGGAATTCAAATCATTTATTGAATACGTGGTTCAACACAAAAGCATTACGTCAAATTGTCTCAAAACAACTTCCCAAAACATTACAACATAATTTCTGTCTTGATTATTTAATAAAGAAGCATAAATCATAAATAAAACTGCATAAATACTCAAGGATAATGTCCAAGAGCCATAGCCAAGATTGAGAGAGAGTCCAAATCATACATCTACTTTCTTAAAGCTAGCAAAGGGTCTGACTAAGCTGAAGTTTTCCCTCCTTGTAGACCTGTGTGGGGGGGGGGGGAGGAAGAAAAGGAGACGAGAGAAAATGGGTCAGATAATAAGTCCGGTAAGTTCAGTGATTACTAGTATTTAAACAAGGAAAGGGATCATGACAGTGATAACAAAACATAGGACGAACATGTGATCGCACCATTACTACAGTCTCTGCACCTACTTAACCATTGGTTCAACCAGCCCCACGTGTTTATAACAAACGATCCCCTTAATGATCGGCTCCTACTCGCATGCATTCATATCCTGTGTCATTCAGCCCCGCTTGACTGTAGCTACCTGTGCTGGTCCCACCATGGGGTGTATCAGTCCCTCTGGTGGCAACCCGACACGATTCAAGATGCACACTGTACATTACTGATGCCCTGTGCCTGATTTTTCCACTCCGGAGTACGTGCACGCCCATACTCCGTCAGAACCTACACTGGCCCACCAACCGCCGACGTTTTGACCGCTGATAATTCAGCCCAGTAATCGTGCCCCACCATGCCTAGTTTCAGGGTACCATGATACATCTATGTGGGTTACTACTGAAATGGGTCCCCGTTACTAGGGTTTTCTAATCAACATGTTTATTTGGTTAAGTGTCCAAGTTTACCTAATCCCGCCCGTTCGTTTAGTTAACATGTTGAATCGGTTAAGTGTTTTCCTAATTTACTTAACCTTATCGATACTGACTTAGCTTTAATTTATTAAAGCACCAACCACTCACATTAGACAGGTCTTGTTGTGGCCACTGGATGTGCTGGTCGGTTCCGGGAAGATTTACACCACAACTCAGTCTAACCTCGGGTTCTTTTTGGGCCAGATGCACTAACCACCCACATTAGACAGGTCTTGTTGTGGTCACTGGATATGCCGGTTGGTTCGGGGCAGATTTACACCACAACTCAGTCTAACCTGGGGTTAGGCATATTCGTCTTTTCTAAATTCATATTTTTCTATATATATATCTAATTTCTTTATGTGAATTTAATTTAATCACGCCATAATTATCCTTTGATTATGCTCAACATAAATGGTATATCAAATATACCATTTAATGAACAAATCTATGCCATGAATTTTCATATTTCCCATCGCTACCCCCGTGGAACGTATGCATGAATCACATAAAATGTTGGGCTAGTAAGTTAGCCCAACCCATAAACAAGAAAAGGGGTGATAAACAAGAGACATGAAATAAACATAAAATAACATACATTTCAACTTGTCATGTGTAGCTTGGCATAGAGGTATCATTAACTTTAATTAAATGGGTAAAGGTGAACTTGTGACTAAGTTGGGTCTAATGGTCATGTAAACTTGACAAAGGTGTAGCATGGAAGTTCAACATATAATCACAGTTTCAACCCACAACTTTAGCATATAATCTTATGTATGTCAAAACATAAGAAAGCTATTATAATCATTTTTTTATCACAATTTAGCATGACGTTAAAAACAAAAGAGGACTACAATTCCACTTTTTCAACATAATTAGATTCAACCTAACATGAATATACATGAGTGTTGATCTAACATATAAGCATGTGTTTTAGATCACAAACTTGCAAATAACCACCAAATTGTAGCATGACATGTTTTACCATTTAATTAGCAGAATAAATCCATTACCCAAATCATAATAGATTTTAATAACATACAATATGTTCATCACCACAAGCATATAGACATGATTAATATACAACATTTTCATTGCCACAAGCATATAGACATGATTAATATACAACATGTTTATCGCCACAAGCATATAGACATGATTAATTCCAACGATACTTTAAGATAAATGAGAATCAAATCTTATACATAAGCATCATTCTATATCTCAATTACAACATGTCATGATTCAATCGAAAGAATGTTTAAATCAACGTAATAACCAACTTACAAACTAAAAGGAATTCTTGCGTTCTGAAATCTGAATTCTGAAATTAGAGATGCGCGCCTTTGATGAAGATCGTTGAATTAAACTAGTTTTTATTTGATTTTAGATGTAAGCTTTTAACTCGTCTTTGAATTGAAAACAGTGACGTCTACTCCAAATTCTCTACTGACGGCATTTCAGTTCTAGGATTATTTTTCTGTGTGTTTTTAGGTTGAGCATTGAGTTGTTTATATAGAATTTCAGTTTAATTATAGCCGTTAGATGAACCTAGGGTTAATCACAGCCACTCAGACCAGATTAGGACCATCCAGAAACCCTAGTGACTTAGCAGCAAGTCATCAGTCATTCAAAATTCAGATCTGTCCGGGGGCCAGGTCGACCCCCAGGTCGACCTCTAGGGGGTAGGTCGACACTAGGGTCGACCCCCGGTCGACCTACCTGGGCGGGAATTTTCCCGCCCAGCCCGCTTCTGACTTCTGTTTGAATTTTGAAATCTGGCTCGAGCTGTTTGAATTTATTTGAATTTCTGAAACTTCTGGAGGCCATAACTTTTTCGTACGAAGTCCAATTTACGCAAACTCGGACTCTATCTGAACCAGAATTCCAAGACGAACACAATGGCGTAATCCGTTTCCCTTAATTCTCACTTTTTAAATTAAGTATTGTTTAATTCCTTACTATAACATTAAAACAAAGTACGGGTGTTGCAGAGAAGGTGCAGGTGGTGGAGGTGATGACAATGTTGATGATGAGGAGGACGACGATGATGACATGAAGGAGGATGACGATGGTGAGGAGGACGACGACGATGGTAACGCTATGGACTTATGATTACCATCTACTACAAATATGATTTCATGATGTATATATGTATTTATCATGTTGTAACGTATTGTATGTTGTTCTGTGGATTCATGTTGACGGCTGTATTATACATGTTGTGAGTTGTTGATCATCGTGTGTTTTATGTTGCTACTTCATTCTCATAATGCATATTTAACAAAGTACGAATTACCACAAAGCGATAAGCTCTGTATATTTAATTTTAGTTCATTCATTAAAATTTAATTAAAAAAAGAGGATGACCTGATTGTTTTAACTCATTATGAACCAAATTTTAATTATATAATCATGGAATCTTGTTTAATTCAGCAAAGGATGACCTATAGTATTTAACTCCATAGTTTAAAACATTCAACTTGTTTAATTAATTAGGCATGGTTACTACACAAACTAACCGCGATTTTTTGGAAAATATAATTTACACATATTTCATAATGTACAAGACCAAATCACAGACTGTGACATTCATTAGAAAACTCTATTCGATTAAGTATTGGAGAATCTTGCTTGGAAGGATTCCGACATTTATTTTATTTTATATATTAATTTGAACTTCGTTTCGAAAAATTACGAACTACCACAACGTGACGAGCTAGATATCACTAATTTTAGTTTAATCGTTAAAATTTAATAAAACAGAGGACGACTTGAATGTTTTAACTCAATATGAACCAAATTTTAATTACATAACATGGAATCTTGCTTAAGTCAGCAGAGGACGACCCGTGTTGTTTAGCTCCATAATTGAAAATATTCGACTTGCTTAATCAATCAGGTATGGTTACTACATAAACTAATAACGGTTTTTTGGAAAATTTATTTTACACATATCTCATAATGTACAAGACCAAACACAGATTGTGACATTCATTAGAAAGCTCTATTCGATTAAGTCTTGAAGAATCTTGGTTGGATGGATTCCGACATTTTTTTTCATTTTATATATTAATTTGAACTTCATTTCGTAAAATTATGAAGTATCACAATGCGATGAGCTCGATATAATTAATTTTAGTTCATTAGTTAATATTTAGTTAAAAAATATTACTATAATAGAAATTAAAAAATTACTACATTAATAATTAAGTATCTACTATATGAGAAATTATAAAACCAACTACAATTGAGGAACTTTGAAATAAGAATCTGCTTTTTGAGTCCCATCCAATATTCCTTCTCATGATCATCCATTCCAGTCAGGTCTTTAGCCAATATTTCTTTCTTCTCTCTTTGTTGTTCCATAGCCTATTGATGTTGCTTAACAACTAACTCATGTGTTTAAATTAGCAACTTCTGCTACTCAAGATCAATAAACCTTCTCATTACTTCTATTTTCTTCTAAGCTTGCAAAATTTTGTCTTTATGTCTATGCTCGTGTATGTCAAGGGTGACGTTGACTTTTGCATCCACGACAACATCAACCTTTTTCTTCCTCTTTGCAACTTTGGCTCCCACTGATCTATAATCTTCGTCTTGTCTTTGACTAAATTCGTTGAGTATGTTTTCCCTCCTAAATAAAGAATCTCTTCCCAATAACACTCTAGGACTAGACAAATAAGTGGATTTTGAAGTTTTATTCTTTCTCATTGCAGATGTTTGAACATCACATAAGCTCTTTGACAGTATCAGAGTTCCATTTTAATTGGCCAGTATGCAGCTCATAACAGTTCAAGAACTGAAAAAATGTGATCTTTTTGCCCCATTTTTTCTAGCAAACAACTTCTTAAACTCCTCGTTTTCCATTCTTTTCTTACAACAAAAAATTGAACAGATTTGTAAGTAGAAATTACTACATCACTAACATACGTATTATAGAAAACATACAAAATGATCCTCGCCTTCCATGCCACTAGGATTTGATTTCTTTATTTTATAAACTTGTGATTCATAAAATGATGTTTGATGGCTTATTTTCCTGGATCGACCCTGAATCGCCGATGACGTTCGTGTGCTTTCAAGATGCTTGAGGTAATAGGCTTTCTTTATTTTTTCCTGGACCTGCCGCCAGATTCGTCGTTGCCTATAACTAAATCCTGTGCAAACCAACAGAATATATTTCATAGATCGTAGTCCTCCTCGCTTGCCCGTGGAAGGATTGATTGTTTAAAAAAGTCTGAATTCATGAACTTTAGATTGGCATCAAAACACACTAGCAATTGAAGAGGTCAATGACATTAATGCAATGAAAATTGAAGAACTAATAGGAAATCTAGTGTTCTTTGAAGTCCATATGCAAGGATGGAAAGAAAATAAGTCCTCAGAAAAGAAATCAATAGCATTTAACACAACAACTGATGATTCTGACTCAAATAGCGATGATGATAAAGTAATAGCTTTAATGACAGGAAATTTTAAAAATTCCTAAGATATAGAAAAATGTTTAATTTCAAGAGGAGCAAGTAAAGAAATTATATGAAAAATAATGAAGTTCTGAATAATGTCTGATATTTTAACTGTGATGAACCAAGACACCTGAATAGATTTTGTCCATATCCATAGAAACAAAATCAACTTTCGAATGATAATTCATCAAAGAAAAGAAAAAGAGAATATGTAGAACTCTGCATGATTCTAATTCATCTTCTACTGAAGAGCCGCAAGAAACGAACAATTCGAATATGTGCTTCACAACATTTCACAAATCAGAAGAAACTGAATAACAGATCTAAAAATAGGCATGCCTTTATAATAATTATTTTTGGTTAAATTGTTTGAATGGTTGCTTGTTTGATTGCTTTGTTTGAAATTTTGAATTTTAAACTCAAAATTCAAAAATTGAAATTTAAAATTTAAAATAATTATTATTAATATAATGAAATAGTAATATAAAAAGTATTTTAATAATAAATCTTGTCTTAGGAAATAATTAAATAAGAATATAAGATATAAATTAATCAAAACGTCAAAATAAAATGTCATTTGAAAAATTCAGAAGTTATGTTGACATACCCTTTTATACATGTCGACATATGTGTTAAATTTTGAAATTCAAAATTTGAATTTTCCTCCGCCTTTCCATCAAACCCAATATTCTGAAAAGGTGTCTCTTGACCAGAGAACATGTCCGTAGATTCACTATTTAACTATCTATTCCTATCATCTTTTTCAACCTTTAATTCAAAATTCAAATATCATATACTCTTTACAACAACTCTCTAATGGCTTCCTTAAGCACACCTAGCACCATGAGGCTGACCACGACCAACAAAGGCTTCCTTTACAACAACCCTGATGCTATCAAAGATTAACAAGGTATGCAAACTTTGGTAAAGTTGATACAGGAGAATTTGCTATTTCTAGTGATTTCGCTTCTTTTAATCCTCAATCTCTTTTTGATCAAAATGGTATTCTAAGTTTTATTGATTCTCGGGCTATGCAGTTAAAGCCCCGCTAATTTCCTGCAATATCCCTGCTATAGCCTGTACTACTCTTCGACCGCTATGCTATTTCAATTTAGCATTGATGGACAGTAGATCCGCTTTTAACCCCACTATTTTCCGCTGCGCCCGCTAAATCAAGGATATTTAGCACTTGCTTTAGCAATATTAGTGTACAAATGATGATTTTACCAGTTCTCTATTAAAACCATTCACAAATCTAAGTGGAAATAACTAAATTTAAGCAATAAGTAGCCAATAAAAGAAAGAAATCTACAATAATCATAAATTTTAGTGTGCATAACGATGATATTATTTGATTTTGCCATATAATATTAACTAATAATCGTTGATTCTACAAAAATTTGAGAATGATAATCAATTATTTTTAAATAATTTGCTTTACATCTAATTAACCTTTTTGCACTTGCTCTATATCCCCGATTTATCCTCACTACTGCTTTTCCACCCCCACCGCTATAGAAACGCTAAGCCCCGAAATCAAGGATTGCAATATTGGATATTAGTTGAAAAGGAATCCGCATCAACCCAGCGTTGTGTGGGACTGGATGTAGGGTAACTACGAACCATTATAAAATCCTGGTGTATACTTTCCTTTTATTGCTTTTTATTATTATTACCTGCATCTGTAATTGATTCTATGATTATTAATATCTGTGATTTGCATAACATTCTAATAAACTTAAAAAGATTTTAAGAAATTAATAAAATCCATAAAAAACTATGCACCTCCTCTAGGTTTAGTTTGCTTTAAGATACTTAATCTGCATCCCCATTAATTTTCTCGCACTAGAAATAATCTCCCCACACCAGGAGAAAAGGACCCGCAGTCATCCAAATGAACCACAAACCCACTATCTCCTTTTCCCGAGTATACGTTAGGTCTTACGCCTCGATGATCCATTTTTCCTGTGTGTCTACAACGATGTCCAACTTGGAAGTCATCTTGATGGTCCCCATTTGGAACCCTTGTGACAGCTTCCTCCTTAGATTTTTCTCGATCTCGGATTTTAGTTGGTCATTTTGGAGTTCATCCGCTGAAGTGTATAGTTGTCGTCATGATGAAATGTCACGCCATGAAGAGCTCCTTCCATATATATGTTGCCCAAGCCGACCACAAAATCACTCAAGTTTCGGATCGGCATGGCCGATCCAGCTTTGGGTTTGTTATCGAACCAAGTCTAATGCGGTTCGCATGTCGATTCGGATCTTGTTCGGACATGCCTATCCGAATATGGTTCGACCTACTGAATCGGAAGCCCCTCATCTCTACTCCCTTCCTCCATCTAAGCCTTCTCCTTAGCTGAACAAGAGTGTGCTTCTTATGCCGAACCGGAACTGTTGACGCCATAACTTGGTCTTTGGAACTCCAAATGACTCAAAACTTTGCCTAAGGCATCTTGGAACCTTACTTGTCATCCTCATGAAGTATCACGCTGATCTGGGCTAATGCAAATCCGAACTAGGCCGAACAAGATTCTACTGCTTCTTCCTAATTCCTCATTCATCATTCATAGGCGTTTTCACCCGTTCAAGCATTCCTGGACAAGGTTCTAACATACAAAACATACCCAAACAACATTAGTTCAAAACGAAACAAGGTAAAGAATCCAATGTGGTAGCCTTGAGATCTTTCTTAATTTCCAAGTTTGACAAACATTACCCAAATCAACTCAAACTTGCATATACATGATTATATGATTAATCACAATTTATAAGCATTTTTCCATATTTTATGAGTTGATTATAAGTTAATACATCCTAATTTGTGAGCAAAGATATTAATCAATCACCTAAATATCGAAAGTTTTGTTAGATCCAAAATGAATGGTATTTCGATCCGACCCCTAGGTGTTGCAGCAACTCTAACCTTAATTTGATGTTGATTTGACTTGGTCTTTACTTAATGTGGTGGTTTAGTTACATATAGTAAGGTTTAGGGAGGGTTTTATAGGATTTATGTCATTGATGGGTATATGATATATTTTGGGAGTTGTGTAATTAGTGATAGTTGATTCTCCAACTCATTTCAGCCCCCACTAACCCCAATCCTGAAATGGATCCTAGGCCCAACCACTTATGATAACTTTTTAGCCCATTTAAGTTATTTAGCCCTCTTCAAACCTTATTTCATCTATATTTTACAAACGGTAAGTTTATTTGCTTATTAAGACCACTCTACGGCTTGTGAAACCAGCATCTGGATCTAAAGAAAGTGGTTTTAGGTCTAGATTCTTGGCAAATCAAAAGTTATGGACATGATAAGATTCTCAAAGGGTAAAACGATCACATTAAAATTTGAAAAAATAGTGAAAGTAAGAATTGACCCTACTAGTCCTTTTCTAAAGTGACATGACCATATGACCTCACATGCAAGTAATATAAATATTTTACGATCCTCCAATACGTAAAATACGGGTAGTTATAGTAGATTACCGTGGTTAAAGATGTAAAGCATACACGATTGTTTTGTATAATTAATATTTAATAATAAAATATAAAAATAGTGATTTGACTTAAATGATTAACTTTTACATTGATAGTATGAGCTTTCATGAACTAATTACATATGATTTCATGGTTGTTTTATTTACAAATAAGTAAGTTTTAAAAAGAGTAGTTAGACAAATATGGATATATCGTCAATAATGTATATAATTCAAAAAATATATACGAAATGCATCAAAATTGAATATACGGTGGTTCGTAATTGTAAACGCATGCAGTAAATGTTGTATAAGTTTATAGTCATCAGCAACAGTTGCAATTGTGGTTAGTGGTAATAACGATGGTTACCGCAACTGTAACACCTGTGTCTATAACAGTAGTTTGTTTCTTTGGTTTTGAGCAATAGTGATAAATTTCTGATTACTTAAAACTCATAGATGCAGATACATATATTGAAAGCCATATCCGTTAAAACTGAAGAACGAAATTAAACAATTAGGACATTTAATGTCATTACCGCGTCATTATTTTAAAGACATTTAAGGACTTATGTAGTGCAATACCCTACAATACATTTCTTATGTCAAAATGTTCTTATTTTTCATAGGAATAGTTTGATTAAGGTCCAATTTAAGTTTTATAATAAAAAATACTCCCTATCTTAAAACATTATAAAATTGGTTCCTATTTTAGAACATCATTAAAAAACATCAAAATTCAATGTAAAAATTTATTAAACTTCAAAACTTAATACAGTATATAATCATTTTCATATTCATGTAAATAAAAACAAAAAAAGCTTTGAAAAAAAAAAATCACATTTTAGCGAAATTCTGCTTTTTTTTTGAAAAATTGCAGAAATCGCAACAATTTTATCAAAATATTATTGACTTTCATGTAATTTTTACTACTATGCTTTAAATTTTCAAATTCAATGCCTAAACTTATTTAAGCATCACATTATTGTGGAAAAATCATCAAAAAAACATTGAAAATTGTGTATAAATGAAAAATATTTCATTTCAAGTAAAATTGCAAAAAAGAAGCAATTATTCACTAAAACTACCGACAACCGACATGTCTTCAATTTTTTCTTATACTAACACTTGTCTGCAATATACAGCAAAGTAGCTGCAGATATACACTACAAGAGGAACCGTAAATACCAACCGTTAGGGGTCGTTAGCGGTCGTTGGGACAGCCGTTGGTATACAGATCAACGGCTTCCAAACGCAGATAACGCATATTTCCAACGGCTTCCAACTTCCTTACATGGCTACATGTCTTTATTTCTGGCCAAAGAAACGTTGGACCTTGTTGAAAACCGTTGAAATATGCCGTGGATAGCCGTTGGAACCCGTTGAAAACCAATGACCTATAAGCCGTTGCTTGCCGTTGAAAATCTGAGTATTGTTTTACATAATTGAAACTGCACACTTCCAGTCACACACAAATATATATATATATCCATCAAAATTGCTTCATTTCAAGCATATAATTCCCAGTCACAATCAAATATTCACCCAAATACAATATTATACGAAAATCAAACACAAAACACATACCACAAACAAATATTTGCATAAAAAACTACTCAATATATACAACCATGTCCAAACCATGTACAAACGAACAAAAACATCTATCACCATGTCCACAACATCATCACCAACACAACATCCATATATATACAACCATGACCATAAATGTATCAAGCCTCACCAACTCTCAAAGCATATATATATATATATATATATATATATATATATATATAACAAAAAATAGACTAACCTCAACTCTCTCCACCAGAAGATTAAGGTGGCGTACCGTACCGATCAATGAACTCCACCACCTGACAGTTAAGCTACTCCCTCTGCTCTTCGCGGCGTAGATCACGCTCGTGAAGCTCTACAATCTATGCTCAGAGCTGTGCGATATTCTCTTTATCCTGAGCCCTCTGGTAGGTCTGCTGAGATGTCTAACCTGTATATAATTTTAGATTTTTTGAATAGAAGTAGTAATCAGAATAATATACCAATAATTCTAGTCTTAAATTAAAATAAAATACAACCTAAATATACAACCTTTAAATAGATAGTTACAAGATTTAAAACCCACTGACTTGATAAAAATAATAATAGTATGACATAATGTTGTATGTTTTTAAGACTACTTGAAAAATGCTTGTTTTTATTGCTTATTTATTAAAATTTCTAGCATTTGATTACCCCTTTTTTAATGCTTTTGATTTAACTTCACCTAAAAATATCTGTTTATTAAATTGACACTAAAGATATTTATTTTTATTTAGCAAATGTTAACAATTTTGTTTTACATTTCTCAAATGTTCAAATGTTCAAATGATGCCTCACTTGAATTCTAAGAAAAAAATTATTCTTATCCTTTTATGGTTTTAAGATCTCGTGTTTATATTTACTTGAAGAAAATGAAATGATTTAGCTAACACGACATTCAAAACTTGTTATCGCTTGTTAAATCTAGTTTTTGGAATCTCTGGGTGTTAAATTAAGTCCGTGGAAACATTAATCATCTATTATTTTGACATATATTTTAGCCTAACTCACAAAATTTTATTTAAGTTAATGTTTCATCTACACCATCATATAAATTTAATATCAATGCTTTATCGGTACTGTTACTCATCATTTTCTTGGGATTCTTCATTTACCAACGTCGGTTTTAATGATATGAACGTCAAAGATGACATGTACTTTGCAATTGTTTGTTCAAAGTTTTAATAATAGCAATTGGGGTAAATTTCAGTTTTTATTATAAATTTTAGTTTCGATACCTCTAGATTGCCAAAATCATATCGTTTATTCCGGATAGGTGGATCCGTAACAACATCAAATATCCTATCCTCATCCTCCTTAGTCAACTCTGTCATCCCACTGGATTCCAGCATCAACGGCCTCTATTCCTGAAATTTCTCATGTCAAATAAAAAACAGTTGGATTTAGCTTACACTATAATTAAATTATAACTTTAGATTAATTATGTTATACTTACATATGCCTTACACGCCTTAGCATCGTGGTCCAAAAAGTAGGAAACAATGTTTGTGTCGTCGACCTTAGGCAATGCATGTGTATGCTCAAATACATCCCAGTACGACACATGAACACTACGCTGTCTCTCCTGAAATAAACGTATACATATATATATATATATATATGTATATATGTGTGTGTAAATTAGAAATTAAAGTTAAATCAACTATTAATTTTAACAACTTATAAATTAAAATCTTTAACTATGTAATTAATAAATATACCAGGTCCTCGCGATGGTGTTGAAAATTTGTGTAACTGGATTCTTGCTCCTGTTTGCCGCGTTTCTCGCGGACTTGGCCTATACATTTAAATTAAAAAATATATATTCTAAATTATATATTAATTGAATAGAAAATTTTAAATTAAATTTGCAGTAACTTTACCAGAAACTGGTCATCATTATTCCAATAAAGTATGTAGGTCATCCCATACCATCTCGCTTATCCAGTTAGGTCGTTTCCCACCTGATTTTATGTTGTTCATCGTCTCTCTGTAATTTTTTGCCACTTTAGAGTTCTAGTGGCACTTGATGATGTCTAAATCGGTCTCCTTGAGATCCAAAACTCCCTACAATTTTTTTAAAATAGCATAAATATGAACTGATCAAATAGGAGCATGACTACTTAATTAATGTAATAGATGATATAGCACACGTACATACCAGAAAATCCTGCTATATCGTCTCCCTGACCATGTCGGGTATCGACGTCCACATAGGCCAACATCCAGTTATACGAGTCTGATAAGCGCATCTTGATGTACTCAAGAATGTGTTGGAAGGCTCCAACTCAAAACCCCTGTGTTAAACCAAAAAAAACATTTCATGGCTACTAGAACAACAATTTACATAATTTATTGTACATAAATTAAATTTATACCTTTTGTTTGCTTTTGGCTTAAGCCACACCACAAGATGGGCTAGCTCCTGCGATGGACCACTACCACTGCCACCTACAGGATCTTGTGATGTCATACCTGTTACAAACAATAACATAACATTACATAAAAGAGCTATGTAAAACAAAGAGTATGAGATAACATATATGAGAGTACTATGCGATATAAATAATATGACATGACATAACATAAATAACACACTAGATTTCTTTATGTGATATAAATAACACATTAGATAACATATATAAGAGTACTATGTGATATAAAAAAGTAGGAAAGGCTTTGATTCTTTTTTTTTTGGCAAAGCCGACAGGGTTAAGTGGACCCCTACCACTTTTATTGATATGCTTAGAAGAGTACATAGATACTAAGAATAGAAAAACAATAAAAGATGTAGAATACAAAGCATACAATGATACAAAAGGAAATAAACACATATTTACAAATATCGCACTTATTGCGCAAAAATGCCTGGGTCGAAAGTAAAATGAAGGAATTTTAATCTGTCCCTTATATCTCTCATCAGTATTTTCTTCCATTGAACAGTGGATAGAGCATTGGCAATATCAAAAGTACGGGTGTTCCTCTCTCTCCAGATGTTGCTAATCGCCTTCTTGAGAATGAAGTTAAAAATTCTAGCTCTTGGTTTCTTAGTACCAGTTTTCTTCCTTATATACTCCCATTGATCATCACTAGTGACAGGAAAGTTTGCATGCCGAATTTGTTGAAGAACAGACTGCCATAATTGTTGTACACATCTACATTCGAAGAAAAGATGCTAAAAACTTTCTGGAACTTCATTGCAAAGTACACACTGCTCATTCACCGCCATCCCGTATCCATGCAGCTTGTCTTCGGTGAGAACAGCCTTGTGCATCACCTTCCACAGCACCAGATTTTCCTTTTGAGGGTTGTCCCTTTTCCATATTAGCTTGTGCAATCTATAGCAAGAAAGAAGCGTAAAACCTGATAAAGCAAAATACATAGATTTAATATTGAAACTCTCACCTTTCCACTTCCATCTCGTTTGCTGTTCATTGCTACTGATTTATTGCATATCGTCAATTCTTTGTCGTAGGGTTTGAACTTCATGCATGGTTGAGTTTGGCAAATAGAATTTGCCAAGGTGCATTAAATCACTGACTTTAGCATTGAAACTTATCCCAGAGCATAGTTTCTAAAGGTAAGTCATCTCTTTGGTGATAATTAGACCGTGGTCCAACCAGGGATCATCCCAAAAACTAATTTTTTTCATAAGCTGCATGACTATATTTGAAATAAGGAAGAATGGTGTGCTTAATATTGTTGATAGTTTTCCAAGTCCAACTATATCCCTGCAAATTGCTTAAGGACCAAAAGTTTTGATCCTTAATAACATGGTTCTTAGACCATGTAACCCATAAACAAGATTTATCATTTAGGATATCATCAATATACTTGACTATGGCAGCCTTATTCCAAATTTTAGTGTTGATTATACCAAGACCACCATAGTTGATAGGTTTTTCAATTTTTGTGAATGATATTGGGGCATTATACTTTGCATGTGTACCGCCTTTCCATAGAAAGTGCATACATGCAGTTCTTATCATGCTGTGCAACTTGTTGGGCAAGAGATAAGTTCTAGACCAATAAATTTGCATAGCAATAATGACAGATTTAATGAGAGTTAATCTACCAGCTTGACTAAGCACGCTATTCGACCAACAGTTTAATCTCTTAGTAATCTTATCAAAAAGAGGCACACATTGAAATGTAGTGATTCTAGAAGTAATCATGGGAAAACCAAGATAAGATATGGTAGTTTCACTGCATTGCAACCCAGTTAAATTCTGAATATGCATTTTACATTCATCGCTAACACCAGCAAGCATAATGTTGGATTTTTCATAGTTGATCCTAAGACAGTAAGGAAATAATTTTTTTCCAAAGTTGACATGATGGTGCATAGAGTTTTACCATTAGGTTTGCAGAAGATGATGAGATCACAAACAAACATAAGTGAAGTTATTTTAGGATCAGTGCATTTGGGCTGCAGGTCAAACAGATTATTATCAACTTGCTGATCAATCATTCTAGTTAACAATTCCATAACAGTGATGAAAATATAAGAGGAAATTGGGTCACCTTGTCGAATGCCTTTTTTTACTTTTGAAAAAACCTACTTGATTGCCATTAACATTAATGGAGAAATTGGGTGTACTAATGCATGCACGAATCCATGCAGTGAAACACACAGGAAATTTCGTATAACTTAGAATCCTAATAATGGAGGACCAATGTAAGGTGTCAAAAGCTTTTTTGATATCAAGTTTCATCATGGCTCAAGGGGATAGGTTCTTAGTGCTATAGCCTTTGATCATTTCACGAGCAAGAAGGACATTATCAAGAATGTTTCTACCAGGAAGAAAAGAAGCTTGGTTATCAGAGATTAGCACAGGTAAAACTTGTTTAAGTCTACAAGCAAGAATCTTTGTGATGCATTTGTATATTGTATTACAGCAGGAAATAGGTCTAAAAGCATCAACAGAACTAGCATTTTGGATTTTAGGAATTAATGCAATAACAATGTTATTAAAAGCATCAAACATTTTAGCATTTCTGAAAAATTGTTTAACTGCATGACAAACATCATTAGCAATAATATTCCAACATTTAGTGTAGAAAGTGGTGTTAAATCCATTTGGACCACCACAAGAGTTCTGATTAAGGGAGAACATAGCTTCCTTGATCTCCACATCATCAATAGGAGTACACAGAAAGCTTATCATAGTAGCGTTAAGTTTTGGTAGAATCATGGGGTTAATCTCTTCAATCAGGGGAGAGAAATTGTCATTGTTACCAAATAGATGAGCAAAATAGTCAACAAAAGTATTTTGAATGGAAGTTTGAGTTACATGTACCTGCCCCTGCTGATCAGTGATAATGTGAATGGTTTCCCTTATTTGCTTTGCCTTGAGGATAACATGAAAGTAGACAGAATTTCTGTCTCCATCATGAAACCACTTCACTCTGGCTTTTTGCTTTCTCATCAAGGATTCAGTATTTAAAGCTTCTTTGTGTTTACATGAGATTTCATGTTCTAACAAAGAAAGAGAAGGGTCCAGAGGGTTGCTAAGCATATTAGCTTGAATGTTTTCTAATTGATTTTGTAGCAAGTGGGATTTTAAATTGCCAGTTCCAAATTTTATGGAAGCCCATGTTTTAAGGGTGTTCTTAATGGCTCTATGCTTTTTTAAATAAAATAAACATGGGGTTTCCAAAGACTGGCAAATCCCATGTTTCTTTGATTAACTGAAAAAAAACATTTTCCTTAGTCTAAGAATCAAAAATTTTGAAGCTCACATTTCTAGTCATGACATCCTCATTCAAATGAATAATTTGAGGTGAGTGATCAGAGAGAATAGGCATTACAAGTTCATTAGATATGCATGGCCAAGAGTTAAGTGCTTCCAAGTTACAAAAAGAGTGATCAATTTTAGAAAAAGTACGAATAGCATTTCTATTGCAGCCATTCCAAGTAAAAGCAGGCCCATTAGTATTGATTTCAACTTAGTTAGGGCTTTGTATGGCTATGTTAATATGTCTAATTTCATTAAGAGAAACAGTGGAGCCTCCAATCCTTTCAGAAAGTTTGAGAGGAGAATTGAAATCTCCGCAAACTATCCAAGGATTGATGGAATGCTTACGTGTTGGAAGTGTATGAAACATATTTTCTCTAGCTAATGCATTGTTGTGAGCATAAACAAAAAGTACATAAGTATATAGTGTTTGATGGAATGTGTATATTTGAGCAGTGGATATATTGGGAGGTTGAACTGACTGTGATAAAATTGTGAATCAAAGGGTCAAACAAAATAAGAATCCTACCATAAATAGCCTCATGTAAGTTATGAATAAAGTGCCAAGTGGAGTTTATATACCTGGAAGCTCTAGTTGTCAGAGTGTCATTGAGTTTAGTTTCTAGAAGAATCAGAGCAGAGAGGTTGTGCTTCTTAATCATTTCCTTGCATTTATCCAGCTTGATGTCGTTATGAGCTCCTCTAATTGTATCAACCCGGAAAAAACGAGCCAATTTAAAATTTTTAAATTGGTTATTTCAAAGGAATTTGAACAATTGAAATAGAATATTTCAATAAAATAATGAATTAGAAATAGTGAGTCAGTTTGAAAATTTGAATTCAAACTTTGGCTGACTGTGCAGGGTGGAAAATATAACGGATTTTAGCGAAACCAAAAATATTTAAATCTGTTTGTCAATACCTTTCTAACAAATCTAAAAAATCGAAGTTTCATAACAGGAATCAAAAGTTATGGCCGAATGAATTTTCAGAAAGGTCGCTATATAGAATATATAGCCCTGGAAAATAGATATTTTCCAAACGACCTCGGAATTCGACGAAACCACTTTTGTTGGGTCCGGGATGTCAACCTATTGCTAGGTTTCAAATTTCATAATTTTTGAAGCTAGTATGTGAGCGTGGCAAAAGAAAATATGTTTGGTCAATTTCTGTTAAATTGGATTGGCCAGAAAATGGCCATTTTTCAAACAATCTCAGAATTCGACGAAACTAGTTTTGTTGGGACCGAAGCGTCAAAACATAGCTAGATTTATTTTTCTGGAATTTTTCGAATCAGTTTGTGGCCTTGGCAAATTGAAATGTACGTTCAAAGTTAAAATTAAATGTTTTATACTTTAATTTGAAAAATAACTGACTGTAATAGTCGAATTGGCCAACGAAACATATCCCATTGTGTCCGGGATGGGGGTATTTAGCTAGGGACGATAGTCGTTGGGTTTGAATTGGTGTCCGTGTGGAGAAACACTATTTAAAAATTTATTAAAACCATTGGCCAATCAGAATTTTTCTTTCATTATTTTTAAAAATAAAAAACCCCAGAAACCCTCGTTTTTCTCTCTCGACCGACGATCTACGTCGTTCGCCGCTTCCCCTCTAAATTGCCGCCGCCACAGGCGATTTCAGCCTTCGCCACCCCCTACCTCGACGCGCCTCCCTCCCCTCTTCCAATCCGACCCAAGCTCGACCCCTATCGCCACCTCCATCGCCAGAAACGTCGACCCAAAGTCGAGCACTTTCCGCCGCCGCCACGAGCAGATCCGACCACCGAACCACCTCAAACCACCCTGCGCCGACTCCCCTCTCCTCCCTCTTCCACGTCATCACCTCTGATCATCCTATCGTGCCTCGGTTCTCGCGAAAACTGCAACCCTAGTTTTGAACCATCGATAAAGGTGAGTTCTTTTTGATGTTTGAACTTTGAAAAATCATATCTTTATGGTGTGTTGACGAAATTCGATGAAACATGAAACATCGGGACCGCAAGGAGTCTCTCTACCACATAGAAGAGACCGCGGATTTTTCTGAGTCATCTACGATTTTTAGCACTCTAAAAACCAATGTGAGAAATCTAAATTAAATGAATTTGAATGGAAAATGTCGTGTATAAATTATATAAGCGAAATATAAATTACACACGTGTTGTATACCTCATGTACATGCGTTATGTAAGCTATATGAGCGAAGTATGAATTATACATGCATAGAATTATTTTCACATGTGTTGAAATGCAAGTGAAATATAGAAATTATATATATATATACTCCCCTCGTCCACAAACCATGGACGATATTTATTGTTGTGTATTGGTGTGAAATATTGGATGAAAATGCGAATGGTTGAATAATTGTTTGTGGTTGATATTGATTGGTTGTGGTTGAAAAATACCCATTGGTGATTGAAATGAATTGGAAATAATTGTGGAAATAAAAATAAAACATGCCGCCTGCGTGCGAATTAGATGCATGAATCCCCATTGTCAAAAACCGCGAGGTTTTAAGGTAGAGCGAGGAGCCGTACTAGGGACGGTGCCGGTTTTAACTACCCTGCCGTTATGCTGCCGAAATTTTGAATAATATTCATGTGTTAGAATTATTTTTATATGTTGAAATTATCTTCATGCGTCGAAACTAAAGTCATGTGTTGAAACTATATCCATGGGTGGAAATGCTCATGTGTTGAGAAGTGATGTGTGAAAATCAAATTCATGTGTGAATGAATGAAGTGTTTAAATAATAAAAATCACATTTTTATAATATATATGAAGTATGTAAAATATTCGCCTTATATATATTAATAGTTTCAACAATAAAAATTGCATCTTTCTTATATGAACAACATATATAAAATATCCATGTGTGGAAATGCTCATGTGTTGAGAAGTGTGAGTATTGGAAAAGTTCATGTGTTGAATAACAAGATTGAACAATAAAAATTATATTTTTGTTGAAACTATGAAGTGTTAAAAACATTCATGTGTTGAATAAATATTTTAAATGATAAAAATATCATTTTTATCACATATGTGTTATGCTAAAGATATGCGATCGTTTAAATAAATATTTGTGAGAGAAATATTATTTTTAACATGCATAGGAACTAAATAAAATAGTCATGTGTTGAAATATATTTTAGTTCGCCAAAATTATCCATTTTGAAATGTGAAGTGTTAAAAATAGCCACTTGTTCAAATAAATATGCATGAGTTGAAATATTCATTAATTAGCTAATGATATGATTTTTGCCTATGCATGCAACATTAGAATGAATGGTGTTTTTAAACCGAATTGAATCAAATATGAAGTTGAATGGAAAATGATAAGTGATAAGAATTGCATATATGTACATGCATATTTATTGAACAGGTTATAGCAAAGAGGCTAGAGAAGAGGAATAAAATTTTGTGCCCGACAAATAGGTACACGTTTACTGTTTTGTTTGGGTGATGATTTTATGAGCCTGTTGGCTAGCCGCTTGGCTTTTTCTTTTTCTTTTTGACATGAGACGCCCGTGTGGCTATTTGGGGATTTTCCCAGCCCCTCCCGTACAAAGGAGGTTATGGCGAAATTTTCCAAAAATTAAAGGCGTTAGTGAAATATTTGAAGTGAAAACGGTATAGGAATTTTTGAATGAACTATATTTATATAAATATAAATAAAATTAAAACGAATCGTGGCCATGCAGTTCTTGTTTTGAAACCGTGATTTCAAATGACTAGTGCGGGAAATTCGACCATTGGATTTTCCCGAAACCGCAACCGTTGGGTTCGCCTTGGAAATATCTTTCCAACGGCACCAACTTTGTGAAGATCCGACAGTTGGATTGTCTGGACTGTTTAATTCAAATCTGAAGAAAAACAGCGCCAGAAACGATTATATTTATATATATAAAAATATAATTAAATTAAATCGAATAACGACGCTGCAGTTCGTAAATTGAAATCGTAACTTCAAACGGCTAGTGTGGAAGATCCGACCGTCGGATTTTCCCAAAACTGAAACCGTTGGATTCGTTTTGAAATAATCTTTCTAATGATATAAAATTTGTGAAGATCCAACGGTTAGATTTTCAGATATGTGTAAAACAAATTTAGTGAAAAACAGCGCCAGTGCATCGGCACGACCTGAAACGTCGTTTAATTAAATACGGCCGTTTTAAATAAATAAAAATGGCGATATATCATTATAAAATACTATAGACGATATAGAGTGGAAATAAACCAATTTTGTGTGTTTGCTTGATATGTGATGGTTGAATGTATTTAACATGAAAATTATAACTAAAGAACTGAAATGTGAATGTTGAATAGTCTAACCATGTGATAAATTGATTTGAAAATCTAAATATACGTGGGTTATTTGAAAAGGCCGAGTTCATCTCATTTCAAATAATCAATCGACGTTGAGAAGTCGAAGAGTCGAAGACGGTTGAAGACCGACGATCTTCACATTGGATGGATGGGCGCTACTGATGCTCGTGATCGGAGTAGCTACCTTGAAGGAGCTGAAGTAGTAACCGTCCAGACATACTGTTGATTGTACGGATATACGAGGAAATTGGTGCCTCCGGTTTCGTTCAAACCCAGAACGAACTTGTAAATGGACTGTGTGTCTGACATTGGATTTTGTTCTGTGCTGATTGATATCTGTTAAATATATATCTGTTTGGTGGCGGAGAATTTATTCTCTTGCTTAACGCCCTTCTCTGAGACGTACGAGCTCAGAGGTTATGTATTTATAGAAATCGGTCGCATGGAGTGGATTGCCTGTGTGGCACACCTAAGTGGCATATGATCAAGGTTTCTGTTGCAAAGCAAAGTCTTGTGGTTAATGATCAAAGCATGGTCTGTGTGACGTAGCTTTGTGTATAACGTGAATTCGCGAGCCTCACACCTCGGTATGAGTCAAAAACGGGAGAAGGACCCAAGGAGTGCACGACGTTTCTTTCTAGGTATGGTGGTGTCAGTGACCTCCCAGCCCTGACATTTATTTCTACTTTTCACCTGTGTGGTTGTTGGAATACGAGGCACCTTGATATAGGTCTGTAAGGACCGGGAAACGTGTGTTCAGGAATAATTAATCCTCAAAAGTAAGAGAGGACCGCCTTGGAGGTTCCAGGGATTGCTGTGTGCGGTCTTGGGACATTTGCTAGAGTGTCTCGAATCGGAGAGGAGCTTGGCCCTTGCCTCAACTCATGATGGAACCCAATTTCCAATACGAAATTTCGGATGTGATTGTATTACTAGTACGGCGACATAGTGGTATGGGTCATTTATGCCGCCTATGATTGATATTTATGATTGAAATCGCTTTTGAGACATATATGCACTAGTAATAATATCAAACACTTTTGTTTTATTCGTATGAAGCATTTTTGGCCATTATAAGGTAAAAACTCTATCCTCCGGCTTGCGTTGCATTGTGTGATGGGACCTGAGTCTTATAATGGCTTCATTTTATAAAAAGCATTGCGATGATTTAATCATTTACTTTATTTCATGCACTAGCACTCATTGGAGTAAACCCGTTCCGCGAAAGTGGCGTGGTCCTTTGATTTGCCTTATTATTGTTGTTAATAAGTTAAGTAGATTTCTCATACCAGTCTCATGACTGACTCGTAGTTTGTTTCACCTTGCAAACTCGGGTGCCCTCATTTTAACACGGGCAACCTAGTTACAGGTATCTGGTGCACTTTTGGCTCATGGCGAGGCTTGACTACACCGTGCTGACTTTGACTCTTTCCGCCATTATAGTATATGTATTATGATACCGCCATTGGCGATGTAGACTGATATTTATTTTGTGTACTCTTTATGTATGATTCCGCCTCTGGCGATGGTGACTGATTATGTATTATTATGCACTAAGTTGTATCCTGCACTGTGCTCTCTGATGTGGTGATATCTATATGATTCCGCTGTCATATGTGTGTAAATTATTCTATTTTATGTTTATGTTATTATCTGTGATCTGCTAATGATGATTAATGTGTTATATTCGAATGATTATCCTTAACACCGTGTCACGGGGTTTTGGGATCGTCACACTAATGTTCCATATACATAGTTTATGTATCATTATTAAACTCTAGATGATTATCTGTCTTCTTTGTCATATATCTGGTGCTGACCTTGTTTGAGATGGATGGTATTGGTGAGACACAGCTGTCAGATTTATTGCCTTTGTTGTTTAAGGCTTTTTGTTTTGTTGTGCTTTCATCAGTTTTCTCATAAAGGTAAGAGTCAGCCGGGTCCTTATTGATTCTTTATGTTAGTAGATGACATGATATAACATAATATAAAATTTTGGCATGATATAACATAAAAAATATGTTACTTCTTAATACAAATGTCTGATTAACACTACAAGTTTGATTCATAGAAATGTTACATATGAGTTTCATTCATAGAAATGTCTCCTTAATTAACATATGAGTTTGATTCGTAAGAATTTGTAACTTGTTAATAGATAACATAAGAAGTATCTATAACATAACATAAAATTATCTTTTTAAAATGAGAACTATTGGTTAGTCCTCATCACTTTCAGATTCTAATTGTATGTCCTCTATATATGGTTCATCTGTAATCTCAAATACTTTAATTAATGCATTTGATTCGTCGTTTAGAGGTCCAAAATCTGTTCGATCATCGGTTATTACAATTCCTCTCTTTTCCTCGACGTCTATTTGATAAGCTTGGTCGTCTGGAATATATGTCCATCAAATGTAAACCTTGCATTTGTTTTAAAAACAGCCCACCAAAATCTATCTTGTCTCTTCTTATAGATGAATGAGGAGCATAATATACTTGAAGAGCTTGTTTGGGAAGTACAAAATGATCATACTTATAATAACAGGAAGGTAATTTTTATTCTAATACACAATTTTAATAAGTTAATCCACCATTTTACTTTAATAAGTTAATCCACAACTATTTTGTAAGTTAATCCACAAGTGGACTAACTTAAAGATTTCACTCTATCATATAGTTTACAATCAATTTTTGTGCTTTTTTTATCAAACAAAACTAATATAACGATAAAGGAAGACATTTTGGAATCTCTTACAAATATACAGCTTGGAATGTAGACCAGAACATACTTGAAAATTATATATTGATTTTCTGATGTGAAAGACGAACTTTCCCTAGAATTCTAAGCTTTCAATGCTCTGCTCTCGTAGTAAATAGAAAGTTTGGAAGTAAACTAGCATTTTTATTTCTAGTTCCTTAGAGCTTCTGTTCTGCTGCTGAGTTCCTATTCTAGTCTTCTCCTGTGCTTTGCGGACGGATAAAACATATTGCTACTAAAGGCAAAAAACCTGCAAAGATACGCATGCTCAAACTAAATAAATTCCAAAGATGATGGTTATACTTGTTGCTATGATCCTTTCATGGGGACAGTATCTCCAACCCTCAAATACATGAATTATCATGTCTACGGCACTTTTTCGCATGATTTCACCATACAAAGAGTGAAGTTTAGGCAAAGTAAAGCTCAAGAAAATCCAATAACTAAAAGTTTCCACAAGGTCAGAAGATGACCATACATATAGGCCAACAAGAGAATTGGTGCAACCTGAGAGTCATCAAAGGCTCCCCGGAGAAAATAATTTGGCTTTTAGCAAAAATGGAGTTGCCAGTTGGCAAAACTATTTATGCTGTTTGTTTGACTCTATCAAAGAAAACTGAAATGCTAAGAAGAAGAAATACTGAGAAGAAGGAGAAATAAGAAATATACGATGCAATACTGAGAAGAAGGAAGACGAAGAGAGAAGAAGAAAGATGCAAAGCGGAGAAGAAAAAGATATTTCACGCTTTTTTTAAGTGGATGAACTAATTAAAATTGAAATATGATAAAAAGTGAACGATCCTATTTTGTGTGGATTAACTTGTTAAAAATGTGGATTAGAATAAAAATTACCTAACAGGAAGTATGTCTTACCTCTATAAGATTATATTTTGGGTGCACATTGATTCCAGAACTTGGAACATTGCTGAACCAGTTGCATTTAAACAAAAATACTTCTTCTGCCAATCGTGTGAAATATGTAAATTGCAGAATCTAGGTTAGCACGCCATAAAAATCATGTATATGGTAATTTGGATCATCATTACCTATCATGATCTAGACTTCCCCGATCCCGTAAGAGACAAAGGAGACCGAATTGTGTTGATAACATGACGCATCAGAAAACAAACATAAAAACTTTTCATTGCTATTACAATAATTTACATCAGAGTACAAGAATATTTCAGAGCACAAAAAATTTATCAGAGATTAAAATACATAAATTTAAAATGTATAAATACAATGTACAACGGAAATACATCAACTAACACAACTGAAAGCAATACACGGATACAAAGCTTTCCAAATATAGATCCAGGTGTAATCCAGGATCCCGTGAAAAGAAATATCTGCAAATCCAAAACTACTAGCTGCCCAAGTAGAAAATATGGGCACCCAGAGTTTAGGTAGAAAAAATAAACTCCGAGTCAGTCATGAGACTGGTGTGAGAACTCAAAAATAGTTATTAACTTTTTTTTAAAAGTTGGGTAAATCAAGGGACCACACCATATAACACAGAACGGGTTTACTCCCATGAATAATCTGATATAAAATAATTTATAAACAACACAATGCTTTTTAAAAAATGAAGCTATTATAAGATTCAAGACCCATCACACAATGCAAACACAAACCAGAGGATAGAGTTTTTCCTTATAATAGCCAAACATGCTTGATACACTTTAAAACAAATCACTTTGATATCACCATAAGTGCTGTAACACCCCACATCCTTTAGTGTCACTCACAAAGGGAATGCACTAAGTTCTGTGGAGCATTTAGGGTAAAAGATGCAGATAAATTACAAGACAGACAAAATTAAAACAGCGGAAAATAAAACTTTACTTTATTGATAAAATAGTTTGTACAACAATTGTTTTCCAATATCAAAGTATCATCTGTCTTACAAAATAAAGAAGCATAAAATAACATTTATATTCCCCAATGTAGCATAAGCCAGCCATAGCAGTAGAAAAAGAGAGTCCAAAGCACTTTGTCAAAGAATCTTCGAGCTTGGAAAGAGTGACGGTCCAATCTAACCTGAGCTATACTATTCCCTCCTTAACTACCTTGGGGGGGGGGGGGGGGGGGAAGAAAAGAAGACGAAAGAAAACTGGGTCAGACATAAAGTCTGGTAAGTTCAGTTACTTCTAACATGTGAACAAGGAAAAACAAAACGACATGAATTTACTGAATACAAGACAATACCATGATGATAGGGCCAACAAGATAGGATAAGATTAACACAAGATATGCTAAGACAAAATAATCTGGATATGCTTTAATACTTTCTCTGCTTCGCTATTAACCTGTTATTATGGTTTCTATGTCTCTGCACCACCTATCTAGTGTCCCAACTAGTAATCTGTCTAAAATGATAACGCGATCCCAATCCCAGTAATTGTGGTTGCCTTTAGGCGTACATTTATTATTTATTACCTAGATCTAATCTAGGGTTTTCTTATCGAGCGCTTCCTAAATTCAACTAGGGTTTATGCGACTTATCTAATACTTCTCGGATTCATGATTTATGCCACCTAGGTCCAACTAGGGATTATGCTACCTGTCGAACGATGCCCCTAGTCTAGGACGCAGTACCTAGAGTGGTATATGTTCCTAGACTTTCCCCACGTATGTGTCGCGAATCGTTTATCGCTGTCTAGATGCACATGTCATGAAATGTGCGACCCGAGTCCCGTGGCAGGGCTATTCTAGAAACACGGAACTCGGTCGGGAGCTTTCAGATATCTGCCGATGCAGATGCTAAGGTCTGTTTTTTTCCAGTGGCTATGGTCCCACCTGACCCCTCCCTCAACTAATGAAAGGCCACCCTTGAAAAATTGAGAACTATGCGCAGGCCCCCTATGCCCCACTGTCTTATGGCCATCCTCACCCATAACTAGATAGCAAGTATATGGTCTTTTGGAGTTCTCCGCCTTTCCGCTTTACGTATCTTGACTGACTCAAGATGGTAGGTAGACGACGAGTTGCTATCATAGGGCTACTGGTCTCGCCGAATCACGCTGGTCCATCCTAGTCTTTAGGTTGCCTTATATTGCAACCAAGGCATACCCTTGGTTCTTCTAACGCAGACCTTAATCTCTGTGAGCCCAGGAGGATCATCTGCATCCTTACAGAGGGATACCAAGAATACCCTCACGTCCTCTCGAAGCCTCGGGCTTCGTAACCCAATTCGTTGGAGCCTTTTTTAAGATTAGATGGATGTTCGCTCCTCCTCGTGTTATACTAAGAATTACTACTTAGTTTTCCTAACTAAGGTTTACCACTTAGTTTCCTGAATTGTCGTTGTCTTAACTAAGGTTTACTACTTAGCCCCTTTCAACGAAGGTTTACTACTTAGTTCCCTTTCTCGTCAAGTTGGATTGGTTAAGTGTCATTAGTCGATACAAGTTAACTTAACCCATTCATTTGTCATGTTAAACTGGTTAAGTGTTATCAGTAATTCACGTTGACTTAACCTTACTAGCATCAAGTTATATTGGTTAAGTATTTACTTAACCCTACCCATTCATCTTGTATTGGTTAAGTGTTCCTTTTTAACTTAACCTTGCCTATCTGTTTTAACTAACATGTTATAACGGTTAAGTTTTCCCTTAGTTAACTTAACCCTAACATTGGTTTGATTAACATGTTCTAATGGTTAAGTATTGTCCCTTCATGTTTTTAACTTAACCCTATTCATTTATCACACTCTGATGGTTAAGTGTTCAAGCTTACTTAACCCTACGGTCTAGTCCAGCTAACATATTAATTTGGCTAAGTGTATTAAATTTACTTAACCCCAACCTCTAGTCTAGTTAGCATGTTAAATTGGCTAAGTGTATTAACTTTACTTATCCCCAACCTCTAGTCTAGTTAACATGTTAAATTAGCTAAGTGTATTGAATTTACTTAACCCCCACTTTCTAGTCTGGTTAACATATTAAATTGGCTAAGTGTTTTTCTTAGTTACTTAACCCCTACAAATCTTGTCTTGTTACCATGTTAAGTTGGTTAAGTGTTCTAGTTAACTTAACCCTATCGTTCTAACTTAACTGTGTCAAGTTGGTTAAGTGTTCCTATGGACTTAACCCTCCCATTCTAGCTTAACCGTGTTAAGTTGGTTAAGTGTTCTTATGGACTTAACCCTCCCATTCTAGCTTAACTTTAATTGTCTTATTAAAGCACCAGCCACTCACATTAGACAGGTATTGTTGTGGCTACCGGTATGCCGGTTGGTTCCGGGCAGTCTTACGCCACAACTCAGTCTAACCTCGGGCCTTTATCGGGCTCAATGCCTTAACCTCCCACATTGGATATGTATTGTTATGATCACTGGATAGCCGGGCGGGTCCGGGAAGGTTTACATCACAACTCAATCCAACCTCGGGTAAAGCATGTTCGTATTGTCTAAATTTACTTTTCTCATTTAGGATAAATTCTATAAGTAAATTTTCCCTAATTTACTTATTCCATTATTACTCTTTTAATGTACATTGTCAACATTTATTATTATGGCCCATTTTCCCTATATATCATATCTATAGTTTTTGGTATGTAAATTATACCAAATTAAGTGTCACTAACCATGATTATTCTAAACATGACAATTAGTCACAATTATGACTAAATTCAAAATTTGTGCTAATACACTTATTATGCCAAATTAACTTTAATTGACCCAATTCTGATTTAACACCCTAATTTATAGTTTATGGTAAGACTAGAATTATTGTTCTAGTTTACCGTTTACGCCTAAAACTTAGCTTACTTGCCAATACTAAATTTAATATGTCAAATTACATATTCCATAATTCATGTCAAATTTTCAAATTTGCGTTCTAATAAACATGCCATAATACATGTTCTAAATTATGTCAATCATAATTATGTTAATGTTCCACATTATGCCAATTTCCAAGTTTACAACCATGTTTACGTCAAATTTATGATTTGCCCAAATCGTATTCCCATCGTTCGTGTAATCGTGATTTCATCCTAGATTATAGATAAATCTAGATTCGTGGATAAAAAGGGAATGAACCAAAATGCCATGAAAAGATAGACATAATTACTGGCAGAAGATGATAATTCACTAATCACAGATCTAACAAATTACACTGAATAAATTGATTAAACCATCGAAGGCCTATAGATATGATAATATTATGACATAAAAAGGGTTGAACAAATAACATAGGTTCAAGTATATGGGTAGATCTAACTTAATAGATAAATTCCCATAATCAAGATCCAAGGATAATTAAGAATAAACTGAATAGATAATCAAGTTTAGATCCAATCTCACAGTCATAATCCTAGGCAATAATATCATGTTCATGAATCATAGTTAATTATCCACTATTGTCCTTGTCATAGTCATAGGCATTGGTTTATGCTCCTAGTCAAAGGCTTATGTTCATAGTCAAAGGCTTATGGTTTCAAAGGCCACAGTTCCATAGTCATAATCTTAAGCATTGGCAATTTAGTCACAATGTGTTCTAGGCCATAATCAAGAATCGGATCCAAAGTCATAAACAAGCACAGATTCAATGAAATGATAAGGCATATTTCTTATATTCTTTTAATTTCATGTCACAAATAGAAAAGGCATTCAAATCTAAAAAGTAACCGACTTACATTGATTGGATCTAGAAAAGAATAGAAAGATAGCGTTGCTTGAAGCCGTTGAATCTTTACTTGAATCCTAACTTGTTTTGAATCTTCTCTTGAAAGACTTGCGCAGGATATCCTCGTCTTGATTTATATTTTATTTTAATTTATTTTTTTAGATTTAGAGGAAGAAGAAGAAGCCATGTCCATCAAGAATTTATGCAGCATAAGGTTAGAGAAGAATGGTGCAAAGAGAAGGAGAATAGGGGGCTGTTTATATAGGATTGCAAGTTAATTTGAGCCGTCGATGAAGCCAAGGTTAATCAAAGCCATCCGTTCTAAAGAGAAGCCAATTATGTTCACAATTACTTTCTTAATGTACATTATTAAATTTGTATGCACATTAGATACATCCCCCCTTTACACATTTATTATTAAATTTGTATGCACATTAGATACATCTCCCCTTTACACATTTATTATTAAATTTGTATGCACATTAGATACATCTTCCCTTTACACATTTATTATTAAATTTGTATGCACATTAGATACATCTCCCCTTTACACATTTATTATTAAATTAGTAACTTTAGTGTTAACAGAAATACGGGGTGTTACATTCTCCCCTCCTTAAAGGATTTCGACCCCGAAATCTTCAAGTCAAGAAGAATGTAAATCCTACCATCCCACCATCCATCTACTCAATCATCAAACACAGGCATCCTTTGTCCTTAAAGACTTCTAATGCTTGTATATTAATATGCATAGTGTGTGTACATGTCTTTATCTAATGCAAAATCAGGCGGTCTACTGATTCAGTTGACCTCCTTAATGCAAATCATGTCAGTGCCATGCGTCCAATATGTATGCAAATCCTAATGATACATATTATTTCTATATGAGTGCACAATCATTCACTCAAATGCGACATCCATATGATAGCACATTAAGTTCAATTCATAAACAAATACATATATGTAAATGAAATATGAAGGCGTCTGAGCTGATCTAGTGCCTAATACGTGTGTATTTGCATTCACGAGCAACCATTAGCAACCATTCGCAACCATCAACCATAACATGTTTCAAATACATGTTTACATCCAAAAGGGTTTCTACCTAAGGATCGATGATACGTCCTAGAGGATATACCTTAAAAGCTAGAAATTAGTATGCATAGAATTCCTAAAAAAGGAATCAAGGATATACCCTTAAGAAAAAGGGTATGAGGCGCGTATGCCTTATCTTCAATCTCCCGTATCACGTCTTCTTGAGCTTTACTCAACTGTACCTTAACAGATTCTACTTCACGATTGCGAAGTTTCTCGACCTCCATTTCCAAAATAAACAAATGTCAACCATGATACTGAGTGTATATACTAGGATGATCAGAGGTCTCTCCTCTTAGCTTATCCATCATGCCACAACTATGAGGGTCAAAAGGTCACTACGTACTTTTTACCTCTCTTAAGGTTAGTCCTTCTCTATATAGAGCGCCTGCCACAACTATTCATCTCTCAAGCAAACCATCCTAGTCGAACTCGACATCCCTCAAGTACAAGCCCCAAAGGCCTAAACCAATATCAGACAAGCACCCGAGGAATGTCACCTCCGAATTTGGACGATCTACATGAGATGATCTAAGCAAAAATAACCAAACACTTGAGCACTAGTTGGGATCTTTTACTATACAAGTACTAAGGTGCAGAGGCTCAACTATGGAAGCAAATATGAACAAATGCGAAGTGCTAAAACCAAAAGAAAGAGTACAAACAGAAAAGCTAGACTCTTCCAACAGAACTTTACTACCTTTCTCCTAGGTACGCTTAGTGGTGAAAGCATGTACTTTCCCTTCTGAAAATCTTGTCCTTTGTTCTTAATTATATGCCTTATTCTGCCATAGTAAAGATACTTCCTCTTGTCTTAGGTTTTATAATCCCTTCCTCCTTCATGAGCCAAGTCTACATCCATGAATTCCTCATCCTTGGGTTGTGCTCCTTAGCCAAACTCCTCATCCTCTTTCGTGTGTAATCATGTTGACAAATCTCTCGAAAGCTGCCTCGATCGTACAGAAAACCCTACTAAGCTTGAAAGAAAACTAGCCGCAGGTAAAACTACTACGGTTATAGATGGAAGTCGGGCACTACTTCGCCCTTCGATGAGGTTACCTCCCAGAAAGCCAGGAGCCCCAGAGACTCAAGAAAGAAGGGGACTAGAATTCAAACAGAGAATCAAAAGATAGTGCGTATGGCTTTTGGGGAATATGGCTTTAAAACAAAACTTTTCTTTTGAAAATGCTTCTTTTAAAACTGTTTGAAAATAATAATGTTTTTCAAATCTTTTATCTGATCCGGTAACCTTCAGCTCTGATACCACGTGTAACACCCCACATCCTTTAGTGTCACTCACAAAGGGAATGCACTAAGTTCTGTGGAGCATTTAGGGTAAAAGATGCAGATAAATTATAAGACAGACAAAATTAAAACAGCGGAAAATAAAACTTTACTTTATTGATAAAATAGTTTGTACAACAATTATTTTCCAATATCAGAGTATCACCTGTCTTACAAAATAAAGAAGCATAAAATAACATTTATATTCCCCAATGTAGCATAAGCCAGCCATAGCAGCAGAAAAAGACAGTCCAAAGCACTTTGTCAAAGAATCTTCGAGCTTGGGAAGAGTGACGGTCCAATCTGACCTGAGCTATACTATTCCCTCCTTAACTACCTGGGCGGGGGACGGAAGAAAAGAAGACGAAAGAAAACTGGGTCAGACATAAAGTCTGGTAAGTTCAGTTACTTCTAGCATGTGAACAAGGAAAAACAAAATGACATGAATTAACTGAATACAAGACAATACTATGATGATAGGGCCAATAAGATAGGATAGGATTAACACTAGATATGCTAAGACAAGATAAACTGGATATGCTTTAATACTTTCTCCGCTTCGCTATTAACCAGTTATTATGGTTTCTATGTCTCTGCACCACCTATCTAGTGTCCCGACTAGTAATCTGTCAAAAATGATAACGCGATCCCAATCCCAGTAATTGTGGTTGCCTTTAGGCGTACATTTATTATTTATTACCTAGATCTAATCTAGGGTTTTCTTATCGAGCGCTTCCTGAATTCAACTAGGGTTTATGCGACTTATCTAATACTTCTCGGATTCAGGATTTATGCCACATAGGTCCAACTAGGGATTATGCTACCTGTCGAACGATGCCCCTAGTCTAGGACGCACAACCTAGAGTGGTATATGTTCCTAGACTTTCCCCACGTATGTGTCGCGAATCGTTTATCGCTGTCTAGATGCACATGTCATGAAATGTGCGACCCGAGTCCCGTGGCAGGGCTATTCTAGAAACACGGAACTTGTGAAACGACCCGAATTTCCGTACCCTTTGAGTCGACTAATAACACCACATATCCAACCCAAATTGCACAGAAATACGAATCATTATAAGAAAGAAGTTTGAGGATGAGAAATAGAAAGAAAGAAATATTAGAATAGAAGAAAACGAAGATTACAACTCACAGCGGAATGAGTAAAATATATTATATAACATAACTTTGAAATACAAATCAGTAACTTTATATACATACCATTATCAGAGCACAATAGTTATCTCTGGAACAGTTATAAACACCTGTTTCCAGATACAACACAGTACACAGCGGAAAATATGATAGTCTATAGCTCACAGGTGAAGCCTCCTGCTTCAAGCTCCTCCAAGCGAATCTGAAAAATCCCAACTACTTGACTGCCCGTACAAATTTGGGCACCCGAGAGTTTAGGGAAAACAAACAAAATAAACTCTGGGTCAGTCATGGGACTGGTGTGAGTAAACTCCAATCATTTGTTTAACTTTAAAAATCCTTTTGAAAAAAATGATAATCGTAAGACCGATCCACACATAAACACGGATGGTTTTTACCTTACGATAACCAAAATATTTTTGATATCAAATCCAGTGATATTATAATAATGTCTACATCAAATAAATAGAATCTAGCGGAACGCTTGCATCTCACGCTCCATATATAATATTAAATCAAAAACCGCAGGGCTCTTATTGGAGATTGTATTTCCAACATGATAAGGTATGGGACCACCTGCCGATAGTGTATCTCTAGAGACGAATACACTGGGTTCAACAAGAACGTCTTGCAACCCGGCCCACACATGACCGACCACTCATTTCGCTTGAGTGTATCGAATGTATATCACCAACGGTTGGGATCAGCAACCGTCTCTCGAAAGGGACAGCATCGATAGATTAAAGAGCAAATGGAATTTCTCTAGAAAGGTGATTACACATCCTAATGGGTGCGACCCACATAGCCATGCTGCCTGCCCGATTTTTGTCAAATCCCGGTTGTGAGGCTTGAGGTATGAATTATCTTCCAGAATATCTAGCCACCATTCACTTTGAATGCCACATCGTCAGATCCATCGGAAATCACTAATTGATTCCCACAAAAATACTCAGATTGTTAGGCTAAAGAAGTTTCCCTTCTATGCCACTAACTTCATACGTTTGAAGGAATCAACGTACGTAATCCCTTTGGAAATACTCTGTCAGATACTCGTCTTTACAAGTTGTCCTGGGTCTGGACAAACCGAAGGCACTATTCCGTACATCCATCTTAGGCACTGTTATCTAAGACTTATACAATAGCCCTTGCACTTTACTCTGTCTTCAATTATCTTTGACATATATGATTCACTACGCTTATGCCAATACAGAGTGGTTCTTTGGACAATAATCCAACCGGTCTCTCCATATTAACAACGTTAAAATGGTCAAAACTTCGATAGTCGGTGAGTTAACTATCAAAGAAAAACAAGTGTGCAAACAACGATATCATTTCCAAATGGAAATTTTATCGATCAATCATCATTTAACATTTATCTCTTTAGTTCATAAATTTACTTATCTCATGTTTCTATACATTCTAAATTCTTATTTCTATTATCAGAAAACATTTCTGATTCTCGTTTGGAAAACATTTCCAAAATTCCTTCACGATCAAACCTTACCATTCCTTAGTTAAGAAGGAAGTCAATTAAGTTGGGGTATAATTACCTCTCAGACCTTAACTGAACAACGTTTTGAACTTTGAAATGGTCAAAGTTTATCTTTTAAATCTTTAACAACTTCTTATGTAACTCTCGGATTCTAATCTAAGAACACACTTCCTTTACAGAAAAATGTTGATTATAACGGTAGCGTTATAATCGTTGTCTCCAAATATTTGATTTATAAAACATTGCTTTTAACAACAGCGTTACAACCGCTGTCTAAAATTTTAGAACATTTATTATAGCAATAGCGTTAAGATCGTTGTTAAGATTTTCAAAACATCTTTTATAACAGCAGCGCTAAAATCGCTGTCTAGAATTTACCAACACTTATTATAGCGGTAGCGTTAAAATCGCTATCTAGAATTTTCAAAACATTTATTACAATTTATATTCCAAATGTTGGAACAAAACTCTTCGTTTTCATTTTAAACGATTATCCATTTCCCTTATTCAAACTCCACTTCGATTTCATATTTCAAATCTAAAATTTCTTTTAGATATCTCGTTTTGCAACATATTTTGCTTCAACCGTTATTCACTTTAATCGTAAACATATTCCTTCTATATATAATCAAATCAGTTCGATTTTCATACTTAAATATAATATCTTAACCCCAACTTCTATTTATAACCCCTATTCAAAATTACTCACATAAGTCTCACTTGTTTTTATTTTAATCATTTAAAATCTCGTTTAACATTTCCTTTGTTCAGAAAGATCCTTATGTTTCACCAAACTTCTTTATTCTCTTTTAATCTTGAAACATTGTTTCAAATTATCAAACCATTTTCCATAACTCTTATCATTTCAAATATCTCTATAGTTTTAAAACCACTTCCCTTCCTACTAGCATTGGAATATCGTCATACTTTTAATTACATTATATAGAAAAAATCATATTTCATTTTCTGACCACAATTTAATCCTCTTCTCATTTTAAACCCAAATAGTTCAATCTCATTTCTAAATCCTTATAATAAATATAATATTCTCTTAATAAATTACTCCCACTCCTTAATTAGGTAACTTCCTCGACAACTCTTATTTGCCATTTGATTCAACTATGGTATTATAACCCCCTTCTTTCATTGGAAATTTCCGTTGACTCTCTTTGCTTAATTAATTAATCAAGTAAATATTCAAAACTCCCTTTTTTGCCTTATTTTAACCAACTCCCTTTAGTTGATTAAATAAATCCTTATTCGAACTCTCGTCTTTTCTTACTAGCCTTTTTTACAAACTATGGTTGTAAACTGGATTAAATCCTTTTAACCAAATCTTAATCAAATTTTATATCCCTTTTTGAGAACTTTCTAATTTTAATCAAATTTCCAATTTTCCATATAAATTCAAATTTGAATTTATATTTCAATATATCCAATGATAAATAATTCAACTAATATATGTTCTCATTCATAAACAAATCCTTGATTTTTTTCATTTGAACAAGTTTTCTATTTTCAACTCTATTCAAAATTAAATCTCTATTTTTGAAAATAAGTTTCTTTTATAACATTCCAATTTCCCTTTCGATACCTGAAAATATTTTATGGTATTTAAATACCAAAACTCTAGGTCAGGGTAATTCAACACAACAAAGTCAATTACTGATTATATATATCCTATCATACATCACAACCAAGGAAAAACAGTAATATAAATATTGAGGAACCCAGTTGGGTCCCTCCAACCTGTTTCCCTGCATCCACAGATGTTAATAACATTGATATTATTTCACATCAATATGAAATGTCAAACTAAAGATCGATCAACGATGTAATCCTATCAACCAGTTTTATCAACTATTCAACCAAGCAACCATCACACAGTATAAAATAAATTTAAAATACGTTTATATAAAAATATAAACGAAGCAGAGTTAGTGAGTTTACTCACCTTGATTTGCAGTTGACGATTCTGCTTTTGTTTCGTTTAAAATGAAACAGACGATTTATTTTTCTACGACATTCCGGTAGCTTCATTCTCTGCCTTTAATAGCTCCACAACGTAAGCCTCATCGTTATAATTCCAACGTAACCGTTCTCATCAGATTCTGTTAACAAACGGTCGGGTTTATTAACATTAAGTTTTTCAACAATTTGAACGGTTTAAATTTACTCAGTGGCCATCATTAAATTAATATAATAAATTTACCATTTTAAATTAATTTTCCATCCATGTCCTGTCCCTTCTTGATAATATCTTCCTTGATCACTAATCCATTTCTTCTTCCGATCAGGCTAAGGAACTGGTGACAAGTCACTGTAATCTGTATTCAGGCTTTCAAGGCTCTTCTCTACACTCTCTTTTCTACTACAGTACTTCAATGGTTAAAACCATGTTTACTCCTTTGTTTGCTCCTGACCCACTTCACTTTTTCATAGCCCAGGACCATCAACAACTCGTCATACCGAGCTCCGTCATCCTATGTCGATCAGGAACAACTCGGCCACCCATAAAAATTCCGGTCTACCATCAACACAGCGAAGCGTTTTACAATGAAATACATCCAACTCCCCCTCCAACAACTCCTCCATACTACAAACACCAGTATACTCACCAGTTCGAACCCTTTTACTACCCCTTCCTCTCTTCAATATTCACACAACTCGTAGTACAAATGACCCATCTTTGCACTTGGAAATTCACGGCTCCTCCAGTACTGTGCGTCAACAGCATTTTCACGTTGTTCCCTTAAAGACAGCAGCACTTACTTACGAGAATTTCCCAAAACAAACTGTTGGGTATATAATCCCATGATTTCCAGAAAGAAAAACATGTAAAACAATTCACCAAATAACTCCCTTACCACTCTGAAATGTCTTGCCATCATTTAAGACTTCTCTCACTGAAAATGTTAAACTCACTTCCTGCTAAACTGTTTAACTCGTTGACCCCCTTCTTGCCGCCAATCACCACCTCTCTGTCAACTTCGCACCAACACAGACACCATAATCTCCCTCATTCTTCCGCAAGTACCAATCCTCAGTCCACTAACTTCTTCTTCACAGTAAACACCTGAACAAAAATCAACACCACACAGCACCTTTTATGAAACACGCATCCCCCTTAGATCTCTAACCCATGTTCCTCTTCCTCTTCTGACATCCCAAGCCTCACAAGGGCCACCGCATCCCATATTGTTCACCCATTCATCACAGTACCATCCACCGTTTAATTATCAATACCCACGTTATTTCCAGGAATCGAACGGATCTGGGAATGCGGATTTCTATTGAGTGATGGATTTCGATTTTTACTTGATTTTTGAGGTAGCGAATCATGGAAAGAGAGGAGCTTTGAAATGGTGAAATTCCTAGAAGAAATACTTTCACCTGAAACGAGCCAACGCAAAATAGAGGATTACAATGGATTCGAGATTTTGATTTTTTTATTTTTCCATGAATCTCGGTTTGAATTAAAGTGATTATTTGAGAGATGGATTTGGAGTGGTGAAAACCGAAAAGTAAGTGTGGAAGAATACAGGGTATTTAAAAAGAAGAAATAACGTGGTAACCACGGAAATAGGTTGCCTTGATTTGCATGGAACTGAGTTTTCTTGGGTCTCACGGTTCTCATTTCTTGGTACTCACGGGTGAACACATTTTAGTGCTCTCGAGTCGGTTGAGGTAGTTTATAAATTTTCTGTTGGTTACTTTGTATACAAACTTACGTGTAAACCGATAATAACACTTTATTTGGTTGACAACTGTTAATGCAAAACATTTCAAAACACAAGTTCAAGTATTCTTCGTTTCAAAAATAAATATTCCTATATATAATTCAAATAAAATATTTAAACCAAATTTAAATATTCCGAATTCAACGGCCGAAAAACCGGGTCGTTACATTCCTTCCCCCTTAAAATAATTTCGTCCTCGAAATTGCTAAGGTCGGAAAAATCGCTACATACCCTATTAACTACATCCAAAAATCCTTTTTTGTTCACTTCTTTACTCCAGTTTAACTGGACCAACTTATTTCAATTAAAGTATTAATTTATTTTTACTAACGAAAATTTTCAAAAATTCTGAAAATTTTCGGTAGCATCTCCTCAGCACGGCTCAAACGGTATAACCAGAACTCGCCTTTCTAGGCCTTCTCCAATCCAAAAGAAAAATCAAAAAGCCAAGCGGCTTGCCCCATAGGCTCATAAAATCATCAAACCCAAGTAATATTGTAAACTTGTACCTTTTTGTCGGGCATAATTCTATCTCTGCATTTGCTTCCATTCAATATCTGCTCAGCATACATATATCCATCTCCAGTTGGTTTCAAATCAATCCAACTGCCAGTTTTTACCCTCTAATCAAATTCTGATCAGCTCACTTCCATTCACTAATCTAAACTGGGATTTATTTTCAAAAGCCAGCCCTCTTATTCTGCTGGAGAATTCCATCACAGTTTAATTCCCAACAACATTATCCAATATATATATTCAACTGGCTTATTCATACGTCGAATTCATATTAATAATTCGAATCTCAACATTCCTCTTTATTTAATTTCATTCGAGATTATCTCCATCCAATCTAATTTCTATTTAACTTAAATTAAATTCCAATCCAATACAATTTTGTATTTAATCCCAAATTTCTTGCATATTGGGTTTAGCTAGTTTATTTCCTTTCAAGGGTTCCCACAATTTTTTTTATGCTTCAATATATGTCCAATGATAACCCGGTTCATATCATTTCCTTATAAACCATTTATCGGGCCAAGTTTTCCATTTAATTTCAAAAAGATTCCATTTCAATGGATTGCAAACAAATTTTGTTTTCTTTAGGGTTGTCCCGCTCCATTTAACTAAACTTTAGCTAAATTTAATCCATTCGATTTTACTTCCACCTTTTTTAATCTATTTATCTTATATTAAATTCAGAATTCGAATCCCCAAGGTTTATTTCAAATTTGTTTTAAATCATATAACTATAAACATATATTTAAATCTTTTTTGCAAACTCAAAAACTTGGATTTTATAGAAATAACTTGTTCTTTTCAAACCAATTTCAAATCAAAGAATTTTCATGGTAGCAATCCACCACTCAGAAACTTGAAAATGAATACCGATAATGTCGCGACCCATTATCTGAATTATTTCCTCGCCACTGAAGTGATTTTAGTGCTTAATCCCTTTCAAAAATCATTTAGATCGATTCTATTTCCAAAATCCCTTCAAAATAATGCTATATTACATTTAAAAATAGTTTAGAACATATTTCTAAATATCCGGGATTTAAATTCCAATTCTGAACCGAATCCAATTGTAATTCAGTTTATTTGTGTATTCCATTCTTATACAAATCTCATTTGATTATATATACGCTTATCTAAACATTATAATCTTATTTGATTATTATAACAATAACCAATAATTCTAGAAAATTAGTTCTTTATATTAAAATAGTCTTTGGGCAAAATTATTTAATTTACCCTCTTTTAAAACAATACTATATCGAATTGCTTCGTTCGAGAGTTTAGAAACACCTATCGATACAGTTGTACATCCTGTATCGACCAGAATTCATAAACCACTCAACAAACCAGCCAACACAATACAAAACAATTTTTATATCAAATCTACAAATACGCGCTCTTATATATACACTCAAACTCAATCTAGGGTATTACTAACCCCATCTCTATTCAGTCACGCCACAGAGCCAATGTTACTACTCAACCTTCAGCTCTGATACCAAATGAAACGACCCGAATTTCCGTACCCTTTGAGTCGACTAATAACACCACATATCCAACCCAAATGGCACAGAAATACGAATCATTATAAGAAAGAAGTTAGAGGATGAGAAATAGAAAGAAAGAAATATTAGAATAGAAGAAAACGAAGATCACAACTCACCGCGGAATGAGTAAAATATATTATATAACATAACTTTGAAATACAAATCAGTAACTTTATATACATACCATTATCAGAGCACAACAGTTGTCTCTGGAACAGTTATAAACACCTGTTTCCAGATACAACACAGTACACAGCAGAATATATGATAGTCTATAGCTCACAGGTGAAGCCTCCTGCTTCAAGCTCCTCCAAGCGAATCTGAAAAATCCCAACTACTTGACTGCCCGTACAAATTTGGGCACCCGAGAGTTTAGGGAAAACAAACAAAATAAACTCTGGGTCAGTCATGGGACTGGTGTGAGTAAACACCAACCATTTGTTTAACTTTAAAAATCCTTTTGAAAGAAATGATAATCGTAAGACCGATCCACACATAAACACGGATGGTTTTTACCTTACGATAACCAAAATATTTTTGATATCAAATCCAGTGATATTATAATAATGTCTACATCAAATAAATAGAATCTAGCGGAACGCTTGCATCTCACGCTCCATATATAATATTAAATCAAAAACCGCAGGGCTCTTATTGGAGATTGTATTTCCAACATGATAAGGTATGGGACCACCTGCCGATAGTGTATCTCTAGAGACGAATACACTGGGTTCAACAAGAACGTCTTGCAACCCGGCCCACACATGACCGACCACTCATTTCGCTTGAGTGTATCGAATGTATATCACCAACGGTTGGGATCAGCAACCGTCTCCCGAAAGGGACAGCATCGATAGATTAAAGAACAAATGGAATTTCTCTAGAAAGGTGATTACACATCCTAATGGGTGCGACCCACATAGCCATGCTGCCTGCCCGATTTTTGTCAAATCCCAGTTGTGAGGCTTGAGGTATGAATTATCTTCCAGAATATCTAGCCACCATTCACTTTGAATGCCACATCGTCAGATCCATCGGAAATCACTAATTGATTCCCACAAAAATACTCAGATTGTTAGACTAAAGAAGTTTCCCTTCTATGCCACTAACTTCATACGTTTGAAGGAATCAACATACGTAATCCCTTTGGAAATACTCTGTCAGACACTCGTCTTTACAAGTTGTCCTGGGTCTGGACAAACCGAAGGCACTATTCCGTACATCCATCTTAGGCACTGTTATCTAAGACTTATACAATAGCCCTTGCACTTTACTCCGTCTTCAATTATCTTTGACATATATGATTCGCAACGCTTATGCCAATACAGAGTGGTTCTTTGGACAATAATCCAACCGGTCTCTCCATATTAACAACGTTAAAATGGTCAAAACTTCGATAGTCGGTGAGTTAACTATCAAAGAAAAACAAGTGTGCAAACAACGATATCATTTCCAAATGGAAATTTTATCGATCAATCATCATTTAACATTTATCTCTTTAGTTCATAAATTTACTTATCTCATGTTTCTATTCATTCTAAATTCTTATTTCTATTATCAGAAAACATTTCCGATTCTCGTTTGGAAAACATTTCCAAAATTCCTTCACGATCAAACCTTACCATTCCTTAGTTAAGAAGGAAGTCAATTAAGTTGGGGTATAATTACCTCTCAGACCTTAACTGAACAACGTTTTGAACTTTGAAATGGTCAAAGTTTATCTTTTAAATCTTTAACAACTTCTTATGTAACTCTCGGATTCTAATCTAAGAACACACTTCCTTTACAGAAAAATGTTGATTATAACGGTAGCGTTATAATCGTTGTCTCCAAATATTTGATTTATAAAACATTGCTTTTAACAACAGCGTTACAACCGCTGTCTAAAATTTTAGAACATTTATTATAGTAATAGCGTTAAGATCGTTGTTAAGATTTTCAAAACATCTTTTATAACAGCAGCGCTAAAATCGCTGTCTAGAATTTACCAACACTTATTATAGCGGTAGCGTTAAAATCGCTATCTAGAATTTTCAAAACATTTATTACAATTTATATTCCAAATGTTGGAACAAAACTCTTCGTTTTCATTTTAAATGATTATCCATTTCCCTTATTCAAACTCCACTTCGATTTCATATTTCAAATCTAAAATTTCTTTTAGATATCTCGTTTTGCAACATATTTTGCTTCAACCGTTATTCACTTTAATTGTAAACATATTCCTTCTGTATATAATCAAATCAGTTCGATTTTCATACTCAAATATAATATCTTAACCCCAACTTCTATTTATAACCCCTATTCAAAATTACTCACATAAGTCTCACTTGTTTTTATTTTAATCATTTAAAATCTCGTTTAACATTTCCTTTGTTCAGAAAGATCCTTATGTTTCACCAAACTTCTTTATTCTCTTTTAATCATGAAACATTGTTTCAAATTATCAAACCATTTTCCATAACTCTTATCATTTCAAATATCTCTATAGTTTTAAAACCACTTCCCTTCCTACTAGCATTGGAATATCGTCATACTTTTAATTACATTATATAGAAAAAATCATATTTCAATTTCTGACCCCAATTTAATCCTCTTCTCATTTTAAACCCAAATAGTTCGATCTCATTTCTAAATCCTTATAATAAATATAATATTCTCTTAATAAATTACTCCCACTCCTTAATTAGGTAACTTCCTCGACAACTCTTATTTGCCATTTGATTCAACTATGGTATTATAACCCCCTTCTTTCATTGGAAATTTCCGTTGACTCTCTTTGCTTAATTAATTAATCAAGTAAATATTCAAAACTCCCTTTTTTGCCTTATTTTAACCAACTCCCTTTAGTTGATTAAATAAATCCTTATTCGAACTCTCATCTTTTCTTACGAGCCATTTTTACAAACTATGGTTGTAAACTGGATTAAAATCCTTTTAACCAAATCTTAATCAAATTTTATATCCCTTTTTGAGAACTTTCTAATTTTAGTCAAATTTCCAATTTTCCATATAAATTCAAATTTGAATTTATATTTCAATATATCCAATGATAAATAATTCAACTAATATATGTTCTCATTCATAAACAAATCCTTGATTTTTTTCATTTGAACAAGTTTTCTATTTTCAACTCTATTCAAAATTAAATCTCTATTTTTGAAAATAAGTTTCTTTTATAACATTCCAATTTCCCTTTCGATACCTGAAAATATTTTATGGTATTTAAATACCAAAACTCTAGGTAAGGGTAATTCAACACAACAAAGTCAATTACTGATTATATATATCCTATCATACATCACAACCAAGGAAAAACAGTAATATAAATATTGAGGAACCCAGTTGGGTCCCTCCAACCTGTTTCCCTGCATCCACATATGTTAATAACATTGATATTATTTCACATCAATATGAAATGTCAAACCAAAGATCGATCAACGATGTAATCCTATCAACCAGTTTTATCAACTATTCAACCAAGCAACCATCACACAGTATAAAATAAATTTAAAATACGTTTATATAAAAATATAAATGAAGCAGAGTTAGTGAGTTTACTCACCTTGATTTGCAGTTGACGATTCTGCTTTTGTTTCGTTTAAAATGAAACAGACGATTTATTTTTCTACGACATTCCGGTAGCTTCATTCTCTGCCGTTAATAGCTCCACAACGTAAGCCTCATCGTTATAATTCCAACGTAACCGTTCTCATCAGATTCTACTAACAAACGGTCGGGTTTATTAACATTAAGTTTTTCAACAATTTGAATGGTTTAAATTTACTCAGTGGCCATCATTAAATTAATATAATAAATTTACCATTTTAAATTAATTTTCCATCCATGTCCTGTCCCTTCTTGATAATATCTTCCTTCATCACTAATCCATTTCTTCTTCCGATCAGGCTAAGGAACTGGTGACAAGTCACTGTAATCTGTATTCAGGCTTTCAAGGCTCTTCTCTACACTCTCTTTTCTACTACAGTACTTCAATGGTTAAAACCATGTTTACTCCTGACCCACTTCACTTTTTCATAGCCCAGGACCATCAACAACTCGTCATACCGAGCTCCGTCATCCTATGTCGATCAGGAACAACTCGGCCACCCATAAAAATTCCGGTCTACCATCAACACAGCGAAGCGTTTTACAATGAAATACATCCAACTCCCCCTCCAACAACTCCTCCATACTACAAACACCAGTATACTCACCAGTTCGAACCCTTTTACTACCCCTTCCTCTCTTCAATATTCACACAACTCGTAGTACAAATGACCCATCTTTGCACTTGGAAATTCACGGCTCCTCCAGTACTGTGCGTCAACAGCATTTTCACGTTGTTCCCTTAAAGACAGCAGCACTTACTTACGAGAATTTCCCAAAACAAACTGTTGGGTATATAATCCCATGATTTCCAGAAAGAAAAACATGTAAAACAATTCACCAAATAACTCCCTTACCACTCTGAAATGTCTTGCCATCATTTAAGACTTCTCTCACTGAAAATGTTAAACTCACTTCCTGCTAAACTGTTTAACTCGTTGACCCCCTTCTTGCCGCCAATCACCACCTCTCTGTCAACTTCGCACCAACACAGACACCATAATCTCCCTCATTCTTCCGCAAGTACCAATCCTCAGTCCACTAACTTCTTCTTCACAGTAAACACCTGAACAAAAATCAACACCACACAGCACCTTTTATGAAACACGCATCCCCCTTAGATCTCTAACCCATGTTCCTCTTCCTCTTCTGACATCCCAAGCCTCACAAGGGCCACCGCATCCCATATTGTTCACCCATTCATCACAGTACCATCCACCGTTTAATTATCAATACCCACGTTATTTCCAGGAATCGAACGGATCTGGGAATGCGGATTTCTATTGAGTGATGGATTTCGATTTTTACTTGATTTTTGAGGTAGCGAATCATGGAAAGAGAGGAGCTTTGAAATGGTGAAATTCCTAGAAGAAATACTTTCACCTGAAACGAGCCAACGCAAAATAGAGGATTACAATGGATTCGAGATTTCGATTTTTTATTTTTCCATGAATCTCGGTTTGAATTAAAGTGATTATTTGAGAGATGGATTTGGAGTGGTGAAAACCGAAAAGTAAGTGTGGAAGAATACAGGGTATTTAAAAAGAAGAAATAACGTGGTAACCACGGAAATAGGTTGCCTTGATTTGCACGGAACTGAGTTTTCTTGGGTCTCACGGTTCTCATTTCTTGGTACTCACGGGTGAACACATTTTAGTGCTCTCGAGTCGGTTGAGGTAGTTTATAAATTTTCTGTTGGTTACTTTGTATACAAACTTACGTGTAAACCGATAATAACACTTTATTTGGTTGACAACTGTTAATGCGAAACATTTCAAAACACAAGTTCAAGTATTCTTCGTTTCAAAAATAAATATTCCTATATATAATTCAAATAAAATATTTAAACCAAATTTAAATATTCCGAATTCAACGGCCGAAAAACCGGGTCGTTACAACTTGGTCGGGAGCTTTCAGATATTTGCCAATGCAGATGCTAAGGTCTGTTTTTTTTCAGTGGCTACGGTCCCACCTGACCCCTCCCTCAACTAATGAAAGGCCATCCTTGAAAAATTGAGAACTATACGCAGGCCCCCTATGCCCCACTGTCTTATGGCCATCCTCACCCATAACTAGATAGCAACTATATGGTCTTTTGGAGTTCTCCGCCTTTCCGCTTTACGTATCTCGACTGACTCAAGATGGTAGGTAGACGACGAGTTGCTATCACAGGGCTACTGGTCTCGCTGAATCACGCTGGTCCATCCTAGTCTTTAGGTTGCCTTATATTGCAACCAAGGCATACCCTTGGTTCTTCTAACGCAGACCTTAACCTCTGTGAGCCCAGGAGGATCATCTGCAGCCTCACAGAGGGATACCAAGAATACCCTCACGTCCTCTCGAAGCCTCGGGCTTCGTAACCCAATTCATTGGAGCCTTTTTTAAGATTAGATTGACATTCGCTCCTCCTTGTGTTATACTAAGAATTACTACTTAGTTTTCCTAACTAAGGTTTACCACTTAGTTTCCTGAATTGTCGTTTTCTTAACTAAGGTTTACTACTTAGCCCCTTTCAACTAAGGTTTACTACTTAGTTCCCTTTCTCGTCAAGTTGGATTGGTTAAGTGTCATTAGTCGATACAAGTTAACTTAACCCATTCATTTGTCATGTTAAACTGGTTAAGTGTTATCAGTAATTCACGTTGACTTAACCTTACCAGCATCAAGTTATATTGGTTAAGTATTTACTTAGCCCTACCCATTCATCTTGTATTGGTTAAGTGTTCCTTTTTAACTTAACCTTGCCTATCTGTTTTAACTAACATGTTATAACGGTTAAGTGTTCCCTTAGTTAACTTAACCCTAACGTTGGTTTGATTAACATGTTCTAATGGTTAAGTATTGTCCCTTCATGTTTTTAACTTAACCCTATTCATTTATCACACTCTGATGGTTAAGTGTTCAAGCTTACTTAACCCTACGGTCTAGTCCAGCTAACATATTAAATTGGCTAAGTGTATTAAATTTACTTAACCCCGACCTCTAGTCTAGTTAGCATGTTAAATTGGCTAAGTGTATTAAGTTTACTTATCCCCAACCTCTAATCTAGTTAACATGTTAAATTGGCTAAGTGTATTGAATTTACTTAACCCCCACTTTCTAGTCTGGTTAACATATTAAATTGGCTAAGTGTTTTTCTTAATTACTTAACCCCTACAAATCTTGTCTTGTTACCATGTTAAGTTGGTTAAGTGTTCTAGTTAACTTTAACCCTATCGTTCTAACTTAACTGTGTTAAGTTGGTTAAGTGTTCCTATGGACTTAACCCTCCCATTCTAGCTTAACTGTGTTAAATTGGTTAAGTGTTCTTATGGACTTAACCCTCCCTTTCTAGCTTAACTTTAATTGTCTTATTAAAGCACCAGCCACTCACATTAGACAGGTATTGTTGTGGCTGCCGGTATGCCGGTTGGTTCCAGGCAGTCTTACGCCACAACTCAGTCTAACCTATGGCCTTTATTGGGCTCAATGCCTTAACCTCCCACATTGGATAGGTATTGTTGTGATCACTGGACAGCCGGGCGGGTCCGGGCAGGTTTACATCACAACTTAATCCAACCTCGGGTTAAGCATGTTCGTATTGTCTAAATTTACTTTTCTCATTTAGGATAAATTATATAAGTAAATTTTCCCTAATTTACTTATTCCATTATTACTCTTTTAATGTACATTGTCAACATTTATTATTATGGCCCATTTTCTCTATATATCATATCTATAGTTTTTGGTATGTAAATTATACCAAATTAAGTGTCACTAACCATGATTATTCTAAACATGACAATTAGTCACAATTATGACTAAATTCAAAATTTGTGCTAATATACTTATTATGCCAAATTAACTTTAATTGACCCAATTCTGATTTAACACCCTAATTTACAGTTTATGGCAAGACTAGAATTATTATTCTAGTTTACCGTTTACGCCTAAAACTTAGCTTACTTGCCAATACTAAATTTAATAAGTCAAATTACATATTCCATAATTCATGTCAAATTTTCAAATTTGCGTTCTAATAAACATGCCAAAATACATGTTCTAAATTATGTCAATCATAATTATGTTAATGTTCCACATTATGCCAATTTCCAAGTTTACAACCATGTTTAAGTCAAATTTATGATTTGCCCAAATCGTATTCCCATCGTTCGTGTAATCGTGATTTCATCCTAGATTATAGATAAATCTAGATTCGTGGATAAAAAGGGAATGAACCAAAATGCCATGAAAAGATAGACATAATGACTGGCAGAAAATGATAATTCACTAATCACAGATCTAACAAATTACACTGAATAAATTGATTAAACCATCGAAGGCCTATAGATCTGATAATATTATGACATAAAAAGGGTTGAACAAATAACATAGGTTCAAGTATATGGGTAGATCTAACTTAATAGATAAATTCCCATAATCAAGATCCAAGGATAATTAAGAATAAACTGAATAGATAATCAAGTTTAGATCCAATCTCACAGTCATAATCCTAGGCAATAATATCATGTTCATGAATCATATGTAATTATCCACTATTGTCCTTGTCATAGTCATAGGCATTGGTTTATGCTCCTAGTCAAAGGTTTATGTTCATAGTCAAAGGATTATGTTCATAGTCAAAGGCTTATGGTTTCAAAGGCCACAGTTCCATAGTCATAATCTTAAGCATTGGCAATTTAGTCACAATGTGTTCTAGGCCATAATCAAGAATCAGATCCAAAGTCATAAACAAGCACAGATTCAATGAAATGATAAGGCATATTTCTTATATTCTTTTAATTTCATGTCACAAATAGAAAAGGCATTCAAATCTAAAAAGTAACCGACTTACATTGATTGGATCTAGAAAAGAATAGTAAGATAGCGTTGCTTGAAGCCGTTGAATCTTTACTTGAATCCTAACTTGTTTTGAATCTTCTCTTGAAAGACTTGAGCAGGATATCCTCATCTTGATTTATATTTTATTTTAATTTATTTATTTAGATTTAGAGGAAGAAGCAGAAGCCATGTCCATCAAGAATTTGTGCAGCATAAGGTTAGAGAAGAATGGTGCAAAGAGAAGGAGACTCGGGGGCTGTTTATATAGGATTGCAAGTTAATTTGAGCCGTCGATAAAGCCAAGGTTAATCAAAGCCATCCGTTCTAAAGAGAAGCCAATTATGTTCACAATTACTTTCTTAATGTACATTATTAAATTTGTATGCACATTAGATACATCTCCCCTTTACACATTTATTATTAAATTTGTATGCACATTAGATACATCTCCCCTTTACACATTTATTATTAAATTAGTCACTTTAGTGTTAACAGAAATACGGGGTGTTACATTCTCCCCTCCTTAAAGGATTTCGACCCCGAAATCTTCAAGTCAAGAAGAATGTAAATCCTACCATCCCATCATCCATCTACTCAATCATCAAACACAGGAATCCATTGTCCTTAAAGACTTCTAATGCTTGTATGTTCATATGCATAGTGTGTGTACATGTCTTTATCTGATGCAAAATCAGGCGGTGTACTAATTCAGTTGACCTCCTTAATGCAAATCATGTCAGTGCCATGCGTCCAATATGTATGCAAATCCTAATGATACATATTATTTCTATATGAGTGCACAATCATTCACTCAAATGCGACATCCATATGATAACACATTAAGTTCAATTCATAAACAAATACATATATGTAAATGAAATATGAAGGTGTCTGAGCTGATCTAGTGCCAAATACGTGTGTATATGCATTCACGAGCAACCACTAGCAACCATTCGCAACCATCAACCATAACATGTTTCAAATACATGTTTACATCCAAAAGGGTTTCTACCTAAGGATCGATGATACATCCTAGAGGATATACCTTAAAAGCTAGAAATTAGTATGCATAGAATTCCTAAAAAAGGAATCAAGGATGTACCCTTAAGAAAAAGGGTATGAGGCGCGTATGCCTTATCTTCAATCTCCCGTATCACGTCTTCTTGAGCTTTACTCAACTGTACCTTAACAGATTCTACTTCACGATTGCGAAGTTTCTCGACCTCCATTTCCAAAATAAACAAATGTCAACCATGATACTGAGTGTATATACTAGGATGATCAGAGGTCTCTCCTCTTAGCTTATCCATCATGCCACAACTATGAGGGTCAAAAGGTCACTACGTACTTTTTACCTCTCTTAAGGTTAGTCCTTCTCTATATAGAGCGCCTGCCACAACTATTCATCTCTCAAGCAAACCATCCTAGTCGAACTCGACATCCCTCAAGTACAAGCCCCAAAGGCCTAAACCAATATCAGACAAGCACCCGAGGAATGTCACCTCCGAATTTGGACGATCTACGTGAGATGATCTAAGAAAAAACAACCAAACAGTTGAGCACTAGTTGGGATCTTTTACTATACAAGTACTAAGGTGTAGAGGCTCAACTATGGAAGCAAATATGAACAAATGCGAAGTGATAAAACCAAAAGAAAGAGTACAAACAGAAAAGCTAGACTCTTCCAACAGAACTTTACTACCTTTCTCCTAGGTACGCTTAGTGGTGAAAGCATGTACTTGCCCTTCTGAAAATCTTTTCCTTTGTTCTTAATTATATGCCTTATTCTGCCATAGTAAAGATACTTCCTCTTGACTTAGGTTTTATAAACCCTTCCTCCTTCATGAGCCAAGTCTACATCCATGAATTACTCATCCTTGGGTTGTGCTCCTTAGCCAAACTCCTTATCCTCTTTCGTGTGTAATCATGTTGACAAATCTCTCGAAAGCTGCCTCCATCGAACCGAAAACCCTACTAAGCTTGAAAGAAAACTAGCCGCAGGTGAAACTACTACGGTTATAGATGGAAGTCGGGCACTACTTCGCCCTTCGATGAGGTTACCTCCCAGAAAGCCAGGAGCCCCAGAGACTCAAGAAAGAAGGGGACAAGAATTAAAACAGAGAATAGTGCATATGGCTTTTGGGGAATATGCCTTTAAAACAAAACTTTTCTTTTGAAAATGCTTCTTTTAAAACTGTTTGAAAATAATAATGTTTTTCAAATCTTTTATCTGATCCGGTAACCTTCAGCTCTGATACCACGTGTAACACCCCACATCCTTTAGTGTCACTCACAAAGGGAATGCACTAAGTTCTGTGGAGCATTTAGGGTAAAAGATGCAGATAAATTACAAGACAGACAAAATTAAAACAGCGGAAAATAAAACTTTACTTTATTGATAAAATAGTTTGTACAACAATTGTTTTCCAATATCAGAGTATCATCTGTCTTACAAAATAAAGAAGCATAAAATAACATTTATATTCCCCAATGTAGCATAAGCCAGTCATAGCAGCAGAAAAAGAGAGTCCAAAGCACTTTGTCAAAGAATCTTCGAGCTTGGGAAGAGTGACGGTCCAATCTAACCTGAGCTATACTACTCCCTCCTTAACTACCTGGGGGGGGGGGGGGGGGGGGCGGGGGAGAACGGAAGAAAAGAAGACGAAAGAAAACTGGGTCAGACATAAAGTCTGGTAAGTTCAGTTACTTCTAGCATGTGAACGAGGAAAAACAAAACGACATGAATTAACTGAATACAAGACAATACCATGATGATAGGGCCAACAAGATAGGATAAGATTAACACAAGATATGCTAAGACAAGATAAACTGGATATGCTTTAATACTTTATCCGCTTCGCTATTAACCTGTTATTATGGTTTCTATGTCTCTGCACCACCTATCTAGTGTCCCAACTAGTAATCTATCTAAAATGATAACGCGATCCCAATCCCAGTAATTGTGGTTGCCTTTAGGCGTACATTTATTATTTATTACCTAGATCTAATCTAGGGTTTTCTTATCGAGTGCTTCCTAAATTCAACTAGGGTTTATGCGACTTATCTTATACTTCTCGGATTCAGGATTTATGCCACCTAGGTCCAACTAGGGATTATGCTACCTGTCGAACGATGCCCCTAGTCTAGGACGCACAACCTAGAGTGGTATATGTTCCTAGACTTTCCCGACGTATGTGTCGCGAATCGTTTATCGCTGTCTAGATGCACATGTCATGAAATGTGCGACCCGAGTCCCGTGGCAGGGCTTTTCTAGAAACACGGAACTCGGTCGGGAGCTTTCAGATATCTGCCAATGCAGATGCTAAGGTCTGTTTTTTTCCAGTGGCTATGGTCCCACCTGACCCCTCCCTCAACTAATGAAAGGCCACCCTTGAAAAATTGAGAACTATATGCAGGCCCCCTATGCCCCACTGTCTTATGGCCATCCTCACCCATAACTAGATAGCAAGTATATGGTCTTTTGGAGTTCTCCGCCTTTCCGCTTTACGTATCTCGACTAACTCAAGATGGTAGGTAGACGACGAGTTGCTATCACAGGGCTACTGGTCTCGCCGAATCACGCTGGTCCATCCTAGTCTTTAGGTTGCCTTATATTGCAACCAATGCATACCCTTGGTTCTTCTAACGCAGACCTTAACCTCTGTGAGCCCAGGAGGATCATCTGCAGCCTCACAGAGGTATACCAAGAATACCCTCACGTCCTCTCGAAGCCTCGGGCTTCGTAACCCAATTCGTTGGAGCCTTTTTTAAGATTAGATGGACGTTCGCTCCTCCTCGTGTTATACTAAGAATTACTACTTAGTTTTCCTAACTAAGGTTTACCACTTAGTTTCCTGAATTGTCGTTTTCTTAACTAAGGTTTACTACTTAGCCCCTTTCAACTAAGGTTTACTACTTAGTTCCCTTTCTCGTCAAGTTGGATTGGTTAAGTGTCATTAGTCGATACAAGTTAACTTAACCCATTCATTTGTCATGTTAAACTGGTTAAGTGTTATCAGTAATTCACGTTGACTTAACCTTACCAGCATCAAGTTATATTGGTTAAGTATTTACTTAACCCTACCCATTCATCTTGTATTGGTTAAGTGTTCCTTTTTAACTTAACCTTGCCTATCTGTTTTAACTAACATGTTATAACGGTTAAGTTTTCCCTTAGTTAACTTAACCCTAACATTGGTTTGATTAACATGTTCTAATGGTTAAGTATTGTCCCTTCATGTTTTTAACTTAACCCTATTCATTTATCACACTCTGATGGTTAAGTGTTCAAGCTTACTTAACCCTACGGTCTAGTCCAGCTAACATATTAAATTGGCTAAGTGTATTAAATTTACTTAACCCCAACCTCTTGTCTAGTTAGCATGTTAAATTGGCTAAGTGTATTAACTTTACTTATCCCCAACCTCTAGTCTAGTTAACATGTTAAATTGGCTAAGTGTATTGAATTTACTTGACCCCCACTTTCTAGTCTGGTTAACATATTAAATTGTCTAAGTGTTTTTCTTAGTTACTTAACCCCTACAAATCTTGTCTTGTTACCATGTTAAGTTGGTTAAGTGTTCTAGTTAACTTAACCCTATCGTTCTAACTTAACTGTGTTAAGTTGGTTAAGTGTTCCTATGGACTTAACCCTCCCATTCTAGGTTAACTGTGTTAAGTTGGTTAAGTGTTCTTATGGACTTAACCCTCCCATTCTAGCTTAACTTTAATTGTCTTATTAAAGCATCAGCCACTCACATTAGACAGGTATTGTTGTGGCTGCCGGTATGCCGGTTGGTTCCAGGCAGTCTTACGCCACAACTCAGTCTAACCTCGGGCCTTTATCGGGCTCAATGCCTTAACCTCCCACATTGGATAAGTATTGTTATGATCACTGGACAACCGGGCGGGTCCGGGCAGGTTTACATCACAACTCCATCCAACCTCGAGTTAATCATGTTCGTATTGTCTAAATTTACTTTTCTCATTTAGGATAAATTCTATAAGTAAATTTTCCCTAATTTACTTATTCCATTATTACTCTTTTAATGTACATTGTCAACATTTATTATTATGGCCCATTTTCACTATATATCATATCTATAGTTTTTGGTATGTAAATTATACCAAATTAAGTGTCACTAACCATGATTATTCTAGACATGACAATTAGTCACAATTATGACTAAATTCAAAATTTGTGCTAATATACTTATTATTCCAAATTAACTTTAATTGACCCAATTCTGATTTAACACCCTAATTTACAGTTTATGGCAAGACTAGAATTATTATTCAAGTTTACCGTTTACTCCTAAAACTTAGCTTACTTGCCAATACTAAATTTAATAAGTCAAATTACATATTCCATAATTCATGTCAAATTTTCAAATTTGCGTTCTAATAAACATGCCATAATACATGTTCTAAATTATGTCAATCATAATTATGTTAATGTTCCACATTATGCCAATTTCCAAGTTTACAACCATGTTTAAGTCAAATTTATGATTTGCCCAAATCGTATTCCCATCGTTCGTGTAATCGTGATTTCATCCTAGATTATAGATAAATCTAGATTCGTGGATAAAAGGGAATGAACCAAAATGCCATGAAAAGATAGACATAATGACTGGCAGAAGATGATAATTCACTAATCACAGATCTAACAAATTGCACTGAATAAATTGATTAAAGCATCGAAGGCCTATAGATCTGATAATATTATGACATAAAAAGGGTTGAACAAATAACATAGGTTCAAGTATATGGGTAGATCTAACTTAATAGATAAATTCTCATAATCAAGATCCAAGGATAATTAAGAATAAACTGAATAGATAATCAAGTTTAGATCCAATCTCACAATCATAATCCTAGGCAATAATATCATGTTCATGAATCATAGGTAATTATCCACTATTGTCCTTGTCATAGTCATAGGCATTGGCTTATGCTCATAGTCAAAGGCTTATGTTCATAGTCAAAGGCTTATGTTCATAGTCAAAGGCATATGGTTTCAAAGGCCATAGTTCCATAGTCATAATCTTAAGCATTGGCAATTTAGTCACAATGTGTTCTAGGCCATAATCAAGAATCAGATCCAAAGTCATAAAAAAGCACAGATTCAATGAAATGATAAGGCATGTTTCTTATATTCTTTTAATTTCATGTCACAAATAGAAAAGGCGTTCGAATCTAAAAAGTAACCGACTTACATTGATCGGATCTAGAAAAGAATAGAAAGATAGCGTTGCTTGAAGCCGTTGAATCTTTACTTGAATCCTAACTTGTTTTGAATCTTCTCTTGAAAGACATGAGCAGGATATCCTCGTCTTGATTTATATTTTATTTTAATTTATTTATTTAGATTTAGAGGAAGAAGAAGAAGCCATGTCCATCAAGAATTTGTGCAGCATAAGGTTAGAGAAGAATGGTGCAAAGAGAAGGATACTAGGGGGCTGTTTATATAGGATTGCAAGTTAATTTGAGCCGTCGATGAAGCCAAGGTTAATCAAAGCCATCCGTTTTAAAGAGAAGCCAATTATGTTCACAATTACTTTCTTAATGTACATTATTAATTTTGTATGCACATTAGATACATCCCCCTTTACACATTTATTATTTAATTTGTATGCACATTAGATACATCTCCCCTTTACACATTTATTATTAAATTTGTATGCACATTAGATACATCTCCCCTTTACACATTTATTATTAAATTTGTATGCACATTAGATACATCTCCCCTTTACACATTTATTATTAAATTAGTAACTTTAGTGTTAACAGAAATACGGGGTGTTACAAGTGCATAGTGTCAAAACATCTTCAAATATAATGTATCAATCATAGATGGCATAGTACCCCATCCTACTATGTCGCCATATTGGTTTACAAATAAAACCAGAGAGTCACTTATTGGAAATTGGATTCCATCTACGAGTCGAGGCAAGGGATCTGCCTCACCTGTTTCGGATCACCTCTAGCAAGATGTCCAGGATCACACCTATGGGCAACCCTTTGTTAGCGTCAGGGCCGATCCACACCTAATGTTTGTGGATTGGTTATTCCTGAACAATACATTTTCTGGACCTATCACTTGGCCATTGTAGACCAATCATATCCGAGGCACCTCACAATCCATCATCGACATAAGTAAAAAATTTTGGGATCCATATACCATGACACAACTTCTAGCTAGAAAGAAACGCATGTCCTCCCCGAGGTCCTCATCCCGTTTTTGACTCATACCGAGGTGTGAGGCACGCGAATTAATGCTACAACACAAAGTTATGCTACTTAAAGCCGTGCTTTGATCATCAACCACTAGGCCCCGCTTTTCAACAAAAGCCTCGATCATTTGCATTTAAACATGCCACATTGTCAATTCATGCCATACGACTGATTTCCATCAGCATATTACCTCTAAGCTCATATGTCTCAGAGAAGGGTATTAAGCAAGAGAATAAATTCTCTGCCACCAAACGGATACATATTTAATACAAATCAAGTATAAAATACAATGTCAGACACAATCCATTCACAAGACCGTTCTGGATCTAAATGAAACCGGAGGCACCTTATTTCTCGTCCCATGTGTCCAATACAGGAGAGAGGTCCTCGAATTTTCGGTCGATCTCCAAGTACATCTGGACAATCACCACTTATTACCTTGTCTTGGGTGTATAACCCAATCAAGACATCAGTAGTCATCCAAACGATGTGAAGATCTCCGGTCTTTAACCACCGTCTTCTTCGATTTTTAATCATCGTAACAGTTATTTAAAATGGGTTAAATCCGGTCTTTCCGAATAACTCATGTATTTTATAATCAAGTGCTATAAAAACACATCATACACCTCATTCCAATCCAGAATATTCTTTTATTCAAATCTTATTGGAAATCATTTCAAAAAAATTAATATCTTTTCTCAACTTAAACCAAATTAAGGTTTATCAATTAGTCGGAATGAACGAGCCTTACCGAAGTGATCATAATTTTATTATCCTAATCCCAACCTATTTATCCAATGGAGCAAAACTGGTAGTACTCCATATCTAACACCCATTGTATTATCGGTAAATTCCATTACCACATCTAATTAAATATTTAACTATCACATGGAGTAAAACTGGTGGTACTCCATTCTCGATCATTTCCTTGAATTTGGTGAACTTAGTTACCTCATTCACATTCCAATCTAATTAAAGATTCATTAAAACTACATTTAGTTTTAATCTCAAAAATCATTACTTAATGATTATTCAACTTTAGGAAAATTAATCCTGTCTTTTACTTGGGTTAAAGAACCAATGTCACTTAAAACACAGTTTACAATAAACCCAAAATCATCTTCCATCAAAATGGAACCTTCACGGAAATCATAACAGTACATAATCGATATAAATTTTCGTATCAGACTAATACTATAAACAGAATAATTGCAAAGCCTTTTAAATTCCAAAAATAGTAAACGCCTTCCTTCATAGAAACTCACCTCGATTATCACCAAATCGAATTTCATTCAATTCCAATTTCTTTTATTAAATTGGAAAACTTCACTTTGGAAAATTTCCATTAAATCTTAGAATAAATATTTATAAATTCCAAATCTTAACTTCACAGTTAATCGGGTTTAAGAACTAATGTTGTTTAAAACATTGTTCACAATCAACCCGAAATCAACTTCCATTTAATTCCAATTGTATTCATTAATTGGAAAACTTCCTTAAATCTTAGTTAAAAGATTTACTCTTTTCTCAACTGAGTTTAAGAATAATGTTATTGAAGACACCATTCACGACAAACCCAAAATCCAATTTCATATTAAATATAAGGCTCTAAATAGAAATCCTATAGACTTATATTCAATATCAAATTCTGAGACCACAGATATCGTATAGGGAATAACGATATCTGTATCTTCCAAATTCCTCAACAATATCCGTATAATCATGGAATTCAATATCGAAATATTCCAAAAATTATTTCCATTCCAATTCATACGTTGGAATAATTCTGGTTATCAAAACCATTTCAATTCATTTCTGTTCCTTTTTTGTGTCCATCCAAAATCGGACATCAAAACTAATCTTTAATAATTTCGTGTCCATCCAAAATCGGACATCAAAACCAATTTTTTCTTCTTCACTGAATATAATATCAAAATATTCGTTTAAATTCTGAATCGGAATGTGACTCAATCAATTACCATATAATTTTATTTATATGGATTCCATACATCGCATGTATTCAAAAATAGTGATTAACAACTATTAAACATCCAATTCAAGTGAAATCTACAACTATATAAGCATGAAATAATTAAACAGCGCTTACTACGGCCTGCCAATCAATCGATCGACATACAACTAAACATAAGGGAGATGTGTGAAGTTATTATCATCCCCAGACCCGTATGGGGTTTCCAATCAACATCTATTGATTATTACTAACATACTTGGGAGAGGTTTAAAAATATCGTCCTAATACCCGTGTGGGGTTTACATCACAATCCATGTGCACTTATATATCATTTTCACCGTTTAATAATGATAACATTTAAAACTGTAACATCCATCAACCATCAAACAAATATTCCAACCACAGGCAATCAACATATTATTCAGTTATAAAATTATATAAATAACTGTACAAAATGGTTGAGTGAGAGAGTTCTCACCATTGGTTTCCACTCCGTTGTTCTTTAATTGATTATTTATAAAAATGATTTCGCAAGAATCGAGCTACTGAGATCTGCGTATTATAAAACTAAAAAGTCACAAACGAAGTCCAAACAGTCCGGGCTCCGGCTGGGAAAGAGCCTGGATCAATGTAGACCGTGGACCGAGGTCCTCTGGTCCACAGCCAAAAATATGCCAAACCAGTCGACTGGTCCATTTTGACCAGTCGACTGGTCAGGGACCTGGGCTTCTGCCCAGGTCATTACCAGTCGACTGGTCCATTATGGACCAGTAGACTGGCTGCTGTTAAATAGCCACATCAACCTTTTGTTTCTTTTCTCTTCTCTATTTCGTTCTGGCAAACCATGGAGGCTATGTACTTGAGTTAGATGATAATGAGGCCTCATAAGCTCGTCGAAACAACTCACTAACACATGCACAAACACACACACACACACACACACATATATATATATATATATATAAGATTGCTATGATTTTGATCATATATTCTAAAATGAACAAAATATCAAACCAAAGCAATCAAACGTAATTAATGTGAATGGTGAAGTTTTATAACTTGCTGGTGCGACAACGGAGCTTCACTACATCGCCTAAACAACTCATAGCATGTGCATTTGGTGGTGTGCACAACTAAATGAAAAATTCCAATTTCATGAAACTAAACTAATGAAATGGAAAGTGTATACTTCTCTAACCGATTCATATGCACATACGCAACTCTAAATGAACCTAATGACACTTTACAAGCCAATAGCTTGTGGCATAAACACTAAGAACTCACAAAGATCTCACATTTGCTTGTTAGAAGCAAGAAATCAATCCAATGACAAGCCAGAACAACTTCTCTTCGATGACAACACTAGAATAAACAACCAATGTTTATATGAACACATTTCCTAAGAATTAGGTCATAGGAATCATCACAAATTGAAGAGGAAACAAGTTGGAGAAGATGAAGAGGAAGATGGAGAAGCTTACCCATGTCTTAGAATTGGATTTGCACTAGAATTGATCTCTAGATTGAAGACTCTAGCTTAAGGAATTTCTATTTCCCCTTCTCTTCCCCATTTTCTATCTTTGGCTAAGTGTTTGAATGAATGAAGAGGGGGTGGCTAATTTTTCACTTAAAGGAATGAGCTAGGTTGGCCAACTAAACCCTAGCTAAGGTGCCAAAATTTCAAAGCTCGGAATATATCGTAGTTTATACTTTTCAAACACTTAAACGACATTCCAAACTCAATGGAATAGTTTCGTTGAAAACGGAAGTCATTTTCAAAATGTGACTTTTCTACGGGCTATATATAATATTAAAAAAAATATAAATTCCATAGTGACTATTCTAAATTTTAACGAAGTCATAACTTACAATGCGTAAAGTGAAATCTCCATTTCATATACTCGCCAGAAAATTATAATTCAAAACATATCAACGTTTCTTGTTTTGTCCAATTCTGATTTATATTGAATTTTATATATTCTTCAAAGTTTAAAATCGAATTTTCAAACTATCGCGCCATTTCGAGTTCGTTTTATAATTAATATAAATATATAAGTTCTAACTTCGATTTAACTAACTTTTAAATCGTTTATTCTCAAAATAATTCATCTAAAATATTTAATTTCTATCTAAATAAATTAAAAATAAATTTTAAATTGGTTACAAAATTCCGGGTTATTAAACTACCTTTAACAAATACATCGCTATTGTCAGTTAATTTTTCAGCATCATATTCTTTAGTGCTAAATTTATATCCATTGACAAAGAATATTGGATATGTCTTTACATTTCTTTTTGGTCCCATTTCCAAATGTTTCAATCCTTCTTCCACAACACAATTTCTTGGATCAAAAATATAATTAGTAAACCAACTAGCAAATTCTTTGCTGATATCGCCGTTTGGATACTGTAATTCATAAATGCTGCAATTATATAGCACAAATGTTACATATATGATTAAAGATACAATACATGTATATATAGATATATAAGTTTATTACCTAATGAACGGTGCAATTTCAGTGCAATTGAGAAGAATATATGTGTGTGCTGCATTATATTCTCTATCATTCATCTATTCTTCCATACATCTACCAGAAGGCCGGCCATATATTTTAAAAATAGATAAATTCACTTGACAGTCATCTTGATCAATGCCTTCATCATTATGCGCAGTACTTGCAAATGATATGTTCACATGATCACTAAAATAACGAGAGAGGAAAAACTAAGCTTCTTCTTCGATGTATGATTTGCAAATAAAACCTTCAACTCAAGATTTCTGCCTCATTTTTTTCTTTAGATGATTTAAATTCCTATTTAGAATTATTGTAAATTATGTTTTTTTACATTTCATTAACCAAAGTTCAATTAACTAAATATTAATATACCTTTTAAATGGATACATCCATCCGTATTGAACAGACCCTCGAAGACATGCTTCTAATGGAAGATGAATAGGTAAATGCTCCATAATATTAAAAGAACCCGGAGGAAATATTTTTTCCAATTTGCAGAGCAATATGGGGATTTCTTCATCTAGTTTACGTAGAAGCTCAATTTTTAATGTAGTAGAACAAAACTCTTTATAGAACAAACTAAGCTCTGTTACAACAGTCCAAACTATTACGGGCAACAGTTCTTTGAAAGTGATGGGCAATAAATTTTCCATTATAACATGACAGTCGTAGCTTTTCATCCCGCTAAGTTTACTGTTTTTATAGTCGACACATCTACGAAGATTGGAAGATATACCATCCGGGAATCTTAATCCTTCCATCCACTTTAGAAGTATTTTAACTTGATTACCGTCCAGTTCATAGCATGCTTTCGGTTTTTTGGTGTCATTTGGCTTTATATGAAGCTCGGGACTATTACATATTACTTAATATCACGTCTTGATTTCAAACCATCTTTCGTCTTCCCCTTGACATTTAAAATTGTATTAAATACATTGTCAAACACATTTTTCTCATTATGCATCACGTCAATATTATGACGAATCAGGAGATCTTACCAATAAGGAAACTCTCAAAATATATTTTGTTTCCACCAATTGTGAATCGATGATTTACCTTGAATTTCTATCTGTACTCTAGTTTCATGAATCTTTGGATAATCCTGTACAAGTTCATAAATTTCTTCACTTGTCAATATTTAGATGGTCTCGTAGTTTCCTGCCTATTAACTGTAAAATAATTCTTATCTCTCCTAAAACAATGATTAATATGAAGAAAACATATACGACAGTGAACCCATGAAATTTTCTTTCCAATAGGTATAGAAAATACTCTTGTTTCTTGCATGCAGTACAGACAAGCTAGACGACTAGCCGTACTCCAACCTGAAAGCATTACATACGCAGGAAAACCGCTAATTGTCCACAACAGAGAAGCTTGCATACAAAAGTTCTTTTTTTGTGAACTATCATATGTTTCTACTCCTTCGTACCATAATTTTTTTAATTCTTCAATCAACGGTTGTAAATAAACATTGATTCCTTGTGTCGAAACATCAGGACCAGAGACGACAATTGTGAGAAACATATAAGGAGTTTTCATACACATCCTCGGAGGTAAATTATAAGGTGCGACAATTATAGGTCAGGACGAATATTTAGAACCAAATTGAGAAAATGGCGAAAACCCATCCGTACATGCATAAACCAACTCTAACATTACGACTTTCAGATGCAAAATCGGGATACTTCTGGTCAAAATGCTTCCATGCTTCTCCATCAGATGGTTTTGTTAACGTACCTTATTCTTTTGTTCTCACACTGTGTCATCTCATACGTTGGGCGGTTATAGAAGATGCCCATAACTTTTGAAGTCTAGGAATAATTGGTAAATAATGCGTACGTTTATAGGGACTTCTTTTCCGTTTTTCTTTCTCGGTTTGTATCTTTCCTGGTTACATATTTTACAATTCTTAAGGTTGATGTTTTCCTTCCAAAATAGCATGCAATCCTTTAGACATGTATCTATTTTTTGATACGGTATACCAAAGGCCAACATCAATTTTTTTACTTCTTAATGATTTTCGCACATTAAATTATTAGGAGGCATATGCCGTTTCGCAGCTTGTACAACGGCTGTAAATCCAGCTTTCGTGTGGTTGGATTTAGATTTCATCGCAATATATTCAGGAGTTACTGATAATTGTTTTCCACTTTCACAGCCTTCCCAAAGGGGTTTCTTCGCGGCATCTAATAAATCATATATTTTTTGGCTTCAATATTTGGTTCTTCTTCACAATTATACACTACAACAAAAAACACTTTTCGCAACAGGCGATATCGGTTGCAGTAGACCTATTGCAACAGGCCTGCGCCTGTTGGTATAGCCGAAGTTGCAAAAAGTCCGCAACATTTTCTGCCTGTTGCAATAAGATGTTGCTATATACCTTTTTGCAACAGACTTTTGCTGTTGCAACAGATCATTTTGCAACAGTATATGCCCGTTGCAATAGATGCATAAATCTATAAAAAAAAATATTACAGCTTATAGATATTACATATCATGTATTCGCATTATTAATAGTGTATATCACAAAATGAAATAAACAAATAAATTTTTTATTTTAGCAAAGTTTTAATAGTACAAACAATTACAACAAAAATTTCTATAATTTCCGTACATCATTCATGTATAACAATTTCTTCTCTCACACAACACATTTTTTTCGAATAGAGTATTTTCTAATCATATTTCTACTCTACCATACATATACTATAATAAGAGAATAAATATCATCTGTTCACTAGAACAAATCTACAGTTCATGCTCCAAGCTTGCGAAGTCTAAGCCTACAAAGTCTTGGAAGGAGAAAGAGAATGCTTTTTCCTTAACAAGCGGAAAACAGAAAACGAATAGATATTCGTATCAATGTCATCTATCAGGCACCGTGTGATAACCAAACAGAAAAAACAACTATAATAAAGTAAACTCACATGAAATATCTGAACTGGAAGAGCAACAACCCATACTCTAAGTTAGCCTTTCTTTCTCACGACTCTCGTGTATACTGACATGTTCATTATACACAGTCCAATTTTAAAATGAACTAGCCAATATACAACTGGAATGCATAGGTGACAGTATCCTTGGTTTCATGTTATATTTCTTGGAAGGATAGAATGGTGATCCTAGACAATTAAAATGCATTCTGAATTTTGATAATGGTACAGAAATAAATGCTACAAAAGATCATTTTTCCAATTTCATGAAATAGAGAAACTCAAATACAAAGTTTTGGAATGAAGTGAGAAAAGAAAAGGAATAAAGAGAGAACCAAAGAAGATGGACACACATACAACCTGCAGGTTTAATAGCAAAACAACCGACCATTAATAAGTAGTAAATCAGTTAGAATATGCCCCTATTCACACACATAACAACGTCTAAATATTACTAAAATAAATTGAACCTCTTTCTTCATCCCCCTCATCATCTTCCTTTCTTTCATTTCTTGCAGTTTAACTGCTTTTTTTCCAGCAATCAGCAATGTTTATATCCCATATTCAAAATACAATTCAGTCAGTGAAGCAGAAGTTAGTAGTCTCCCATATTCAAAATACATTACATCTAACTTATATAATTCAGAGAATTCTAACGAAGATAAATACTGCCCTAATATATTAATCAACATCCCAAACGAACAGTAAATCACCTGCACATTGTGATCCAACCAAAATGATGGGCCTTCCCTAAGATCAAAATGCTGCACTTCCTTGGCAGATAAACAGAACACACCTTATTACCAGTCATCAATAACCGAGCACTGCCAGCAGAAATATGATACGTATAAGTTGACTACCTCATCCCAAAAAAAGGTATTTGTATGTTCATAAGAAAAACAGCGGAAATATTATAAATATTCACTTAAACTTAAAAAAAACCTAATTTCAATTTGACGAAGATCTCTTTGTAAAAGTTAAAGGAGACAATCTGGACCCATATCCACCTGCAATGTATGGTTCGGTGATGCGAATCCTAAACAGAGTGGCACCAACATCACAAGCCTAGTACAATAGTTTTAAACAGTCATAAAAACCAATTAAAAACATTCTGAACCCAATAATTCAAACTTTACAACCACTTTTTCCCCTAATACATACACGCTGTCTGTTATCATACACGACACAAGGTTACCATTATTAATTCCACCAGTAAAAGGCACGTATAATAAGCATCATATAATTCCACTATATCAATAGCCATCAGTAGGGACATAAAAGTAAACTGACCCTTTGTTTATTCCCCTATTCTTTCTAGAAGTATCACCCATTATTTCCACTCTATCAGCTTCCTGTGTACACACATGAATCATAACTTGGATTAACTGAAGTAAGCACGGCAATCTGGCTGAAGTCGCAGTTCCAGGAATTGCGACCCATAACCTGATACAACTGGTTCATAGCATAAGCTGTATGAGACCGGACCATAGCGGGTTCATAGCAGGAACCACCAGGTTGTATCGTGCTGCAGTCGACCACTTGTTGAGAACATGCGTAGTCCAAGGCAGACTGCAGCTGTGCATCTGTTGCCTCTGCCTTGGGCACGCACCACCCAACTCTCGGTTTCTTTGTCGGTGCTACTGGAGAAGACGATGGTGGATTCACCTGGCGGCCAGAGTTAGAGACACTACTCGACTTTGCCAGCCCAACATCATAGGCCATGGACATATCAACATGAAACAGCCCAAACGGCCTCTCTGACTCGGGTCCGGATTTCAAGTCCTCATCATACAGTGCAAAATAGGTTATATTCGAAACTGAAATATTGAAGAAGATATTACCTCCCCCTTTAAAAAGTTATTATCAAATCCCATTGATTTACACTTTCCCAAGACGTCTAATTTCTACAGCAATGTCAAACACACACACACACGTTTACCAGGAGCAAGCACACCACTAGAAGGTGTGAAAACCCGTAACTTCCCCGTAAAGGAAAGTGTCGGATAGTTCGAGAACAAGCCACAACAGAACGCATACAAAAGAACATTTCATTGTATATCACAACAATGCATCAGATTACAAGAATATACAGAGTATAAATGAATATTACATTCGATAAATATCAGAGATTACAATACATTGTACAGCAGCGGAAAATAATACAATACACAACTAGAAGTAGATATACGGATACAAAGCTTTCCGGATATCGTTCCAGCTGTAAACCAGGATCCTGTGAATATAATCTGCAAAACCAAAACTACTAGCTGCCCGTGTCAAAATAGGGGCACCCAGAGTTTAGGTCAAAACAATAAACTCCAGGTCAGTCATGGGACTGGTGTGAGAACTAAAACAGTTATTAATCCTTATTCTTAAAGTTAGGTAAATCAAGGGACCACGCCGTATAACACGGAACGGGTTTCCTCCCAAGAATACCAGTGCATAAAACAAACAGCGCAATGCTAAATAAAGAAAAATGAAGCTGTTATAAGACCCAGGTCCCATCACACAATGCAACGCAGCCGAGGATAGGGTTTTCCCTTATAACAGCCAAAGAATGCTTGATACGTTTAAAACAAATCGTTTGATACTATTATAAGTGCATAGTGTATAAAACAACTTCAAATCATAAGTATTAATCATAGGCGGCATGGGTACCATATATCATGTCGCCATACTAGTTCTACAATTAAAACCGCAAATGTTGTATTGGAAGTTGGGTTATCATTTATGGTATGAACCGAGGCTAGGGGCAAGATCCTCAACCGATTCGAGACTGTCTAGTCCGAGCCTCAGGAACAGCCGCAACTGCCCCATGGATCGTCAGGGCCGGTCCACCGATGTGGATTATTATGCCTGAACACTACGTTTCCCCGCCCTTTGGGGCGTAAATCTGGCCCGTCAGCCGACCAGAAGCATCGGCCGAAACCGATATCACGAGGCGCCTCGCTTTTCAGCAAGTAATAATAAGCAATATCCACATGAGTCAAACTCGTCAGCCAGTTCAAGCACTGACGCCACTCCTAACTAGAAAGAAACGCATGTCCTCCCTGAGGTCCGTCTCCCGTTTTTAGTTCATACCGGGTGTGATACTCGCGAATCAACGTTACACAAAGCTACGCCGCAAAGGCCTTGCTTCGATCATCAACCACAAGACTTTGCTTTTCAACAGAAGCCTTGATCATTTGCCACTTAGGCATGCCACACAGGCAATTCACTCCATGCGATTGATATCCATCAATATATAACCCCTGAGCTCGTACGTCTCAGAGAAGAGCGTTAAGCAAGAGAATAAATTCTCCGCCGCCAAACAGATATATATTTAATAGAGATCAATCACACGGACTAAAATCCAATGTCAGACACACCGTCCATTTACAAGTCCGTTCTGGGTCTGAACGAAACCGGAGGCACTTTCCTCGCATATCCATCCATCTCCAAGTACGTCTGGACGACCACCAACTATTTCCATCCTCTCGGGTGTACAGCCCAATCAGGATCGTCGGTAATTATCCTAACGATGTGAAGACTTCCGGTCTTCTACCACCGTCTTCATCTTCGACATATCGTCGTATCAGTTATTCAGAATGGGATAAACCCGGTCCTTCCGAATAACTCGCGTATATTTTAAATAAGTGTTACACAAACACAACATACGCCTCATTCCAATTCATTAGTCACTAACCGTAAATTAATCAAGAGAATAATTCCCCAAATATTAACCCCGAAGGCCGAAACCAACATCAGATCAATATTCAGAAAACCATTCTGCTTGGCTAACCGACAGTTAGTTTTTAAATTTCACATTCATAGGGAAAGGTTCCCATTAATTTTATCCAAGATAAATTCCTTGAATTTATTCTTTAATCTATTTTTTGAATATCAATTCAAAACTAGTCGGGGTTAGCGAACCTTACCGAAGTAATCATTTGTTTTAATTTCCCAATCCCAACCTATTCATCCCATGAAGTAAAACTGGTAGTACTTCATATCTAACACCACGGTGTTATCGGTAAATTCAATTACCATTTCACGTTCAAATCTAATTAAAGATTTAACTATCGCCTGGAGCAAAACTGGTGATACTCCATTCTCGATCATCTCAATCTAATTAAAGATTCATTAAAACTCCACTTAGTTTTAATCTTTAACTGGGTTAAAGAATCAGTGTCATTTAAAACACAGTTCACGATAAACCCAAAATCACATTCATTAATTATCGGGTTAAAGAACAAGTGTTATTTAAAACACTGTCCACGATAAACCCAAAAATCAATATCAATTCAATTCCAATTAAATATTATTTAATTGGTACACTTCATTAAATCTAAATAAAAAGATTTAATCTTTTCTCAACTGGGTTCAAGAACAGTGTTAATGAAGACACCATTCACGACAAACCCACATCACATTTGATATTAAATACAAGGCTCTGAATAGAAAATATCCCGGCTTATATTCAATATCAAATTCTACGATTAACAAATGTCGTATTGGAAATAACGATATAAATATATATATCTTTCAAATTTCCATAACAACATCTGTATAATCCCGAATTCCAACATCGAAATATTCCGAAGACAATTTCGATTCAAATCCACTCCAATGCAATCATTGGAAATTCTGGTTATTTTCAAAACCATTTCAAATCCAATTTATTTATTTAAAAATAAATAGAATTATATTTCTAGTTCAAAACTAGTTCATTTCGATAAAAATCTATTTTTATCTTTTCAAATATGGAGTTTTTCATCCCAATTCTTTCTAAATCATTTCTTATGATTTTACATAAATTATTACTATTTTTAATAATTTTATCAAGGCCCGTACAGTCGATTTCCATCAATGGCCATCGAACTGCACTTACAGCGACCTTTTTCGAATTTGATTTGGACATAATTCCAAATCCAATCGTTAGATTTCAAATTTCTAATATTCTTTAGAAAGCTCTTTTCGATACGAACCCAACGGTTCCAGTTTTAGGAGAATCCGACGGTCGGATCTCCCGTAATGTCCGTTTGAAATAAATGGTCGAAATTCACGAACTGCCGCGGCGCGGCGCGTTCTATTCAGGCCATTTATATTATATATATAATATATATTTCGTCGATTTCTATTTAAAACGAATTATATAAATAGTTTAAAATCGTTTTCAAAAGAAATTGCAACTTTCTTTTCAATTCAAATCAAAATTGAATTCTTCTTTATAAATTCGTTTTAAAATTCATTTCTATTCAATTCAAATTTCAATTCAATTTGAATTCATTTCAATTCGCTTTCAATTCAATTCATTTCGAAATCGTTTTCAATTTAATTCATTTCGAAATCGTTTTTAATTCAATTCATTTCGAAATCGTTTTCAATTCAATTCATTTCGAAATCGTTTTCAATTCAATTCATTTCGAAATCGTTTTCAATTCAATTCATTTCGAAATCGTTTTCAATTCAATTCATTTCGAAATCGTTTTCAATTCAATTCATTTCGAAATCGTTTTTAATTCAATTCATTTCGAAATCGTTTTTAATTCAATTCATTTCGAAATCGTTTTCAATTCAATTTATTTCGAAATCGTTTTCAATTCAATTCATTTCGAAATCGTTTTCAATTCAATTCATTTCGAAATCGTTTTCAATTCAATTTATTTCGAAATCGTTTTCAATTCAATTCATTTCGAAATCGTTTTCAATTCAATTTATTTCGAAATCGTTTTCAATTCAATTCATTTCGAAATCGTTTTCAATTCAATTCATTTCGAAATCGTTTTCAATTCAATTCATTTCGAAATCGTTTTTAATTCAATTCATTTCGAAATCGTTTTTAATTCAATTTATTTCGAAATCGTTTTCAATTCAATTCATTTCGAAATCGTTTTCAATTCAATTCATTTCGAAATGAATAAAATCGATATAAATATCGTTCACGTCAAAATGGCGTCAATCTAATCAACACGGCTTCATAAATTTCTATTTTCAAATATTCTATTTCAAATATTTCCTTTTTCAAAATAGTTGTTATTATCAAAATATTTCGTTCAACACATGACCAATCTCAATGGATGAGTACTGTCAACACATGAACCTTTATTTTATATTGATAAAGATGTAAATTTTATTATCAAAATATTTCGTTCAACACATGACCAATCTCAATGGATGAGTACTGTCAACACATGAACCTTTATTTTATATTGATAAAGATGTAAATTTTATTATCAAAATATTTCGTTCAACACATGACCAATCTCAATGGATGAGTATTGTCAACACATGAACCGTTATTTTATAATATTCGTTATTTTCTAAATTGGAATGAGGCCCAATCAATCACCATATAATGTTAATTATATGGATTTTCATACAACACATGTATATAATAGCATTGAAAAATAATCAACCATCAACCAAAGTGCACTACACTGTATAAGCATCAAATATAAACATTTAACGCTTATAGCAGCCTGTCAATCAATCGATCGACATATTTAATCAATCAGGATGAGTGAACTTCAAGTTTCATCCCAACACCCGTGTGGGGTTTCAAAACAATCAAACACAGATTTGTGCAGTTGGGCGATGTGTAAAATTTATCGACCCAATCAATATCAGTCAAATCAGTGTACATAAACAAACCGTCCGGTTTGTAAATGAATATTTTATTTTATTCACTTCACGTTAAAAATTATATTTTTAACGATAAAATATTTTATTTCAACACTTGAATTTCTATCCACTTCATTCTTTAAATAAAATGATATTTTTATTTTTTCTAACTTATTTTAGAAAATTTCGGCGGCATAACGGCACGATACTAGAAACGGGACGAGGCCTAGCCTTATCCCCGGTCTAGTGAAGGCCCAAGCCATTCACACATCAATCATATTCACCAAACAACCAAATTCAAATCAAATCATCAAACTAATCTATGCAACCAAACAAACAAGTCCATGGTCTGTGGACGATTGTGTCGGGTGCTACTAAGCACCGTCTGCATCCTAGTATATATATATATATAACTAGAAAATGAAATTGAAAGGTGAGAAATTCTCACATATAGCTATCCTAGCTCCACGGTACTTCCAATGCAGGAAATCTTCACTGTTCTCGCATCTTTGTCATCTTCGTTGCTGTAGCCACTACATATGTAAAAATCGAATTTTTACTTCGTTATTCAATATATAAAAATCGAATTTTTATTATACTATTCAATATATAAAAATCAAAATTTCACTTCGCTATTTTAAAAATATAGTCTTCGCCTTTTCAAATATAAAGTTTTATAAAAATCACATTTTTAATTTTCTACACATATAAAGATGATATTTTTAATATTCCTATCATGTAAAAATTATATTTTTAATTCTCTACCTAAACAAAAATCATATTTTTATATCATCTATATAATAAAGACTATATTTTTAATACTTTTATTTTGCTAATAGTTGACTTTTACATACGACCTCGTAACGAGGCCCACCGCCTGTCGTCCATAACGTTTCACCCCCATTCCGAACACAATAGGATATGTATCGTAGGCTGATTTGATTGTTACAATCAGTTTCCGTTAAATTTACATTTAAATCACTATATTGAATTTTAAACGTACATTTCAAATTACCGGGGTCACATACTAACTCTAAAAATTCTCGAAAAATATTTTCTAGCTTCGTATTGACGATACGGTCCTAACAAAACTAGTTTCGTCGAATTCTGAGACCGTTGGAAAATTGGCCAATTTCCAGTCGATTAAAATCAACTGAAACTGGTCAAACACGTTTTCCTTTGCCACGCTCACATATTGATTCGAAAAATTACGAAATTTGGAATCTAGAAATAACTTGACATTGCGGATCCAACAAAACTGGTTTCATCGAAATCTGAGGTCATTTGCAAAATTCCCATTTTTAAGGGCCTGAATTCCATAGCGACTATTCAGAAATTTCAACTGGGCCTATCTTTTTTCCCCCGCTATGAAGTTTCGATTTTTCGGATTCGTTGGAAAGATATTATCAATTAGATCCTATTATTTTTGGTTTCACTAAAATCCGGATTGTTTTGCACCCGGTACGTTCAATTGAAGTTTGAAATCGAATTATCGAACTACCGCGCCATTTTCAATTCTTTTTATAATTATATATAATTATTTATATTCTAGCGACGAACTATATAACTATATACGTTTGAATTATATTCAAAATAAATTTCTCATCGATATTATTTAAAATAATTCATTTTAAATAATCAAAATTCGCTAAAATTGCCAAAATAAAAATTTCAAACTGGCCCAGATTTTCGGGTTGTTACAGAAGGACACTTAAAACAATTTGTGTCATATGACAGAGCTATATTGAAGTTGTATGTGTTGATACTTAACCAGAAAAATATTTCCTATTAACTTATATAAACCAAAACTTAGAAACTTTATATCCAATACGGCTAAATTTGAAGTACAAAGATACAAAATCACAGAACCTGATAAGCGAGTCATCAAAACGATCTGACCAACACCATTATCTAACTGAGAACAGCGGATGGCGATTAGGCTTTGTAATAGAGGCAGGCAACGGATTGAAGCGCGGAGGCAAAACATGACCGCACGGAGGTGAAGCTAAAGGGGTTCGGAAATCAAGATAGAGGCTGATGCAGATGAAAACTCAAACATACGACAAAGGAAAGATAGATATGAAGATTAAAATATTAGGATTACAGGAAAAGCTCGATCTGACAATGTTGGAAAGTGCTAGTTAGAGAGTAAGGAAAGTGATGAATAGATGGAAGGAATCGAAGAGAATGTTTAGAAGAAGAGGCGGTGAAAAACGAATTTGGACTAGTTCCCATTGTTGCGCAGATACAAGCTTTTCAGTGACGGAACATTATTGATTTTATATAAATATAATTTAAAAGTCTTCTTTGGCAATTTGCTTTACTAGTTGTAAAAACACACAATTTATTGATCATTAATAATTAACTATAATATTAGAAATATAAAAATAATTATCAATGATAACCAGAAACTGTTAATTAATTCATAAAAGTACCTCTATTAAACAAAAATTATAAATTAATTCATACAAGAAATTATTATTAACTATTAATTACTCCTTAATAGTAGTATTAATCAATTAATTACCATTTATTTATTATAAATTTATTAATTATTTAATATTTAAACATATTCTTCATTTCAAATTAATTATCAATTATTATGCAGTAGCTTTTTATTATTATTGAAAATTATTTTTTTATTTTTTATTTTTTAAATGTTAATTAATTATTATTATTTGTTTATTATTCTTAATTATTATTATTAAATTATAATTATCAATTATAAATATCACTTTAGAATACTTAAATTTTACTATTAGTTAACAATTATTAAGTATTAATCTTAATCATTATATTATTACTAGTAGTTAATCATTTAATGGTATTTGTTTAAAATTAATTATTAAAAGTTAATCATTAAAAGTTGATACTTATTTTTAGTACGTTTTTCGCAACTGGCTTTACCAGTTGCAAAAAATATAGTTTTTGCAAGTGGTGAAAACAGTTGCTAAAGATATTTATTCGCAACTGGCTTGGAAGCTCTGTTGCAAATAATATGTTCATTGCAACTGTCATGAAAGCATAGTTGTTAAAAGTATGTTTTTGCAACAGGAATGGAAGCGCAGTTGCTAAAAATATGTTTTTCGCAACAGAAGAAAAGGCAAGTTGCTAATTCTCATTTATTGCAACTGCTATAATAGATCTGTTACTAAATATCATTTATTGCAACATTCATTTGTCGCCTGTTGCAAATAGCTAGTTGCAATAGGGTATTTTTCTTGTAGTGTTACCATCGTCATCGTTAAATTGTTGAATCGGGAACATTGAACGTTCAACATCTTCAACCATTTGTTCTACAAGATTCGTCATAGAAATTTCATTATTCACTGTCTCCTCAACTTGTACAGAAGTAGATGCTAACGGTTCTCCATGACGATCCCAAACCAAATAGTCTGACACAAAACCGTACTGACGTAATTGAACTCTGACCATTTGCAGTATCAAATGCTTTAATAACTTGCATGTACTACATGGACAATGGATTTCAACGTCGTTTACATTTTAATTTATTAAAGCAAAATCAATAAACACGCCGAAACTATTAATAAATTGTTTGTTCATTGCGCCATCAGTTTCTCTTCGTTTGTACATCCAGCTTCAATCATTAAAATAATCGTCCATTTTTCCTAAGTATATATAAAATTAAAAAGTGTGATAAAAATAACGCAAAACCAAAAAGGGCATATAGTATAAAATTTACTTAAGCAGATGAAAGTCCATTTTTTTATGTAGATGAAAATACATTTTCTAAGTAGACAACCATTTTTATTATTTTATCACTGTTGATATTTGAAATAGATTCATAATTGTTGTGTCCGATCGTTAAATTCTCAAAATTCTCATATAATTGATATATGAGGTCACAAATTCGTATCCTAACCATGATAAATATTAATATCTATTTTCATTTAGAAAGCTCAAAAGCCAGGTTTGTATTTTAATGAAAACATTTTCTTTACGTATTAATGATGATAAAATTTGCATTGACATTTTATTAAAATAATTTTATTGTTGAATGCATGTTATGTTAATTGATCATTTACTAATGGGTCATCCTACCTCCCATTACAAATATAATAATGTAATTAAATCATGTAAATCTTTTCAATTTAAACGATTCAGCAGAATTTCGGCAGTAGTTCCCTCTAGTTCCTTGAACAATACACAATTGCATGTACACAGGGAACATAAAGGAAGTGCTTTCAAAATTTTAAGAACCGTTTAAAATGAAATGACTTATGAGATTTAATTTCATTATTTTGTTCGTAACTTGTCCTTTACAAAGAACAAATCTAATAAATATTGTATATGATGAATATAAATGTTTATTTTGTTAATAAAACGAACATTCACATAACGATTATATACACTACTTACCAGATCGGACCAAAAAAACGCTCTAAGGCTTTACGAATATAATATATTACGATTAGTGCTCTTCAATCTTTAATTGTACGTATATGAATTTTATCAAATACACGTATATTTTCAACGTTAAATCGAACTGTATAACCATACGTTTTCGCTAAATTTTTATAAAACATAAACTTAATTATTTCCATTTCCACTACACGTTTTCGACTACATAAATATCGTTTTCAATAAATTGAGACTCAACCAAATCAACAAATACATAGATTAATTACCAACTATATATACATACAACACTATATATATACACACACACACATATACATACATACATATAAACATACATATACAACTTAAAGTAATTAAACCCTAGGTTAGCAGCATATTTAAATCAATCTATATATACATGCATTAACAGCACTAGACATACAAACATACAATCTAATTAAACTTACATTAGTAAACCTAGGGTATTAAACAAAATCAGGGTTCATACCTTCAAATTGGGGAGAATCAAAATTTGAGAGGAAGAGAGAGTGCCTCGAATGAATTGGAGGGAGTATAGGCGGCTGACAGAGTGGTGGGGATTGATTTCGGAAATTAGGAGGAAAGATTTGGGAGAAAATTAAATTTTTTCGTTGAATGCTGAAATGGGGAAGGAGAAAGCTGCTTTGGAAATTTTCTGCTCGACTATGCAACAGTGACCAATGACTTATTTTTTATTCCGTTAATAAATTTTCAGAATTAAGCTTCCGTTGGAAGCCATTGGAGGCCATTGCCCCTTTCCGTTGCTATACCGTGCGATTCCTGTAGTGATATTTGCAATTATTTACAATAAGTGCAGAAATTGCTACACCTAATTTTTTTTAATACCTACAATGCATTATGTGAATAATTGCACAAATATTTGTACTTTTCACAAATAGTACAGATATTTCTGATTTTTTTCCTCAAAAAACTTTTGTTAATATTTTACATTTTTTTATAATATAGTAGCGCAAAAAATTATGAAACAATTTTGCTACAACAAAATAGGGATCTGCCTTGAATGAAAACTTAGTGAGGAATCCCCTTTAGATATCTTTCATTTTAAGGATACATGAAAATATCTGAAGGACAAAATGAATAAAATTTGTCTTATAAGGACAGAGGGGCAGAATTTTGTCTAAAAGACAAGTTTTAGTGTAAGGACAGGAATTATAGTGGACCTCTGAATTTTTCCATTTACACTATATTTTGTCCTTGGAGATAAAATTTTACCCTTTTTTCTTATGAAACATTTTCTTTTTTGCTCTTTTTGTTCCTGAGGGTATTAATATTTGGCATTTCTTGCTGCATTCGAAACGAAATAGACTAGTTATAGACTATGGATTTTGAAGATATTTTGCAGAGTTATCTTTGAGTCTCATAGGATTTATCATAATGACCTTTAGATCGTTTTTTTGTACAAAATTTTACGTGTGCCTATCATGGTCCTCGCTTGCTTTCTTATATATGTTAGCATAATTAATATTCTACTAAAGGGCAATATAGACTTTTGTTTTATGTTTGGCCTATATATAAAGGCCTCTTGTGTTATTTTAGGGTTAAGCCTTTCTCTTCTTTTGTTAGCCTCCATCTGCTCTGTATGTTGCCATGTTGCTTAATCAACAAAATGTTTCAGACTTCTTTATTAAAATTACCATGGTATCAGAGCAAGGCTCTTCTCTGTTGGTGATTTATCTGACTGAACTCTCTGATCTCTCTGAAGCACCAAATCCGAAACAACTTCTCACCGCAACCCCACCGAAACTACACCTTTTCTAATCTCTGACTCTCTCATCGCAAATACCACTGAATCAAAGCCACCGCCATTGCCAATTTATCCCAAATTCGACGTTCCTCTGCCACTAGTCCCAAATACCACCAAAGCAAAGCCACCGCCGAACCAAATACCGCCGTTCCTCTGCCCTAATCCGCCGAAGCAGCCAATCACTGAAGCATCTGACCATACCATCAAAGCATTCGTTGTTCCTCCACCCTAATTGCTTTCAGACCCTTTCAGACCCGTAGTCCTTGGAGACCCAAAATTTGTTGAGACCCGAAGTCCTTTTAGACCCGAAGTTTCCAGATCCGAAAGTTTTGGAGTTTTGGTTTAGATCCGAAAGTTGAATCCTCTTAGACCCAAAAGTTGCTGACCTTTTTGAGTTTGTTTTCTCTTTTTTGAAGTTGAAAACTTTTGTTTGTTCTGTGTTTTATTAAAATGGCAGTAACTAGAGATAATTCGATTCAAGCAGATGGTAAAAATTATGCGTATTGGAATTCTGTCTCACTACAAGAAAAGTAGCTATTGCAACTAGCTATTTGCAACAGGCAGCACATAGCAGTTGCAGTAAATGATATTTAGCAACATACTTGCTATAGCAGTTGCAATAGATGAGATTTAGCAACAGACATTTTCTTTCTGTTGCGAAAGCATATTTTTAGCAACTCCACTTCCCTCCGTGTTGCAGGAACATATTTTTAGCAACTGTGCTTCTATAGCAGCTGCAAAAAACATATTATTTGCAACTGCGCTTCCTAGCCAGTTGCGAATAAATATCTTTAGCAACTGTTTTAAACACTTGCGATTACTGTATTTTTTACAACTGGTAATGCCAGTTGCGAAAAACATACTATTAAAAATAAATATCAGCTTTTAAAGACTAACTTTTAATAATTAATTTTAAAGTTGCTAATAAATGATTAATTACTAGTAACTATATAATAATTAAGATTAATATTCAATAATTATTAATTAATAATAACATTTAAGTATTATAAAGTGATATTAATATTTGATAATTAAATAATGATAATTAATCATTAACATTTAAAAAATAATAAAATAAATAATTATTAAATAATAATAAATAAAAAGTATCTTTTAATGAATAACTTTTTAGTGATTAATTTTAAATAATTACTATTAAATAATTTACTATTATTAGTTAATAATTAATTTGAAACATGATACGTATTAATAATAAATAGTAAATAAATTCATGATCAACAAATAAACGATAATTGATTAATGGTTACTATTGAACAACATGGATTTATAGTTGTATTTTTATCAAAAAATGTTTAACAAATATTCTTCTAAGTTGTTATATATATAATAAGTAGTTAAGTATAATTATTTTTCAACAAAAAATTTAGTTAAGTATAATTAAAAAATAATATATAACTACTTATAGTAAACCATTAATAAATAAATAGTAGTTTTTTCAAAAGTAACTTTTAATAATTACTATTTAATAATTAACCATGTGTAATTATATAATGAGTAAGAATAAAATTTAACAATTATTAATTAATAATACAATAATTAACAAATAATTTGTAATTAACATTTAATTTATGAATGATACTCTACAAAATGAGAAATGTTTTGCCGCCTTTAACTTTCATTTCCCGCTGACTTAATTTTCTTTTGCCGCCTTATAAGTTTCGTTTCCCTCTAAACGTTTTACTAAAAGTGAAACCAACCGCTACCTTGTGCCCCCTTCAAACCTAGAAAATTAAACCTAAAACGCTGATTTTCAAGATTTCAATGGCAACTTCGCCTCCAACCCTAACAATAATCCCCAGCAGCGTACGAACCCCATTTCTTTGCCTCTTCCCCTAATGCCATGGCGAACAACCTCCAGGTCGGCGGCGACATACCACGTGGCCCTTCGCCCTTCATCTCCTCCTTACCTAGCCCTCCTCCCCTTTCGTTCATCCAAAACAACGGCTCTGCTTCGCAATCGAGGCCCACCTGTCCTCTGACTATTCGTGGTCCTCCTCCGCCTAGAGCTCCGAACGCCCACCTGTCCATCTATACTCCACGGACGTCCAACGCCTTTTTGGCTGCTCAGGTACTCTATTTTTGAAACTTAATTCCACTTATTTTATGGTTATTATTTCTTCTGTTCCTCTTAATTTCAATTATTTTATGGTCACTACTTTTGATGTCGAAGGGGAGAGCACTACAAGATGATTGGTAAATTCATTCTACTTATAGACCAGTCAATCATTTTTAAAAAATTTATATTGTTTTTAGTAGGTGAATTATATTCACATTCTATTAAATTGTTTTACTATTAACCTTTATCTACCTTTTTCTAACTCAACTTTATAAGATAAAAAATTGTTAGGTGGATCTTATAAGGGAAGTTCCCTGAAACTTCTGTAATAGAACTGCAATTGCATCATGATTCTTTTTTGTAAATATTTGCTAATTGCAAAAACTCAACTGGAATACAATTTCTGATTTATTAGTAAGTTTTGAACTAGTGAATATTACTGCCTGCTGATATAACTTTATGGATATGGGTTATCTTGCGTGTTTCAGGTATTATTTTGACCATAAGTTCATAGTAGATGTAGTTGGTAAAATATGCAACAGCGTATTGAATATGAATATGATATGTAAATCTGCAAATGAATATAAGGCCACAGAGTAAGGCCTTGCAATACATGTTGTTGTTGAGGTGATCTCATATATTAATTTCTTTAACAGTTGAAAGTATTTGATCACTGATTCTAATTTAGAGTTTGGTGATTAAATCATAGAACAAGAGCCATGATGGTTTAAAACTGTTCAATCTCATGTTAAATGCAATTAACACTGTTAATTGTGCTTGCATGATATTGTCTGTGGTGTTTCAGTTGGTGAATTTTCCAAAAAGGAAAAGCGCTGTTGGAAAACCGTATATATCGGCGTTGTGCAAAGCAGTAGGTCTGATACAATTCCGAAGATCAGAGCAGGAGGCAATAAAAAGCGTGAGGGTACTATTAAATGGCATGATTCTTTCTGCTTCGACAGATAAGGTAGTAACAAAAGAATTGAAACGTATGGCTGTGCGTCTCTTAAGTCACTTGGTAGCCAACCAGATGAAGAATTTCCATAGCAAAAGGCTTCAAACATATTCGGTAAAAACCAGTCTAAACCTTGTTATATTGTTATTTACAGCCATATACCATTACCTTGTTATGTTTGTATTACAAGGCGTCAACTGAGTTTACCAGGACATAACATCAAAGCCTCCTGCAACAATTGAATGGGAATAGGACTAAATTAGAATTATGGAATCAAATTTAATTATATCCATTTATTTTGATATGTCCATTTTTCATGCTACTTATTTATCATTTGCAACTTAAAACTGATTATAAATAGAAACTCGATCAACGATAATCAAATCTGAAGATGATGGCCAGTATGTATATTACACTGTTTTGTTGGAATAGGCGTTTAGCACGAAGGCGACTACTATGATGAATTCTTGGTGCTGGTGGTGAGTGGAAGCTTATTGTGGGAAGAGATGCACAAGCTGGTGTACATGAGAGGCAATATATGGAAGTAACATGCTGTACATGGGTTGCATCACCTCAGCAGTAGTCAAAACATGCAATTAAGCTTGCTAAACAATGTGAAGGAGATAGCATAAGGGTATTAATGATATGCAAGACGTAATGAGGAGCCACATGCGGGATTATGTAGATAATTAGAGCTTATACAAACAACCAGGTATGTTAAGAAGTGCTCTTGTTTTTTATTATAAATTACTTTTTTTTATTAATGATAGTAGACACTATTGTTGCAAGGTTTGTTGGTTTTTGAAAAAAAAAGCAGCCAATGCTCTTTTGTTTAGACCATCAAACTTAGATGGGTATTACAGTTGGCTGGTTTTTGAAAAAAAAGGTACGCTTTTTCATTTAGAGCCAAAAATGGCAGCCAATGCTTTATGAACCATCAAAACCATTTTTTAGATAAAACAGGTGCATGCTAATAGTAATCGATTTTCAAGGTGCAAACTCACAAATTGTACTACTCATCAATTATGGACTACTATTTGGACTTAGTAGAAACTTTAATTTGGCATTGAACAACAATATGGACTTCAGTTATGACACTGCTAATACCCCGAAATGTAATACAACATTTGTTGTTGTGTTGACTAGTGATGATATCATCTTTCCACTTGTTTATTTTTATTATGCTTATTGTCACATGGATTACAATTATATTTTGCTACTTTACACATGTCACTTATTTCATGATCACTACACCAAAACAGTCAATTTGGCACACCGGGATGCAGATATTTGATACGGCTTTAAGCCGTATCAAATTTGATATGGCTTATAGCCGTATCAAATTTGATAAGCCGTATCAAATTTTATTTTTCAATCCGCACCACCTTCAACGTTTGAAATCTGACCCTAGATCTTCAAGGGTTCGGATCGGTTCTTTTTTATCATGCTTAGACCCGTATCAAATGCAGATGGTAATTTCTTCATTCCGTATCGTTCTATTTTGGCTCTCTCTCTCCCCACTTTTCCATTTCGGCCGAAACAAAAACAATTCCCAAATCTTCGAATCCTTGAAATTTCAATTCTTCGATCCAAATGAAAGAAATCCTCTGCTCAAGAATGATCTGAAAATTGCAATCGCTTCCTTCGACTTCGAGCCACCCTCCTCTCCTTCGACTTCGAGTCTCGACAGCAACCCTACCCAGCAATCAAGTTTCAACAGCAGCCCTAGCTCCATGTTTCGACAGGAATGGTCAACCCTAGCCGCCCTCCTCTCCTTCGACAGTCAAGATCAACGTCAGCGGCGCTGCGGTAGCGAGACCTCCTCCTCCAGCCTCCAAGCTCCAGTCTCCAGCCTCCAGGCTCCAGTCTCTAGCTTCTAGGTTTCAATTAATCAGCCCTCCTCCTTCAAGTTTTACAATACTTGTTGATAATAATAACAATAATTATTGTTTATTAGTCCATACACTGTTTCTGTTTATGATTTTATTTTTTGGATATTTTGATTAATATTTGTTGCAATTCTTGTCCAGAGAATGAGATTTGTTGATGCAGCCGAGAAACTATCCATCCCCAAATCGAAAAAAGAAATCGCTCCTCTCAAATTTATGGCATTCACCAATCTCGTTTTCCTCCTTTAGTCGAGACTCGGGCTTCACAACCTTTCCCAGAAAACCAAGATTGAAACCGCACCGCTTCTGTCTTCTATAAGTTCGCCATCGCTCCCGAAATCGAAACCGCTTTCCGCCTTTTTTTCTTCGTCATTGCAAGGTGAGTGTAAGCTCATGATTCACTGTATTCAAGTGTTTTAACTTTGATTTAAGGCTTGAATTATAATAGTGGATGTTGATTTGGTTTGCTTGCTTGCTCATTTAATTTGGGTCTATGTTCGTCGTTACCTTCATCACTTATATGCTGGGAAACTTTGAACTTGTTGGTCATGTCGGTGCCTTGCTTCCTTGATGTTTTAACTGTGTATACTTATCATTGTATCTGGTTTTGTGTGATGGTATTTTGAGTAAAATTATAATGTGGCCCTATATTCCTTTGGGTTCATTTGTTTAAGGCATAACTGAATAAAGAAATCTGAGTAATACAAGGTTTGAATTTGTGTTTCCCTTTTTTGGTTAAGCCTTTTTTGTGTTTATGACCATTCACATGCTTGCAACACTTTATTTAATTACGTATAGGTGACCTTTTGTTGTTTATGTCATTAACTACATGTTGCTGCCCTGATCAACTAAATTTACTGCCACAAATGTTGCTGTTTTGGTAGTCCTAATATGCACACTCACTGGGTTTCTCACTTGACCATTCTTCCATTTTAAATCCAAACTACTTGCCTTGTCTTGAAAATTTAATAATGTGTTCACTTTGTAAATTTGGAACTTGGTTATTCCTTATTTTGCACCCCTATAACAAGCGAAACTGCAATCTAGATTTTGGAACTTAGTGCTCTATTTTGATGAAAATGGAAAACCTTTTTTGCTATACTCCTGTTGCCATGCACAAGTAATCTTTGCTGCATTTCCTGAACTACCTGATAGTTATGGTTTCAGTAAACTTAGTGTACATGAACTTTGAAATAAAATAAGTTAAAAAGCACATGAAGCTCAAAAATAAAATAAGTTAAAAACTTGCTTGACCCCCATCCAATTTCAGAAATAAAATAAGTTAAAAAGCACGTGAAGCTCAAAAATTAGTGTACATGTACTTTGAACTGTGGTTGCATGATAGTCGAAGTTGCCAAAAACCAGTGCACACAATTTTATTTAAAAATGCACTCATCTATTATATTTGAAAATAATCTTTGTATGAAGTTTGGCAGTGTTTTCCGAGGGCTGGGGCATGCGACTATACAAAGTCGAAATTTTATGCCAACATTGTGTCATTTTAATTGAATTTATATCGCACAATTTGTATCACTGGCAAATTAATTGCTTTACATGTTGATATTATTTTTTCATCGAAAAGAAGAATTCTCTTTATATTAATACATTGTTTTGTTGAGTTTTTAAATATGATGCAAGTTTTGTAAATCACAACTACTGAAAACATTAATTTTAATATTTGTTGCATCTCTTTAGATATTGATTTGATAGTTGTTGGAAATGTTAGTTTTAATATTTGTTGAAGATGTTAAAGCTTTGTAAATTACATTGGGAATGCTAAAGTTACATTGTCGATCTGTTAAATTATTTTCTAAAATAAATTAGTTACATTCACATTATGATAAATGGTTGATTTGTGCATGCCCACGTAAAAAAAAAGGAGTGCTGCGGGGTTGGGTGAAATAGGGCTACTATTATGATATCATACGATAGTAGAGAATGTTATTGAATTTTCATGATAAAGTTTTGTTGCATGATTTTGCTTGGCAGTACTTATTCTTGCAGTACTTCTAGTATATGCACTAAGTACCCATAACTGGCCTTGGTTAGAAAAATAATGTGTTATGTTTTTATTGAATTTTACAATTTTATAATGACAAGAAATTAAGTCGAATTTGCAATGTGTTATGTGTAGGAGGGGCTATATTCCAGTTGTAGGATATGACACTCCAATCGACCCTATTACACAAAAAAGACCACTTCAGTGGAAAGGAAATCAGTGAGATTTAATTATATTTCTTTATATATGGTGTCTTCTAAATGTTCTAAGAATTATTTCAGTATGTTGATTAGATTCAGAAACAAATCCGCCTTGCGTCTTATTGGAAGTATTTGGAACTTGTGATTTACAGATTATGGTACACATTTTCTAAAGTGTCCCATGAGAAAAGAATAATACTATTTAATGAGTTTAAGGTATGTTTAAGTTTTTTTTTTTTGGGTTTAAATTATAGAAAAATTTCTTCTATTGAAATATATTTAAAATACATTTCTATGTGCAGCGAGCGTACACATATGATGCAATTTACGAGCAAAGGGTTTTTGAATTTTGGTCAAAAACAGTTTCATCAATCCTAAAAAAGAAACTATATCGTGCACGAAAAAAGGCGAAAGAGTTAAGACAAACAAATAGGATGGTTAACTGTAGAGATGCACCACCAACTTGGATTCAAGCAAATATTTGGAATCAAAGATTGATATGGAACGGCTCAAAAGTACATACGATGATTAAGGGAACATGATGAGAAATAATCGTTTGACACCAAAAGAAGGGAATTATACGCGTCATAGTGCTGGCTCGGTATCTGTTGCGTCACGTGATGCACAAATGGTAAGCCAAGATAGTTTTTCAAACTCATTACGTAAGAATAATGACACATGTTAAGCAAAAATTATTATTTTTAATCATTACATTGGAATAATGGCATATATAAACAATTCAAACTTACATACTTTTTTCTTTTTTATTAATGCAAAAAACTGCTGGCTGATTTCATCTTAGACCTTATGATGTGATTTTGTTTTGAACTTAAATTTCTTGTATGATAGGTCATTATTTTGCATGTTAGATTTGATTAACTTTTGTAGACTTGCTTTATTGTATCTTCATCCATGATTACTAGTTGTAATAAATTATTTTAATATCTATTTTTGAAGGAACTTGAGACAGGCTATCCAATATCATTTGCTGATAGTTACTTCTACTGGCATTCTAAAAGAGAGAGGAAAAGGAAAAAACGAAAGAGTCATCGGTACCAAGCAGTGCATTTGTTGATAGCAAATGGTAAAAAGTTTATGTAAGTTTTCTCTTGTAAATTCAGTTGTTAATTGTCTTTATTGATGATTTATTAACTTTACATAAACTTATAAATAATTATAGTATTGGATACATTTTCGTTTTGGCTACACACACATATACAGTAGTAATAATGAGCTCAAATTGTTCATCCTTGTTTTGTACGACCGTTTTTCCTAACTATTTTCTAAACCAACCATCTATTTGATGAGCACTTAGACTCCAAGCACTTACTAAACAAGTGCTCATGTATGGATTTGTCTTGCGGCATGTGTTCAACAAGAGTCAAGTTTTAGGCATTTTGTAAACACTACAAGGATAGTTGAGAAAACAAGTGCTCTGTTAAAATGATGTGTTTTTATTAGAATATTTTATAGTAGTACATGGAGCATCTCTAACTGCCTGGAGTTCTCATATTACATTTTGTTTGATTAAGGCATGAGTTTCCTAACTATTTTTTGAACCAACCATCTATTTGTTGAGCACTTATACTTATTCGACAACTGCTTGCATATCGGTTTGTCTTGCGCATGTGTTCAACAAGAGTAAGTTTTAGGCATTTTGTAAACAATACAAGGAAAGTTGAGAAACCAAGTACTCTCTATTAAAATGATGTGTTTTTTATTAGAATATTTTATACTTTTTTTTAATCTTGCCACGTTCTTGTGCTTTTCCAGATTTTGTTATACGCAACCTGACATGGTTTTATATTGGAATTGCTATTAAATTAAATTTGATTCATATGAATTGTTGACTTAGTACACAGCACTAATCTGTGTAATACTCAAAGTGCTCCTGCCATGTTCAGTTTATGAGTTAATTCGTAAAAGTTGGATTCAACGGCAATTTTTGGTTATCACTTTGAGTTTGATATTTGCATTAGTTAAATGAATTAAAGTCATCACCAAACATTAATTAATATCAAGTTAGTAGGTGGTTTTGTTTAAATATTGATTTACTTCCGTGACATATAGTTGTTTTATTTTCACAGTAAATTAGTCGGAACAAAATCATTACTGCAGCCATGCATTTGTAATTAATCTGAGGTTCCTAACTACATGGTACAATATTGATTTGTGACTTATGGTATGTTGCTGTATGCTTTATACTCACTTCAGACCGTCGTATTTAATGCATGTTAAATAGGCAGGTATTATAATATTGAATTGTGACCTCTTTGTCTCTGCATTTGCTATCTCTACAGTATGCTACGAGAATATGTGGCATCTTTGTGGAGTGCTTGAGGGTTGTTGAGAGGGAACAAGACCGTTCAATCACACATCAGGTTATTTATTTAATTAATTATCTACTTTGAATTATGTTCTTGATATTATAACCAATTTCTTACTGTTACAAAACCAAGTTCAGTCGGTTTGCAGTGCTATAAGGTGGTTGAGGGGGGTGGAAGACTGTTCAATCACACATTTGGGTGATTTTTCATCTATTATCATGTGATCTTCGATCCTTTGTGTTCATCCTTCATACCTTTTTTCCACTTTGGCGATCAGTATGATTGAATTATGTTTTTGCCCGTTATTACGACATTTAAATTCAAAGCAATTTCGAATTGTCTTGAATGAGCCTGATCATGCAAACTCAGTTCGGAACTAAGTTTGCAAACTCGTTCCGGAACTGAGTTTATACAAGTTGCATTGTTACCTAATTCTAGAGTATGGGTAAATGATTGTTGTGTTTCATTGAGTTTACATGTTGTGTTTCAACTTTGGAATATTAAGAAACAAATCTGGAAGTTTCACAACAAAAGCAATGTAAAAAGGTTGTTTAAAAAAAATCTCTATCATGTGTCAAATAGCAAGGGCTTGCTGAAACAGCAAGCTCGAGCTTTTACAGCAAGCTCGAGCTTGCTGAAACAGCAAGCTCAAGCTCACAGCAAGCTCGAGCTTGCTGTTTTACATTGTTGTTTTACATATAGGATGAATGTATACGTAAAGAACTCTAGTTATAATCTATACCTTCATCTTAATTTCCATCATTATTTACAGTAGAACATTACTATTCTTGTAATTTTCTTGTGTTTTACTTTTGCAATCATGAACTAAAATGCACCATTTCCCCTCTGATCATGAACTAAAATCCTCATTGCATGCAAGAGAGAAAAGCTTGAAGCTGCATCTTCAAAAATATTTGGAGGTGATAAAACAAGAACCAATAGATTGGAGGACTTGAAAGAAACTATAAGGAACACGAAATCCATCTAGTGCTTTTGCAATGGACGACATACAAGGTATGAATGCATTTATTTTTCAGTTGACACTTAGCTTAGACATATTTTTCGAATGTCTAATGTTTTTACAGTTTAATTGCGGATAAATGCACTTGCAAGCCATTGTTGTTCCGAACAGCAAGCCTGCACTTGCTGTTCCGAACAGCAAGCTCTTGTATTTGCATTTTTTATTCGAATAAGTTTGTATTTGCATCATTTTTTGACATTTCCTCCATTTCAAATTTGGGTAATACTGTAGTAGTTCATGCTTGTGGTAAAGTCTGGTTTAATTTGTTTAACAAGCCCTTTCTTCTGTTTCAGGGAAATCTGTGGGGAAAGGAGGGGGACGAGGACGTGGACGAGGCCGTGGCCGTTAACTTTGTAGTTTATTTTATTTTCCTTCGAGAATTGTAGTAGTAACTAAAGATTTCTGAAATGGTTTATCAGACCATGGTTAGTGTTATTTTGAACAAGATTTAGTTGGATTGTCAATGTTGTCAGCAAGATTTAGTGGCATAATGTATTTTTTTTTTATATATTAGATACGGCTCAAAGCCGTATCAAATTCATGAATTGATACGGCTCAAAGCCGTATCAAATTCATGAATTGATATGGCTTTGTGCCTTATCAATTCATGAATTTGATTCGGCTTTGAGCCGTACCAATTCATGCATTTGATACGGCTTTGAGCCAAGCCGTATCAAATTCATGAATTGATACGGCTCAAAGCCGTATCAAATTCATGAATTGATATGGCTTTGTGCCTTATCAATTCATGAATTGATATGGCTTTGTGCCTTATCAATTCATGAATTTGATTCGGCTTTGAGCCGTACCAATTCATGCATTTGATACGGCTTTGAGCCGTATCAATTCATGAATTTGATACGACTTAAAACCGTATCAAAGCAACAGAGACGCCATTTTTTGATACCGCTTAAAACCGTATCAAATCGATTTTAATACGGCCATGAGCACTGCCAAATTGGCATTTCTGGTGTAGTGGATTTATCTTTAATTCTGTATAGAGAACCTAGACTGCTTCTACAGCATGGACTCACCATCCAGAACTGTGTCAAAGATGGTAATGGATCCATGCAATATGCCCAAAACGAGCTCTTCTCATTGTATGACACATGAGTTCGATCACGTTGAAGAGATAACAAGAAACTGGCAGAATGGTCTAACATGTGGTATCTGCTATTCAATTTAATTGCAGAATGGTCTAACATGGAATAGCCGTGGCTTGGCATAAAGACTTCGTTTCACTAGAGTATTATGTGCTTTTTTAGCTTTTAGGTGTTACGTTGAATTAGATTATGGAATTGTTGGTACGGTATACGTTTATGTTATGTAAGAATCACGTTTGTACTATGCTAAACTTTGAATGTAACTTCAACTAATATTATGTATGGATTGCGTTTATATTATGTGTGAATCTATTGTTTTGTCAATGCCTTTTGGAATATATATATTTTGTTGTTATTACAATAAATTAGTGAATGTAGGTATTGGTGAATTGTAATTAGCATCTGCAATTGTTAGTTGCAGTAGAGTCATTTGCAACAGGAAATAACAATTGTAGTATATTGTTTGTCAAATGTCTATTATAGGTTTACAACTGTCATTTGATGTTGCAAAATGATCTGTTGCAACAACAGAGGCCAGTTGCAAAAAAGTATACAGCAACATCTTGTTGCAACAGGCAGAAAATGTTGCGAGACTTTTTGCAACTTCGGCTATACCAACAGGCGCAGGTCTGTTGCAATTGGCGTACTGCAACAGATATTGCCTGTTGCGAAAAGTGTTTTTTGTTGTAGTGTCTATTCTTCCTTAGATCCATCAATGATTGAACAATTTCATAATTATGTGTATTGGAATTCTGTCTATTCTGCTTTAGATCCATCAATGATTGAACAATTTCAGAAGTTCTTTGCATCTCAGCCACATGCCATATCAGCTTCGTCTCAAATAGGTTTGTCATCTAGTTCATCAGGTATATCTTCTTCTACCTGGATTTTAGATTCTGGTGCTTCGAATCATATGTCACCTAATGTCTCCTCATTCACATCTTTGGCTCCTAAAGATTCTATGTCTGTCATGAGTGCTAGTGGTACATCTATGCCCGTGCAAGGTGTTGGTTCAGTCATTACACCATTTTTGTCCTTATCTAATGTCTATCACATTCCTAGACTTGCATTAAATCTTGCTTCTGTTGGTCAAATTTGTGATAATGGCTACTTGGTTTCTTTTTCTTCTTCTGAATGTTATGTTCAGGATCCAAAGTCTCAGAAAGTGATTGGGACCGGCCATAGAGAAGGAGGACTTTATGTATTGGATCAGCTCAAAGATCCTAAGATTTTAGAGATTGCAGCTTCTGTTCCAGGTGTGGATGTTTCGTTTTTTCGTTTGAGTCAGTCATCTTCTATGTTTCATTTGTGGCATTCTCGTCTGGGTCATGTATCCAAGTCTCGATTAAAATTCTAAGTGTCTACAGGAGTTTTAGGAGATTTGAAAACTCATGACATTTCTGATTGTAGTGGTTGTAAACTTGCAAAATTTTCTGCTTTGCCTTTTCCTCAAAGTAATACATTTTCTACTGCACCTTTTGATCTTATTCATTCTGATGTTTGGGGACCATCTCCTGTTTCTACAAAGGGAGGCTCTCGTTATTATGTCTCTTTTATTGATGACTGCACTCTTTATTGTTGGATTTATCTTATGAAATGTCGCTCAGAATTTTTTGGCATTTATAATGAGTTTCGATCTCTTATCAAAACTAAGCATGCACCTTTTATTAAATGTTTTAGATGTGATTTAGGAGGTGAATATACTTCTCATGCTTTTAAGGAACTTCTTGCTCTAGATGGCACAATTTATCAGACTTCTTGCACTGATACTCCTGAACAAAATGGGATTGCTGAAAGGAAACACAGGCATATTCTTGAGACTGCTAGGTCACTGTTATTGTCTGCTAGTGTTCCAAGTGAATTTTTGGGGGGAGGCAGCTCTTACCTCTGTTTATTTGATTAATAGAATTCCTATTTCTCATAATTCTGGCTTGTCCCCCTATGAGAAATTGTATGATTGTCCACCAGATTATTCTTCTCTTCGTGTTTTTGGTTCTACATGCTTTGTTCTTCTTCCTCATGTCCAACGGAGTAAGCTAACTTCACGGTCTGCTATATGTGTTTTTCTTGGTTATGGTGCAGGACAAAAAGGATATCGTTGTTTTGATCCAGTCAGTCATAAGCTATAAGTTTATCGTCATGTTGTTTTTCTTGAACATATTCCTTATTTTACAATTCCTGATCGTACTCACAATATATCTATGTCTGACCTTGTTCATATTGATTCTTTCACTGCTGATGATGATGAGCTACCTTCTGCTGCAAATCCAGACACTTCTATTGACTTCCAAACTACCCAATCACCTTCTGAGACAATAGATACTAGTGAACGTCGATATCCTATCCGAAACCGTCAGTCTACTAGACGACCTGATTTTGAATATTCTTGTCTTTCCGGTTCATTTTCTTCATTTCTTGCTTCTATACATTGTCTCTCTGAGCCTTCATCTTTCAACGATGCGGTTCGTGATCCTCTTTGGCCACGTGCTATGGTTGAGGGGCTGACTGCTCTTCATCAAATGCATACTTAGGATTTAGTACCTGTTCCTGCAGAAAAACGTGCTATTGGTTCTCGTTGGATCTATAAGATTAAAACTAAAGCTGATGGATCTATTGACAGATATAAAGCTCGCTTGGTTGCTAAAAGTTATTCTCAAGAATATGGTATGGATTATGAGGAGACTTTTGCTCCTGTTGCAAAAATGACTACAGTTCGAACTCTTATTGCGGTTGCTTCTGTTCGCCACTGGAATATTACTCAAATGGATGTTAAAAATGCCTTTTTGAATGGAGATCTTCATGAAGAAGTCTATATGGTTCCTCCTTCTGGTATTGATCATCAACCTGGTGAAGTCTGCAAACTTAGAAAAGCTCCTTATGGTCTCAAACAGGCTCCCCGTGCTTGGTTTGAGAAATTCTCTACTGTGATTACTTCTCTTGGTTTTTGCCCGAGTAACCATGATTCCGCTTTGTTTGTCAAGTCTACCTCGGCTGGTCGAATTTTGCTTTCTCTTTATGTTGATGATATGATTATTACAGGCGATGATGTTGTTGGAATTAACTTGTTGAAGTCTGAGTTGACTCGATGTTTTGCTATGAAAGACTTGGGTCCCCTTCGTTACTTCTTGGGTATTGAAGTTGCTTCTCCTCCAAAAGATTATCTTCTTTCTCAATCTAAGTATATTTCTGACATTTTTGAGCGCGCTCGTCTCTCAGATAATAAGACTGCTGATACTCCAATTAAGCTCAATGCTCGATACTCTATTTCTGATGGATCTCCATTGCCTGATCCTAGTCTTTATAGAAGGATTGTTGGAAGTTTGGTTTATCTCACTATCACTCGCCCTGACATAGCATATGATGTTCACATAGTCAGTCAGTTTGTTTCTTCTCCTACTACAGTTTATTGGGCTACCGTTATTCGCATTTTGAGATAACTCTGTGGCACTCAGTTTCAGACTTTTTTGCTTTCTTCTACTTCATCTTTAGAGTTATGTGCTTACTCTGACGCAGATTGGGCTGGTGATCCTACTGATCGCAAATCCACTACTGGTTTTTGTATCTTTCTAGGAGATTCTCTAATCTCTTGGAAAAGTAAGAAGCAGGATGTTATATCTCGGTCTTCAACAGAGGCAGAATACCGTGCTATGGCTTCTACTACTTGTGAAATTGTTTGGCTACGATGGTTGCTTGCAGATATGGGTGTTTTCTTGCGGCGACCAACTCCTTTGCACTGTGATAATAAGAGTGCTATTCAGATTGCTCACAACTCCGTTTTTCACGAAAGGACCAAGCATATTGAGATTGACTGCCATATTACTCGCCACCACCTTCAGAATGGCACATTGACTTTGTCATTTGTCTCTTCCTCCTTGCAACTTGCAGATTTGTTTACTAAATCTTTATCATCTTCACGCTTCCGGTTTTTGACTGACAAACTCTCGATGCTCATTGCTATCGCATCATGAGTTTGAGGGGGGATGTTAGCGTAATTAATATTCTACTAAAGAGCAATATAGTCTTTTGTTTTATGTTTTGCTTATATATAAAGGTCTCTTGTGTTATTTTAGGGTTAAGCCTTTCTCTCCTTTTGTTAGCCTCCATCTCCTCTGTATGTTGCCATGTTGCTTAATCAATAAATTGTTTCAGACTTCTTTATTAAAATTATCAATATATACACGCACATCCACGCTGAACACATCCCCGCTGAACAGAGAGCAATTCTTCTGTGTCCACTCCCCCTGTACCTGTGTATGTCCACCAATCAAATTTCTCTATTTCCGGTTTTTTACATTTAAGTCCCCGGACAATTAAAGGGTTTAACTGCAAAAAGCGAAAATCAGGAGGTTGTGATTGATTGGGGACACGGGGCACGTACGATTTCGGTACAGAAGAATTGGTGCGCGCTGAACACCACCGCCATCTCCAACCTTCTACGCTCCATCTCCACCATAAATTATCATCTTCACTTTTGAAACAGATTAAGCCCACAGCAGCCAAACACTAAGCGGCGTCGACCCTTTGTATCATATCGTCTCTAACTGGACTTGGATCGTGTCCCCAGGCGTTTGTTTTCACTTGAACCTGCATCGCGTTCTATCTGAATAAAGATTTGCTTAAATGGCAGATATATATAAGGGCTCAAAAGACTCGTACCCTTGAACCCAAGTTTTCTCTCAAATTTGTACTTATCTATGCTTGGTTATACGTGACGCTTTCGATTATTCCCTTTTTTTCTATAATGCCAAGAAGCTTCTGCGTTACACTACCTTAAGCGGTAAAAAAATTAGTTGTTTACACAGTATTGGGTATAGGTAAAGGTAACATGCAAGGTCATATACAAATTTCCATTACCATGGCAACTACCAAGGGGAGCTGTAACTTATGTATGGCCACAAGGGAATAGTAGTTGAGCATCATAAGTATTCAGTCACCTTTTCCAACCTAACAACCATCAGTCGCACGTCATCTTATAAATCATTGTAAATACTTTAACAGGTGAAATTAAATGGTCAGCATGCATGCACAACACTTACATGTTTTATGCCAAAGATTTCTAACAATTTCACCGCGTATGAACATCTAATGGCTTTTGTTTCCAGCACTGAAGCAGACAGGAAAGGGACGTTGCATGGGTCTCTTTGTTTCCCACTCGACCCATGTCCCTTCTTTTCTTTTGTAGCTGCATTAGCATAGTACGTTCCATTTAAATGGTTCACAGAGTTTCGATAACACTTCCTTTATGCTCTTTGTGTACATGCTTTGTGTACGATTCAAAGAACAAAGGGTACGTGCTGCCGAAATTATGTTAAATTGTTTAAAATAAAATCATGTACGAGATGTAATTGCTACTGCTTTTGTAACGAGAGTTGGGATGACCCGCTAAAAAGTAAAAAACAACAACATATTTTTTTTTTTATTATATCTATAATGTCAATCGTAAAATGTATAAGTGAAAATTAATAGAATAAGTATGTTTAAAGGAAAAGTAAAATGTGTATATGGCCTAAAAATTAAAGTTACGAAGAATAATACAATATAATTAATTAAACATTAATTTGTATGATTAAATCGAAAAATAATATATAGATGCTTTTTTTTTAGTTTATATCATGTTTAAAATTAGGAGAAATGATCAAATATTTTACTGATCAGAACTAGATGTAAAAACAACAAAGTGAAATGAGAGGCTTAATATGTGAACATTTTCATAAGGGTGTGTTTTTTACAGGTCCCTATTAAGTTTCAAAATATAAAAAAAACCCGGTGATAAAAATAATATAGAATACATCCCTATTTTTGAATTTCGACTAAAAAAATTCCTGATCTACCCTTACACACCTAAAAAATTTCATTTACTCAGTCTATTGCTCCTATAATCTCGCCCAAAACCTAATCCTACAATTCTGGAAAACCGTTGATCAGTCCAACAGCGTTTTTTTAATTATTATTTTTTGATTTTTTCGAAAAAATAGACAATTAGATACAGATATTACGTAAAATTGCATACATTTATGCAACTAAGTGAAATAATTGCATATATGTGCATACGTTAATTTTATACAGAAATAAATTATTACTTGAATGTAGTGACTACATTTTTTTTATCAAGTTTTTTGATTTTTACGAAAAACTAGACATTTAAATACAAATATTGCATAAAATTGCATACATTTATGCAACTAAGCTAAATAATTGCATACATATACAGAACTGTACTGCATAATTGCTGAAACAAAAAAAAATGACAACAAAATAAATACATATAATTATAACAAGATGTATATATATATATATGCAAATAACAGAAATATGTGCATACTTACATAAAAAATTCTTAACATTTACATTTACTACATCAAGAAATAAGTACAGACCACATTTACATGTACTAAATCAAGAATTTCAGAACATTTACAAAGCAGAGCTAATGGTCTTTTGTAGAACAAATAATTTTGTTGAGACCCAGCTTATTGCACAAACCACATCTACTCGTCTCTGTAGAAACAACTGCAGATTTCAATCTTTTGGAATAAGATGGCCGACCAAGCTTCAACAACACCACTACACCAATATCCGCCGGAACACTGTTATCAAAAAAAGAAAATCACCATTAATAAGCTTATTGTGCAGTAACCTAAATTACAAAAACAGCTTCAGATTAACATAAATACATGCGTACAATTCAGCAAAATAACAATATTTTTTGAATATTTATATGCAAGAATTCGACATATATGCATAGAAATATGAAAATATTTATAAAAAATATGATTTTCTGATTGTTTGATAAAAAATTGCATACAGATATGCATATATTAGGAATAGATGCATCTATCTCCGAAACTTTTTATCAGAATTTCAGCAAAAATCCACAAATTCTAACAATAGTTTCATGAATTTATGTTTTTTCAGGTCCTTATCATATGAAAAATCGTATTTTTATGCTAATAAAAACCATATATGTATCCTGCAAATAAAATCAAAAAATATAGGGAAAAAAACTCACATATATGCATAGAAATATGAATATATTTGTAATTTCTGAATAATTATATGCAGATTTCAATCATTTGGAAAAAAAAGGAACATCTGTAAAAATAATTTCTGAATATTTATATGCAAGTGTTCTACATATATGCATAGAAATATGAATATATTTGTAAAATAATATGTTTTTCATATTTTTTGATAAAAAATTGCATACAGATATGCATATATTTAGAATAGATGCATACTTGTCCGCAACTTTTTTTCAGAATTTCAGCACAAACCCACAAGTTCAAACAATAGCTTCATGAATTTATGTTTTTTTCAGGTCCTTATCATATGAAAAATCGTATTTTTAAGCTAATAAAAACCTTATATGTATCCTACAAATAAAATCAGAAAGAAAAGAAAAAAAAAACAGCTTAAGATTCATATAAATACATGCGTACAATTCAGCAAAATAACAATAATTTCTGAATATTCATATGCAAGTATTCTACATATAAGCATAGAAATATGAATATATTTGAAAAATAATATTTTTTTACGATTGTTTGATAAAAAATTGCATACAGATATGTATATATTTCGAATAGATGCATATTTGTCCGCAACTTTTTATCATATTTTCAGCACAAACCCACAAGTTCTAACAATAGCTTCATGAATTTATGTTTTTTCCAGGTCCTTATCATATGAAAAATCATATTTTTATGCTAATAAAAAAGTTATATGTATCCAAATAAAATCAGAAAGAAAAGGAAAAAAAACTCACACGAATTTTAGGTTTTGGATCGCCGGATCCGTAAAGGGTGGAGTGTTTGCTGTGGACGGTTTGCTGCCTTCGACTAAAGGGGGTCTGGTCGATGGTGGTCGTCGTTGGTTGCTGAAGGTGGGGGTGCGCCAGTGGGTAGCGGCGCATTGGAGGATCCTGGTGCTGGAGCGGCAGTCGAGGTTTTGGGGTCTGGTGATTTGGGGCTGACGCGTCTCGTGATTTAGGTTTAGGTACTGGAGCCGCCGCCGCCGCCGCCATGTTTTTGATTTAGGTTTCGGTGCTGGAGCCGCCGCCCTGCCTTTAGTGCTGGAGCTGCCGCCACGGATTTAGGTTGAGCCGCCGCCATGGATTTACGTTTACAGAAAATTGTGTTTCTGTAAAAAATTGGGAACGATGGAGGCGCCGCCATGCCAAAGAACAATATGATACTGGAAAAAATAAAACCCTAATGCTTGTTTCGAAATACATAAATGACGGCTAGAATTATGTGAAAAAGGGCAGTTCTGTAAAAAAACGAGCGGCTATTTGAAAATAGGGATGAAATTTAAATGTTTCTAAAGGGGAGGATGTGAGCCTAATTAAGTTTTCTTTTAAGGATGTGTGCCTAATTTTCACTTTTCATAATGGTGCACATGTATTAATTGAACTCGCTTTAAATAATAAAGGAAAATGATGAAAAAATTAGTCGTTCATGTCGTAGGTGTAAATTGTTCAAGCATTTGATACTAGATATGGTTATAGTTCATTTGCATCAGTACGGTTTTGTATCGAATTCACTGTTATAAAATTACTATATTGCAACTAGCTATTTGCAAATTGCAACTGGCGACACATGACAGTTGCACTAAATGATATTTAGCAACAAACCTTTCGTAGCAGTTGCAATAGATGAGATTTAACAACATGCCCTTTCTTCCTGTTGCGAAAAACATATTTCTAGCAAATGCGCTTCCATTCGAGTTGCAAAAGCATACTTTTAGCAACTGCGCTTCCATAACAGTTGCAACAAAAATATTATTTGCAACTATGCTTCCATACTTGTTGCAAAAAATATCTTTAGCAATTGTTTTCACCACTTGCGCACTACCAAATTCTGAAGCATTAGGGACATCACACTTGGGGCAAAATTAAAGATCTGCCTGTATTAATAATTAAATAGGCGCCAAAATAGCCAGTCAGCCTCTAATTAAGGTAATTGAAGCGTAAAAAAGAGTCTCGAATAAATTTTCTATTCTTTTGGGATTGGAGGTAAAACTACCGCCATAATTTCCCTCAATAGCCATTTTTTCCTAGTGCTCAGTCATACTTTTGACGCAAAATGAATTTTGTCTCACCTACTACTCTATGAAACTCCATTCAAATTTATGAAGGTATCAATTCTTCTCAGTAATCATATTTATTCAGTTAGATCATATTTTTAAATTACCTTCTCCTTTCTACTATTAGGGTTCCTTTCTATTATTAGGGTTTTATTTAGGGATTCAATTTGAGGATTTTGGCCGAGACTGCAAACATGGAATTGTGATTTTGACTTGACTCTATTTATCTGTATGCTTAACATTTTGGTAGGTTGTAATATTAGTGTTTTTGGATTTGTTGTTTGAGTATTATCTCTCTCATGATAATATCTATTTTATGGATTTTTGATGAAATAACTCATAACCCTCCCATTTAACCAAAGGGGAAAGAAATATCATCACTTCATCCTAAACTACACACTACTAGAGAGGGTTCATTTTGCAACGACCCTGAGCGACGACTAGCGACGACTAAAAAAGCGGTTGTCGCTAGCCGTCGCTTAATTTGCTGCATATCAAAACCGAGCCACGGCTTTCTTCCTCATTTCTTACTCAGCAAATAAAAATATATTAAACCCTATACCATCGCCCCCCCCCCCCGACGCTGTTGCGATTTCACCGATTCTACACCCCAATTCTCACTTCCAAGCTTCCAAATTTGTTTAGGTATGTTCTCTAACCCTATTTTATGTTAATTAGGGTTAATTTGAATGTTTGTATGAGTTTGCAAAATCAATTGTCATGGATATGAAATTGGTTGCCTTGTGAGATAAATATGTTGTTGATTGTGTTCTAGTTTGATTTGAGAATACATGTAATTGATTAGGAGGTTTGAAAATGATGATTATCACATATGTAATTGATTTAGGAGCATGAGAACGATGATTATCACGTATGCAATTGGGTTTATGTTGATTGTGTTGTTGGTTGATTGTGTTGAGTAAGAAATGATTTGAGAAAAAAATGAAATAAACATGATTGTTTATCCGTAGTAAATGGATTATAATTATCGAAACGGTGTCATGTTATTTTCATTGTCATGTTATTTTTATAATTCTCATTGTCATGTTATTTCACAAATTAAACGTGCTGAAAAATATTTTTTAGACGCCATGTAGTTAACGCGCGAGTGTAGGCGGAAAAGGCGCAACTATATACAGGGCTTTTTGAAGTTTAAGGCGCAACTATTTGTGAAGCGCAAAAAAAAAAAAAAAAAAAAAACATAAACAAGCCCAAAGCGCAAAAACGCGCTTTTTTCATTTGAATTATTTTTTTGGTTTAAACTTAGGTTGAATGTTTTTTTGACTACTTATGTGAACCCCTTATAATAAATTTGGCCTAGTCCGACAAGTGTTGTATATGATCGTTATATGGGTATTCGTTTTTACACAAATCGGAAATCTATATTCATCTGATACAATATTCGTTGGATTTGTCCTAGTATTGGACAAGTTACAAATATAATAACGTAAGCATATTTTATAAATCATTTCAGTTTAAACGGTTAACAAAGTTTCGATGACACTTCCTTTTTGTTCCCTGCGTACACGCATTTGTGTACGATACAGGGACCAAAGGGAAGTGCTGCCGAAATTTTGTTGAACCGTTTAACCTGAAATGATTTATAAAATATACTTATGTTATTATATTTGTAATGGGAAGTAGGTAGACCGGCCGTCAAAGTAAAAAAGAAATAAACAAAAAAACTGAAAACATGCGATAGTTATAAATCAAATTTTACAAGATTTAAAATAGAAAGTGTTATGTTCGATCGAACTTTCTAACATATTTGTTGCAAATCAGGAAAATGTTCGATTATTTTCGTGATCGCAGTTGGATATATCAACCCCGAACCGGTAAGAAAGGGTCGATAAAGGAACATTTTTGTAATGGAGTCCAAGAATTTATTAGATTCGCTTAATCTAATAATCGGAGTAACGTAGACATTCGTTGTCCATGTAGTAAGTGCAAACATCTGAAGCATTGGAAGCCAGATGTAGTAGAAGTGCATCTGTATAAATTTGGTTTCGTGTCGAATTGTCACTTATGGGATCGTCATGGAGAACTTGTTCAACCTACGTCTAACCCTGTAGTGGTAGAGGACGATAGTACAATGATGAACGATAATACAATACCGAATCCGATAGAAAATATGGTGCAAGATGCAGCACGATCAAGGTTTCCTAACATTGAGCAAGGTGACGATGAGACTGGAAATGTTGATGAACCAACGGCGGACGCAATTTTTTTAATGATTTATTGAATTCTGCTAAGAGGCCGTTGTGAGAAGGGTGTACAAGCGGAACTCAATTGTCTGTAACAGCCGAATTCATCACTATGAAATCAAAATTCAATCTTACAGAAGCTGCATTTACAAGAGTTGTACAAACTGCAAAACGACATATGCCGCCCGATAATTTGATGTGCGTTAGTCATTATAAAATGAAAAAACTTATGTTCGCTTTTGGACTACCTTATCATAAGATAGATACATGTGTTAAAGGTTGCATGTTGTATTAGAAAGAAGACGCTAACCGTAGAAAATGCAAATTTTGCAACGAAGATAGATATAAACCAAGGAAAAAGAAAGGAAAAGAAGTTCCATATAAAAGATTGCATTATCTACCCATAACTCCCAGACTTCAACGGCTATATGCATCTTCTGCTACAACGTGTCATATGCGATGGCATAGCGTGAAAACATCAGAAGAAGGAACTATGATACATCCGTCTGATGGTGAAGCATGGAAACACTTTGATAGGACTTATCCTGAATTTGCTACAGAGAGCCGTAATGTTAGGCTCGGTTTATGCATAGATGGATTTTCGCCATTTTCTCAGTTTGGTAGTAAATATTCATCATGGCCTATCATTGTTACTCCTTATAACTTACCCCCCTGGATGTGTATGAAAAATCTGTATATGTTTTTAACGGTTGTCGTCCCTGGTCCCGATGATCCAACACAAGGAATTGATGTTTATCTACAACCGTTGATTGAAGAGTTGAAAACACTGTGGCACGAAGGAGTCGAAACATTCGACATTTCGAGAAAAAGAAATTTTCGTATGTTTGCTACTATATTATGGACAATTAGTGATTTTCACGCGTATGACATGCTTTCAGGTTGGAGCACTGCTGGACGTCTAGCATGTCCTCGTTGTATGGAGGAGACATGAGCATTTTCATTAAAGTTTGGGAAAAAAATTTCTTGGTTTGACTGTCATCGTTGTTTTTCCATATTAATCATAAATTTAAAACGGATAAAAAGAACTTTAAAGCTAACAGAGTAGAGACTATGCTACCGCCTAAAGTTTGGACAAGTGAAGAGATATATGAAGTTGTAAGTGAGTACCCAAAGATACATGAAACTGGAGAGCAGGTTGAAATTCCAGGTAAATCAGACATTCATAATTGGTGCAAACAAAGTATATTTTGGGAGTTACCTTACTGGAAAAATCTAAAACTTCGGCATAATATTGACGTGATGCATAATGAAAAAAACGTTTTTGATAACGTTTTTAATACAGTTTTGAATGTAAAGGGTAAAACCAAAGACGATGCGAATTCAAGACGCGATATATTACACTTTTGTAAACGGCCGGAATTGCACTTGTATGACGAAAATAAAAAACCTAAAGCATGCTATGAGCTAGAAAACAGGCAAGTAAAACTCGTGCTAAAGTGGGTGGAAGGATTACAATGTCCTGATGGGATTTCTTCAAACCTCCGTAGATGTGTGGACTTTAAAAACAGTAAATTGAGTGGAATGAAAAGCCATGATTGTCATATCATGATGGAATACTTTTTACCTGTGGTTCTCAAGGAGCTGTTGCCTACAAAAATATGGAGTGTTATAACATAACTAATTTTGTTTTATAAACAACTTTGTTCAACGACGTTAAAGGTAGACCGTCTACGTAAGCTTGAACTAGAAATCCCTATATTGATCTGCAAACTCGAGAAAATATTTCCACCTGGTTTTTTTAATGTAATGGAGCATTTACCTATCCATCTTCCATCCGAAGCACTTCTTCGAGGTCCAGTCCAGTATGGATGGATGTATCCGTTTGAGAGGTAATTTTGTATATAATTTCAATAATCGTGATAGATTATAACTTAGATAGATTATTGTACCAACATATAAATTAAATTAATCTTATTATAGGTACTTGAATCATTTGAAGAAAAAAAATAGGCAAAAAGCTCAAGTAGAAGGTTCGATTTGCAAATCGTATCTTGAAGAAGAAGCCTCATTTTTTTCTCTCATTACTTTTGTGAAAATGTAAACTTGTCTTTTGTAACTGTTCCCCGTAATGAACAAGTTGTTGAGCAGGAGTCTTCTCAAACAATGTTATCTATTTTTAGACAACACGGAAGACCTGCAGGAAAATGTATGGAAATATGGTTAAACGATAAGGACTACAATGTGGCACACACATATGTTTTGTTAAATTAGGCGGAAGTTGCACCATTTGTCAGGTAATACTAAATTCATGTACAATTCAATTATATGTACATATATATTTATTTATCTCTATTAATAAAAATTGAACATAACACATGCATGCAGTATCTACGAATCACAACATCCATCTGGTGATCTCAGTACAGAATTCACTCGATGGTTTTTAGACTATGTTCATGATCCAAAAAACTGTGTTGTTAACGAAGGATTATGACATCTTGCTATCGGACCAAAAAGAAATGTCAAAACTTATCCAATATACTTTGTCAATGGATTTAAATTCAACACCAATGATTACGGAGCTGAAAAATTAATGTATAACAGCGGTGTATTTGTCAAAGGTAGTGATGATCCAGAGGAGCATATAAAAGATTTTTACGTCATCTTAACGCAAGTTATAGAGTTAACATATTATGTTCAGCCCGTAGAGAAAATTTATCTGTTCAAATGCAACTGGTTTAGCAATGTTCCTGGTTCTGGAATCAACGTGCACAAAGATTATAAGCTAATCGAAATAGGGTATACGTCGCATTACTATAAGTATGATCCTTTTGTGTTAGCTAAGCAAGCATTACAAGTCTATTTTGCTCCGTACCCATCCTTAAAAAAAGATAAAGCAGATTGGTGGGCTGTTTTTAAAACAAAGGCAGGATTTACATTTGATGGAAATAATATTCCAGACGAAGCAGCGTATCAAGCGGATTTTGAGCCAAATACTGAAATAATAATAGCTGATGACATTGATGTTGGGTCGTTAAATGATGAAGCGAATGTGTTAGTAGATGCATTAGTAAGTACTGATGAAAATGATATAGAGTATGAGACCGATTCTGGATCCGAAGATGATGAAGAATGATGTTATGTACTTATGTTATTCATGTACTATTCTGAGATATGTAATAATAATGATGTTGATTGTTCTTAGCTATGAATTTACTTACGTTCTGTACTAGTATGATTTATGTAATCATAAATTTGACTATGTATGTTATGCAGTATTGTTCTTCTCATTTACGATTTATGTTATGATAATGATGACTGATGTTAATAATTCAAGTTATTTTGTATGCACATTATATTATTGTAACAGATATGGCTGACGATAGACGACGATCGAGGAGTACATCTCAGCCTACTCCTTCACCATCTCCTGGAGCAGGATCAAGAGCAGGTCCGAGCAGCTCAGTGCCAGATCTTCGCCGAGTTGCGGAGATTGTTCCGAAGAGTGCTGGGTAGATGTTCAAATTTATTTCAATTTAGATTATTTAAAATATATGAAATGTTCATATTAACATATACACAGGGAATTTGAGATTGAGCCATCGGAGTTCATTTTAGAAGTATCTAGGCAGTCTTACACAAGTAGAATGCAGGGTGCTTGGCCGCATTGGGATAGTTTCCCAGCACATGTTTAGAATGTCATTTTAGCCGATTTATTGGTAAGTATTTTTTATACTAATATTAAAAATTAATATACTGGGAATAATTAAAAATAAATCTAATATGCAGGCTGTCGTACGTGTTGAGGAGCAGGACATGCCCACATTTTTGAGTTATTGGAATATGAAGATGCGCAAGAATTATCGAGAAACAATTTCTAGAGCCAAGAAATATAGAAAAAAGACTCAATTTATGAGTGATGATGTTTGGGCAGACTTTCTAAAGTACTGCGACACGGAAGAAGCTACACTACAAGAAAAACCGAGAATAGCGACAGATTTTTAGCAGTGGAAAATTCCGTCGCTAATTAGCGACGGATTTTCGTGGGCTTTGTAAGAGAAAATATTTTGGATTTTATATGTCATCTTATTATAAATTATTACCGTCGAATACTAATTCTGTCGCTAAATCAATGGAAATTGCAGCACTTTACCGTCATAAAATATTTAACGCTAAATTCCGTTGCTAATAGAGTCGGATTACCGTCGACATAATTTTGAAGCTACTTTCCTGCAGTTTTCCAAGAGATTTGAAACGAACTTTTATATTTATTATTTATAAAATGTTTTAAATTTGTGTTATTACTTAGTAATTAATTAGTAAATTTAAATTTTAATAATTAATGTTAATAATACATTAGTAATTAATAATAACTATTAGAAGTAAATAAAATTCAATAGTTAATGCTGATTAATTTTTTTTGAAAATTAATGCTGATTAATTATTAATTACTATATAATATAAATAAGAGGTAATAGTAATTAATAAAATACATTATTGTTCGATGTTTATTAAATTTGTTATGATAATCAATGATTATTTAATAGTCTTTAATACGATTAATTAAATTAATATCAAGAAATTATTAATACATATTTGCTTTTAAGAAATCAATAAAATATATTTTATATTTATTGTTTATATTTTACATTTGTGTTTTTACTTAGTAATTAATAAGTAAATTTCGCATAAATTCCAGAACTCACAATTATAACTAAAATTAATAATTAATTGTAAATAAGTAATAATTAGTAGCTAATTTTCTGTTGTTAATTCCAATTTTTTATTTATTACATGCTAATTATAATTGTTAATTATATTTTATTATTTTTGAAATTCTAAAATTTGTTAAATTAAAATTTGACAATTCATAAAATTTTGAAACTTTCATAAAACCGAAAAAATAAAACTTTAGATAAATTTAAACTAAATATAATCTTCAAATTTAAGAAACTCATAAATTTATAAATAGTAATTTATAAATAATAATTATAAACGTCAACTTATATAGACATTATTGAAGTTTATAGTAATTAATGATTATTGATAAATAATTTATAATTAGTAATTATTATCTACAATCAATATTATTTTTATCAAATCGACTTTGTCGGTTTTTCTTAATCAAACCGACTTTGAAAACTTCCGTCCCTCTGAAGCTTTTTTACAATACCCATTTTGTCCTCCTTTGTATGATGCATTAATTACAATGTCTATTGAATAATCATGACAAGCCTTGTATATCAGTTCCTTGTATTTTCTATCTTTATGTGCATTTATGACCAGTTTTAACGTTAATGTTAATTAATGTTAAACAAACGGAACTGAGGCGATCATACATCATATATATATATATATATATATATGTATGTATGTATGTATGTATATGAGTCGTCTTGGGCACATATACATGGCACAAATACAAGTGTATCAAAAATCAATCTACAAATAAAGGAAAGTAATAATTTAGATAATTATGTTTAGAATTTGTTCCCAAACTTCAAAAGAATAAAATTTTCGTTGATTATATAATAGATGGAAACCACCAAATTTCAGTTGGTGAACACACGTGGTATATTCTTCTAATACAATGAAGTGGAAAAATAGTAGATTTATTAATAAAGGAAAATACTAATTATAGAATCCATCCAAATTCAAATTTCCAAAGTTGGAAGACTAACAGTAATTATGGACTAGAAATAAGAAAAAAGTAAAATAGTTGGAAATAAAAGGACACCTGAAACCCTTTCCATTTTTTGCCATACAAGATAATTAATGATATTTGGTGGTTACTTGGTATATAATTAATGAATTAAAGGTACGTTTCTAAAATATTTAATTGAATGCCTTTAAATTAGCATGACTCATTTCATTGATTAGGAAAAAAAAATGCCTCCATTAGAAACAATTTCGTTAAAGATATTTGGTGTTTACTTGGTATATAATTAATGAATTAAAGCTACGTTTCTAATAATGATAAATATAAATGATTCCATAATTAACCAAGTAATGTTAAAATAGCAATTGACATCATTTCCTTTTATACCACCTGCAAATGAATCATAGCAATCAAACACCAAGTAAATTGTCAAAATGATATACACATATACATGGCACAAATACAAGTGTATCAAAAATCAATCTACAAATAAAGGAAAGTAATAATTTAGAAAATTATGTTTAGAATTTTCCCCAAACTTCAAAAGAATAAATTTTCGTTGATTATATAATAGATGGAAACCACCAAATTTCAGTTGGTGAACACACGTGGTATATTCTTCTAATACAATGAAGTGGAAAAATAGTAGATTTATTAATAAAGGAAAATACCTATTATAGAATCAATCCAAATTCAAATTTCCAAAGTTGGAAGACTAACAGTATTTGTGGACTATAAATAAGAAAAAGTAAAATAGCTGGAAATAAAATGACACCTGAAACACTTTCCATTTTTTGCCATACAAGATAATTAATGATATTTGGTGGTTACTTAGTACATAATTAATGAATTAAAGGTACATTTCTAAAATATTTAATTGAATGCCTTTAAATTGGCATGACTCATTTCATTGATTAGGAAAAAAAATACCTCCATTAGAAACAATTTCATTAAAGATATTTGGTGGTTACTTGGTATATTATTAATGAATTTTGGCTTTAAATAAGCACTCTTTCAATCTATAGTAGCAGAATTTTGGCTTTTAGTTGACGTTTTTTCCATCAAATTGAAAACCAGGTTCAAATTCAAATTTTACCGCAAAAGTAAAAGTTTTGCCGCTTCCTTCCACGAAATTTTGGCTCCAACTTAATTTGTGTCCCTCCATGAACATTATTATTTTTATTACCCTACCGGTCCGCTCATTCATATTCCCCAATTCCTTCATTCCATCGAATTAAAAAAAAGCAACAGCAGCTTCCTCACCATCGAATTCCTCACGATCCTCAATTCCAAGCTCCACCAAACCCTGCCTCCACCAACCTGCCCCTCGCCTTCCCATCCGATCCCAAGCCACCTCTCCTCGTCAGTATGCCACGCCTCCACTAGCGTGAACCAACCTCCTCCGACTGACCTCCGCTCCTCCCAATGCCAGTGCCGAGCCCATGCTGACACTCCCCGAAGCCGCCTGTTCATCCATCCTTCCAATTCCCCTGGTCTAAACTAAAATCCGTTTCCTCTTGCTTTATTTCCAATCATCATTCCTTCCTGTCGATCTGAAATCATCAGTCACTTCTCTTCTCCTCTTTTCTTTCTTCTCCTCTTTTCTTTCTTCTCCTTTCTCCTTGTCTGCTGAAAATAAGTAAACCACCAATTCTCCTAGAAATTGTTCAGATCCGTTCAAATAAGAGTGTTCGTGCTGATTTGTATTCTTTTATTTTTGGGTTTCGATTTCGCCCTTCTCTTTATTTGATGTGTTTTCGTTCATATTTTTTTTGGCTTTAAACCATGTTGGATGATTTGCAGTTTTGTTTAGCAGGCCTAAGTGTTGTGGGCAGCCCTGATTTATTGACTTTCATTTTAGTTTTGAAGTGTTTGATATGGTTTAGTTTTGATAATTACTTACAGGTGGATATTATAGTGATTATACATACCCCTACTGCAGATCGGTGTATAACAGAAGTTCATTGTATTTCAGTTGATATGGAGGCTAGTTTATATTTTCTTTGACAAACCGTTTATGCATTTTGATGTTTTGAACAATATCGATTTATTTGTTCATAATCATATTTCACAACAGTTTGGTTTTTCTTGTTCTCCACGAATGCCTTCTCCTTTAAATTCTAAGGAACATGGTTTTCATCTCAATTTTAGTTTTTTTAAAGCTAAAAAGTACATTTTTGGACAATATTTCTTTGGGAAAAAACTGAAGGCCTTGAACTGTTTGAGGAAATGCTTTGCCATTTTGATGTTTTAAATGCTGCTGTTAACATTAGATTGGGATTCATCTCTATAACACTCTATGAAATAAAATATTGCTATACCTTTTGATGATTTTACTCAGGTAGAATCTATATTATATTTGGATTCACTGGGATCTTTCTTTTGATTTTAAGTTCGAAGTTGCTTCAAATTTTAAGTTGTTTGGTAGCAAGTTATTGGATCCCTAAGTTGTTGTTGACGATTATTGTGATTTCTTGTTAATCTCATGTTGGCCAGGTTGAGGATTTCTCTCTCACAAAGTTGTCTCATGGAAAGAAGCCAACTAAGTCTAGCAGGTTGGTTCCTTTTGTAACACGGTTTGATGTCATTTCTCTGGTAGATAGTAATGAGATGATGAGTTGCGATCCTTTACCTGATAAATATGGGCATGAGTTGATGAAATTGGACTTTGTGATGACTGTGTGATTTGTACGAGATGATGAGTTCTGATCCTTTCATAACACGGTTTGATGTCATTTCTCTTCATATATTTTATGTTACATAATTCATAAGATTAACGATTTGAAATATCTCTTAATTACAGGACTTTGCACAAGATGATTCATATAGCCAACAAAAGATAGATGATGTTTAGGACAATTTAGCTGGTTATGTCGTGCATAATTGGATGTAGTGCTCTTTTGTTATGTACGTTGATCGTTTGTTACGTACATTGTTGTGAGTGATGAAATTTTAACTATTTCTTCTTCTTTTTTGGTCAGTAAACATTAATCAAATTTAAAGTGAAATTCTTTACTTTTGTGACTCTATGTATAACTAGAGAATTTTTGTTTTACAGGAAGATAGACATCTATGATGCAAAAAAGCATGAACATGCCACAACAAGTTATGGATTTGAAATGCTAGAACTATATTTTAGTTTGTACTTTTTAGTATTGTTTATGAAATATTATGGATGTATTATGTATTTTTGATGTAAGAATGTTTAGTACGTCTATTATGTAATGTTGAATGTTGATTATGAGATGAGTGATTAATATAATACATTGATTATGAGATGTATGTGTTGATATTAATTGTGTTGTATTTAAATTAGGATTGTGTATTGAATGGAACACAAGTTATGTGTGTGTGTATGTATGTATGTATATATATACACACACAGTTCAGAAGGGTAATAGCAGCGGATTACCGAAAAAAAAGGAAGGTTAAGTTTACCTCAATTTAATTTTCGTCGCTAATTCCTTGGTAATTAGTAAGGATTTACCAACGCCTTTTATAAATAATATTTTATTATAGATTAATTATCCGTCGGTAAATACTCGGTATATAAATTAAAATAAAATTAATATATAAAATTTTATTTTTATTAAAAAATTAGTAAAATGACGGAAAAATGTCGGAAAACTCATGCTAAATTCCGTCGCTAAATCTGACACAGATACCGTCATGGATTTTACCGACCAAACCCTTATGTAGGAAATCCGTCGCTAAAGCATGTCTAGCGACGGATTAGAAGCGGATTCTGCCGCTGTTATATGTTGTTTTTCTTGTAGTGTAAAGTAATATTTAATGATAGTATTCACATTTATAATATTGACTGCATTATTTTACATCATCGTGTATCAAATTTAATAGAAAGTAGCAGCTAGAAATAAAGCAAATAGAGAAAAGAATCCTGCTCTACACCGTGGTGGCTCAAAATCATTCCAACAGCACAGAAGGGATTTGGTATAAATTTTAAATATTTGTAGTACATGTTCAGATAAAAATTTAGTGTATATAATCCAGTCTTATCTTTAATAATTTTATTACTGTATATTTACTCAGTTTATAAAGCACGGAAGAGAGCCTTCGTTGGCAAACGTGTTCAGACACACACATGCGGTGGGGCACACCGATGAAGAAGGAAATGTTACGTATGAGTGGGCGGATCCGAAGAGTGAACGTATAATGGTAAATATGTTTATCTGTATAAATTAAAATGTTTCATACTCGTTCATATGACAGTATATAAATAATTTTATAGCACTTGTCTTAAAATTATATTGCTATTGCAGGCAAAGTATGATGCAGCGGCTGCTAAAGTGATAGAGACTAGTGGACAGGAGCTTACAGTTGCACAGTCTGATAACATATGTCATTCTATTACATATTCACCTAGCCGGGGACGTCGATATGGTTTCGACAATCAAGAGGTAAGACTTTTTTTAGACATAAATTACGGCAATCACGATGGTATTTATACGTGTGTATTGATATATACGTGTGTATTGATATTATTTACATGTTTAGCACAAACTAGTAAAAATATGTTTAAATAACTTTAATGTGAACTTATTTATTTGACAGGCCGTTCAGCGTGGTTATAAGAGGTCTATGGAAGAGGCGACTATTGCTCAGATGCAGGAGCAGATGAATGAGCTGATGGACTGGCGAAAAACCCAGATGCAACAGGATATAGACGAGCGCATCGCCGCTTACTTTCAGGAGCATGGGTTTATGCCTGGGGAGGGAGGACAGGGAGACAATTCTGTTGTGTATCGAGAGGAAGACGAAGGCGACGATGAGGAAGAGGATGATGAGTAGTACTTTAGGTGCTCATTTTTTTGACTTACGCTCTGATATGTACATATACTTGGTTTTTCATATGTTAGATGCACGTACAATGGTATATGATGTGTTTGGACATGTATGGACATGTATGACGGTTTATGGACGATGGTATGTTGTGTTTTGAGATGTATAACGTTATTTGAACGAGTTATGTTATGATGGACATTTTAATTTTGTTTTTTTTATATATTTGATGATGGTATGGTATGATGGATTGTTTGTTGATGAGTATTGGTGAATTAATGGGATGATAGTGGTGCGGTATTGGTTTTTGGATTGAATTGTTGTTGTGTGGCTTGATGGAAAGGAATTGCTGTGTGCTGTGAATTTTACGCTTCAGGTTTTGCGACGGCTAGCGACGGTCTTATGGTCATTACATAATGACGGCTAGCGACGGCTAGCAACGCCTATTTGTTACGGTTTTGCGATGGCTAGTGACGGCTGTTTGGTCAAAGAAACGACTTGCCACGTAAGGTGACACGTGTCTACTGGCCGTTGCTAGCCGTTGCTAAACCAGCGACGGAGCCGTCGCTAAACCCGTTGTTATTCCTGTTGGCGACGACAGTAATATCGACGGCATATAGCGAAGACTAGCGTCGGCCGTCGACGGCTATATGCCGTCGCTAAATACTGTGTGTCTTGTAGTGACAAATGTTCATTAATGCTACTCTAAGAATAGTATATTTACATTTAACTTGTAGAAAATATTGCAGTCTAAATCAAAAGATGTTACAACCTTTTTATTTGATGAAGTATGCATAGGTCACTTCATTATTTCTGCATTTCCCATTTTAAATTTAGAAGTATCATTATGTATTTTATATGAGGGTGAAACTGGTTAAACCTTGCTACAATTACCATGTATCTTTGTTTGCTTGATGTTGATCATGATTCTAAGCTACCTGACTACCAAATCTGGTTCTATATTGCGTCATACAAGTTTTTTAGTGTCATTTATCACTGTCAATTTATATTAGGATAACTAGTACAATATATAGGGAACTGCATTATAGTACATAACTAAAGAAAAATGAAACTTCATAATGCTAACTCTGTTATACTACTTCATTTTAATAGAGCTCTAGATGTTATATATATGCTTTTTTGGATGAAACATGCAGTTCTTTTAAACTTCTTAAATTAGGCATGTTAGTTATTTTAATATATCTGCATTTTCATTTAATGTATACATAGACATTTCATGGATTCTGATTGGGGTAGATGCTAAAGAGTTGACTCAAAGGTATAAGAAAATGGCTATGATAACTAAATGAGGCCCCTTTCATTTTTTACTGGTTGTAACCAACTTGCATACAGTTTGCTTTCGTATTTATCTAAATTATTTTATGTTTGATTGATTAAATATATCCTTGTTATGGTATTTTATTTTATATTGGCTTAAAATAGTTATCAATTGTTTATTTATTTCATATGTTTCATGAAATATGTTTGAATGATCATAGAATATATAAAAATGGCTACATATGTCATTAAAAATTTGTTGTTATATCCGTAAACAAATATTTCTTATTTTGAGCAATATACCTTTGCAAGAATTTCATATCTTAAAACATAAAGTATCTTAATGAAAACATGTGAAATAATGAGAATGCTTCTCCATTCGGGCTTGAAGCAAAAATAATGATGTGAACAATTTATTCTTATTCATTTAATCTTTATTGCAGTGTTTATATTTAGTGTGTTGCTAAAAGCACCCAGAAACGTGCTTCCTAACACCATAACTAAACACCACCATCCTTGCTATACACATATGCCTCTGGCCACCACGAAATAAAAAATAGGCACCCAACCATACAAAAATAATTTAAGATAAATAACCTCATCTTCTACATTAAAGCATTGGCTATTCACGAGATCGTCGTTCGTGTATAAGTTCTCGCCCTTCATTGCGAAGAAATCCAACAGTAATGATTACTAAAATAAGTTTTCCTCGAATTATAATATAATCGAGAATTAGGGTTTAAGAGGAATCAATTGGGGAAGAAATAGATGGAGGATCATGTTAGGAAGTAAATCAGGTCGACGTTTATATTTGATCGATCGAGATAAGATGATAAAAAGAAATAGGGTTTACGTTTGAACTAATGGCGGGAGATGGAATACGCTCGGTGATTAGGGATTGAGTGGAGGAATAAAACTAGTGTTAGGAAGTACATTGAATTAATTAAGAGTGATTAAATTAAGCATGGTGTTAGGAAGCACATTTCAGGGTGCTTTTAGAAGCACACTATATTTAATTTGTTTGTGTTTATGAGCTCAAGAGTATGAATAGAGATGCTTACACTTGGAGTCTTTGAGATGCTCCGTGTTGTTCTTCATGCATTACCTACACTAATAATAATATGAATCATTTTACCTTTTTTCCAGTTTATGCTTTTTATCATATGATCACACAATAATGCCTTGACCTTTAGCTCCTTTCCGTATTCAGTGCGAAGATGTAGAATGCTGTGTAGCCTAATTATAATAGTAGTTTGATATGTAATTGTTACGCTATGATTTTTTGCTGTTTCTTTTATCGGTCATGGCTATAATTATCAACCTTCTAAGAAGTTAAAAAGGAAAATATTTGTTCTGCTACTCTTTTGTTACTTGTGGCCACTGATTTACCCATGCTTTGTCAAACTTTTACTCTAAGCTAATTTAAACAGTGTAAAGGTAGAAGTAAGTGGTGTGTTGTTCTGCACAAAAACCTACAAAGGTAAGTGCTCTATTGTAGTATTATCGCACTTTTAATGTGCTTGAACTCTTTTAGTTAAATTCCTGGATGCATGTACATGTACATGACCCAGATATCATGTTACCCAATGTACCATATTCCACATTATCAACGCAGTGGTCACAATATTTGCTCACGTTTTGAAATCAACGATTTTCCATGTGTCATGTTTTGTTTGCTATGTTATTTTTAATGATATCAAGGTACCTTGCATTTGATTATTTTAAACCTGAATTAGTAAAATATAGAGTATCTTATATTCAGGATGCTACTATTCACCCCCCGGTTTATACTTCCGGCCACCTTTCTAAATTTAATACAAATAATTATTTTTTTATATTATTCTGGCCACCATATATTAATGCTTTATTCAATTATTCACCACCGTACTTCTCCTTAAATAACACGTACTTCTCTAAAATTTCAAACCTTAAGCCCTAACAAAAGCATATATTCTTTTGTGCCTAATAGAGATGGAAGATGAAGATAAAAAAGATGTTGAATTTTTATTGTTTTCTATTATTTTATAGAACATGTTGTTAGGTTTTTTTATGGTTATGGTTTTCCATGGCATTTTAAGATATGTTTTCCGTTCCGTTGGAAATTTCAAGCCTGAAGGACATTAAATTGGACGATGTTGTAATAGAGAATGACAATATAAGTTTTGATTTATAGGGTTTTTATCTGAATAACTTGTGTACCTTGTTTTAAAAATTTATACATTAATTTTTTTTCGTTTGATAGATGGAGTATTTGAATGATGATAAACTGGACAACGCCCTTATTATTTCAGATGATAAACATGATAATATGACGCAAAATGTTCGATCAAATGACCTAAAAAGCATAAATGTTGATTTGATGAATATTTTCAAAACCGATGAAGTAAGTACTCATTTATAAAAATTAAAATTGCTAATGTGGTTATTAAAATGGATTAAGTTAATTTTATTTGACTTAAGTATTTGATTCGCAGTGGATATTGATCTGATGGTGTAAAACAACGGGAATAAAAGTTGAGTACCATTATTGTAATTCTAAAGTCGGATAAATTAGGACATGGAAGAAAACCAAGGTTGCAATTGGGGTGTGAAAGGGTTGGATTTTATCGTATTCATCAACCAAAGTCAAAACAGATGGAAAACAATGTAAAAAAAATAGACCTAGCGCCAGCAGAAAATGTAACTGCCATTTCAGATTGAAGGGCGTGCATGTAGATGAAGATAAATGGAAAGTAAGCAAGGAAGGAAGCATTGGTTTAGATGAGGGAGATGGTGGTCTCTCCATTCTTACGTTATTAATTTAGGCGGTGGCCAGTAGTGGAAAATAGAAATATTTGTGGTGCTTTTAATGTTGGTGGCCAGTAGTGTAAACTGGGGTATGAATAGTAGCACCCTATATTCACAAGTGTGAAGTTAGCAATTTCATTGAAGCACTTTAGCAAATATATCCAACTAAATCACATCAGTATGCTAAATGCTTGATTTTAAAAGCAAACAATTAAAAAAAAAGAATAAGTGAACAAACCAGTTTTTGTAATAATAAGTTATGGACAAGTATGTTTTAAATTATACCAGTAACACATGCACCGTCAAAAGCTTCAAATATTTCTCTAAGTTTTAATGTGGGATATGATAGGTTGGGATTCTATACAAACATGAATTATGCATATAGAAGTCTTAATTTGGTCAAATTTGAGATGTCAGCATCGAAGTAAAATTTCAAACTTTGAAATGGTTTAAGTCAAGTGATCTAACTAGAATCTGTACTTTGGATGCGCTATACTACCATTGCATTGCTTTTAATTTTTACTTGTCTTTTGAAATAAAAATTTCATGAGTAATATATGTGGTGGCTGCAGAAATAGATTTTGTTAATATGGTATGACAAAACCTTTTTTTTCAAAGTGAAACATTTATGCTTATATGATTAGAATCACCTTCTAAATTACAAATGCAGTTACATTTTTTTTTGCATGTGCAACCATTATGTGTTATGTAATACAAGTTCACAACACCTTAATTATGCAGTATGATGGTGAGCGCAACAAGCTATTTTGTTCCTTTTATGGAAACTTTGTCAATAACAAGTCTAGCATGATTTTATGATTTTGGATTATGGAGCTAATAGATTTGTTAAGGATAAAGCAACTTGTGTATGTGTAAATTGAGTAGGATGCTGCAACTGGACTTGGATCGGGATCAAACAGAACTATCCTTTAGTATGATTATTAATGATCCAGAGAATGATTTATTGGCATGGAAATGGTATGGAATTTATAAGATATATTACTTGCTAGTTAGTAGTTAAAGATAACTCTCATTGTTCTTTTACACATTAACGATGTTGACCAAACATAAATTTCATTCTTCATGTATGTGCATGTTTAATTGGTTGAAGTTCTCCTCAATTTGTTTACTAGATTCTGTTTTGGTAATCATTCATTCAGTATTGTTGTAAATTTTCTACAAACTACTTAAAAGAAGTATGTAGTCATGATAACTGTTTTAAACACTAAAGCGTACGCAAGGCATTTTGGTACTTGTAAGGCAAGATGTAAGCTTTGTGGCATTGAGGTATAAGTTTTCCTTGTAAAAATAATAAATGCGTAACGTATAAAAAGTTTTATACAAAGAACATAGAATAATGCTAATATCTAATATTAAATATGATATATAAAGCATTCAAAGTAGTTTAAAATAAATACAATCGACCGTCACCATTTAAATATTTAATCCGAATAAATTGCGAATATAAAGCATTCGAAACATAAAGGATTTTTTGGAACTTTCATCTATGCAAGTAATTTTTTTAATGAACTAGTCCATCCTTTTTTTTAATATACAGTTGCATTTTTTAATTTGAAGAGTAATAGTAGCTTTCTTAATGTACTGAATAACGAATGTAGGGTATTATAGCAGCTTGTTATATATTCTTAATTTAACAACATAGCAGGGATTTTAATAAAGGCTGCAACAAGACATAATTGGAAAAATAGTATGCAAAGTGAAGTAGAATACCCAAGTATATTTTTTCCAACTTCTCATCTACTTATGATTTGCTCTCTCTTGTTCTTTAAGAGAATTTATCTGGTTGTGACCAAGTATCCATCAACGATTTGACTTAAAATCGTTTAGGAAACCCTTATTAATTCCAAGTTGTTGGAATCCCATGGATCTCCAGTATCAATCAAGATTCTTGATTGGTTTTGAGGATCATGGTTCAAATTATAAGAGGCTTTTCTCCATTTTGTATTATTCGTGCTATTTTTTTATTAAAAAAATATGAGTAATAAAACAATGTCAATGAATCAGTAAAAATTGGTCGGAGTTTACATAAGAAAACCGAGCTTCAAATTCCTAAGGCGTAAAAAATGTAAAACCAAATAAACCCGCGCCTCGTGCACCTCTGGTAAGAGGCTCACCTGTCCTTAGCAAATCACTATTTGAAATGGCTAAACATTGTGATACTGCCTAGTACTTGTATTAATGAAATTTCGGTACTGTATGCATGTTTTATATGGAATAGAAGGATAGCAAACAATTTGTTTACTGGTATGTATAATGTGCCTGGATACTATACTTATTTTCTTTTGAAGAAGTACAAATGTTGTTTTTGTTTTCATTATGCAACATAATTAATGTTTCTTTAATATAAATCAAGGTGCAAGGAGTGAGAACTATAAATTATTTGGTAGCTAGGTGGATTATTTTAAAATGTTGATAAAGATTACGATGTTTTTAAATTTTAAGTTGACATTAAACTACATGTATTGTCTCATGCCGATAGGAAATCACTTTTACATATTGATTTAACTTTATTATAGATTGAGTATGGTGAGACTACCAAAGTACTTCTGTTTTAGAAACGCTGAAGCCAATAAAGCATATTTGTGGATTTCCAGTTCATGGCTTAAGCTATCTCCATGCCATGCTCGTACATTCAGGTTTCTATTAATGATTACATTTTCATCACAAACACATTTTTATTAATACGTGTGTCTTTATTGAGTGTTGATAAGATATGAAACTTCCTGTTCATAGGTTACGTTATCACATCTGAATAAAGCATTTACTATTATTGTATATTTGTTTATGTTTTCCTAAATAATTTTATTGAATCTCAAATGTTTATTCAACTTCGTTCAACGAACATAATTCATCTTTTTCCAACAATCTTACAGTTTTTACTACAACATATGTTTCCTTGCCTAGTTAACAATATATTGTTACGTTTACAAAAAAAAAAGCTTCAAATGATTTGATAGATGTAACCACTAACAAGTATGAAGTAAATTATTAAAGTTATTTAACAGAATCCATTAAGCATGAAAATAGAACGATTCTGTAAAACTTTGTACTATGACTTGCATTTACTTTCAGTTCAATTGGATACTTTTAATTTATGTTGTAGGATTAGATCTGAATATTCAATTTAATCATTTATCAAATTACATGACTATCTAAAAGTTAGATGTACATATGATTCAATAAATACTAGAGTCCAATGAAGCAGAACCGACATAACGAAGTTTGTTGATTCATATGAAGTGAACATAAGTAAGCTAATCTTTTAATCAATATTTTAGACATAAAAAGATTAAAGTGAGTTGAAACTTGAGATCCCTTTGCAATTCTCCTTTTTTGCGTTAATGACATGTAAATGTAAATTGATGTTCTCAACTTTCAAACCTTTAGTCCATTTGGAAAAGAATATGATAGGACTTCAATTTTCCTATGTTCAGGCCAAAAATATGCATTTGTTGGCTTGAGTAAATCAATGTTCGTACAAATTATTTTCTCAACATTTTCTTTTATAATATGATGATGGCTGAGATTTGATAAACCTTCTTAGGTGTAACTATGATTTGGATATGGATTATGGTATATACGTGAGATATTCTTTAAATTTTTGAAGATGCTATGCTTATAAACCTATGGCGTATAAGCAATATATTCACCTTTTTACATATTTTCAAATTAAGTATGGACAAACTTATGCCAATGGAAAAGAAGTAAAGAACCTTACGAATCCATCACTTTATAAATAAGGTGCTTTTTTAAAAGGAATGCTGGGAATCAAACAACGGCCATAGGGAAATGGCTCAACTAAGAACTATGATCCACTAGGACTGTCAATTTTCTACATGACCCGAAACCCACACGGAAATTAGCGGGTTAACCGGACCCGTTTAGTTAGCGGGTCATTTTCGGGCCAACCCAAATTTGACCCATTTATAAACGGGTGGGTTTAGGGTTGACCCGCTAACCAATTTTGACCAGCTAAACCCGATTATAACCTGTATGCTCATATATTCTTGTGTAACTTGTTATAGTTTACTAATTTATTCTTGTATGCCGTTAGTTATATTTTATTTATAACAACTGTTTTCTTCCATACTGTTAGTCTTTTATGTATGTAGTATGCTCATATATTCTTATATATGGAGAATGATTTTGGATATGGTGATTCCATGCTTTATATATGTGCTGCCCATTGGTGACTTTGTAACTTGATGCCGGTTGATGATTATATAATAGTGCTACATATTGATGGTTTGGTTCTTTTATTGTTCATATTAGTGGAAAATATCCGTTAATGGGTAAACCTAATACAACCCGACACGAACCGTTTAGTTAAACAGGCTACACGGGTTAGGTCGGATCAACCCGTTTATAAACAGGTTGGGTTAGGGTTAGGGAAAAATGACCCGTTTAATAAATGGGTTAACCTGGCCCGTTTATAAATCAACCCAAACCCGACTTGACCCATTGACAGCCTTACGATCCACAAAAAGGAACTTGTGTTATTACATCACATATGATATGTTGGAAGGAGCAACTTAACTGTTGAATTCTTGTAGAGAAAGCCAAGCTCATTCATTTTAGCAAGACACCAACTCAAAAGAAGCATTAAATTGATGTAGGGTATGAAAAAAAAGATAGCTGAAGGACCATTGCTGTACGGAATTGAATGCAGAACACTAGTATGCAAATTTATAGGAAGTTATATTGGGTTTGAGATTAGTTGATTCATACCTTAGTTTTGTATTTGATTTGAATCAGAATATAAGTTATATTGTATAAATTAGCAATGCTTTTAAAAACATGTTATTGGCTAGCCACTTTGCCAAGTGCATGAGTATTGGTTTTATAATTGCTGTAGCATTACCCATTTGCAGTATGAAATTTAGTAGTATTTTATTATGTTATCTTTGTTTAATATTGTTATTTGATTACATAGCATTCACCAGATGGCTATGGCCTACACGAACATATATAATATATTGAGCTACAAAGAAGCAAGAGAGTATTTGCATATTTCCAGCTGTATAGCAGGTTTTAGGGGCGTATGTACTTGTCTTTAATGGGGTTATAGTTAGTTTGCTGCCTGTGTGGAATGTAACGAAGTGGAGGCAGATTAAGGGAAATATTTGGCCTTAAAATTCTATAGGGACGACCTATTTTGGGGCAGAACAAATTTTGCCTCTCATAGTAATGGGGGCGGTTATAGGAGCTTTTTGGTCCTTATTTAGAATATGAGGAACAACTGTAAATGCCTTTATTACTTCTAATTTTAGTAGTGGCGATAACTAAATTTTTTTACAACTCGTAAAACCAGTTGCGAAAAACATACTATTAAAAATAAGTAGTAGATTTAAATTAAGAAGTCACAAACGACTACTTATAATTAACCGTCGATAAATAAGTAGTAATTTTTAATTATTAACTTTTAATAATTAATTTTAAATGGTTATTGTTATATAATTATATATTAGTAATTATAGAATGATTCAGATCGATATTTAATTGTTATTAATTAATAATAAAATTTAATTATTATAAAGTGATATTTATAATTAATAATTAAATAATTATAATTACTAATTAACAAATAATTATAATTAACTAAATAAATATTTATTAAATAATAGTAATTAATTAATAATAAATAACTAATAGTTATAATTAATAATTAATTTGAATAAATAAATAATAAACAAATAATAAAATAATCAATAAATTCATAATTAATAAATAAATGATAATTTATATATTTTATTGTTAAGAGGTAAGTAATAATTAATAAAAAGTTTTTGAATTAATTAATTTATAATTTGTGTTTGGATGAGGTATTTTTATGAAATAATTAATAATTTGTTATTAGTAATTGTTGATATTGTTGTTTTTAATTTTTTTAAGTATTTTTAAATTTATATTAAATTAATGTTTAAATTGATATAAAATTATAAATTATTATTAAATATTAAATTATATATATATTAAAATAGTGTTAAATTATAGATGAATAATGCCATTTTTTAATATTTAATATTAATTTTTTTATGCCATCTTTTTATTGTTAATTTTTTAAGTAATTAGTAATTAATAATTACCAACCATTGTTAAATAACCGATAATTGATAATTATGTATAATATTTAATATTTTATAAATTTTAGAAACATTCATAAAATTCAAAAGTATAAAACTTAAAGTTTTAAAATTTTATAAAGTAAATCTAACAATATGTGATTTTGGTTACTTTGCACCATTTCATTTCCTTCAAATCCTTTATCGCAATTGTATTTTTGGTGCTAGTGAATAACGATCGATTTGTTAGCTTTGTAGTCCTGATTTTAAATAAAACATGATCAATCTAAAAATTGTTCACGGTAGCTGGTCAAACAAAATCTATAAAACGAGGTTCACTATAGATTGAGGCGTTGATGGAGGCTCGCTTTGATTTCTATTTAGTTGATCTTGCTTGGATCAGCTTTCGGTTGCTTCTATGTAAAGTTGAATGCTTAAAAAACTAGTATGATTTCTTCCTTTTTGATTTTATTTTATGCTTTTTACTCGACTTCGATGATAATTTCATTGCCAATAATGATTGTGTAGAATTGGTTAGAGTCTATTCTTATACTTTCATATATTCTCTTATTTTTTTGGTTTATGCACTTGAGCGATCCTAATATTTTCTGACTTGTTCAATTGTGATATATATGCTGCATATATTTTTGACTAGATTGAATATATTGAAATATATATGCTTGAAGATATTTTGATTTGGTAAAAATTTTGATTTCATCTTTTAGTCCGACTTTTGATTTTGATATGAGATTGTGCAGTTTTTAATTTGTAGTTGAATCATTATTTCCACTACTTTTTTACTTGATATCATGAACCCTTTTCCATTTCCCTTCCTTGATTGATCAATGCCTGGTTATGTTTGATTCTCGTTTGAAAGTGCCTTATTAGATACTGCAGATTGAGTTGCCTAATAGGTTCACTTCATTGTTTCGCTTATTCGAATATTTTTGTGCATGGCTGTTGTACTTCCTTTCGCCAGCTTGTCATGTAGCAGTACACCATCGTACATGTTTTGAACTTTGTGGTTCGACCATGTGCATTGCTTTCTGATACCCCAAGCTAACTTGTTTTGTACCATATCATTATGTGCATACTTGAGCTACACTAAACCCTGATTGTACATATGCTATGTGCATGCTTATTTGTGCAATTATTTATCTGTCTTTGTGGCAATTTGAGTTGCATGTTTCTACTAGTTATGTACATATATACACGTACATACAATGGATATATTAGTATATTAGTATGCTTTAATCATGTGTTGCAGCATCGCGAGTTGTATGGATAAAATGGATATATATCTATTGCAATTGCTTTTGACACTTGTAAAAAGTCTCTACCGCAGCTCTTTCTTGCGACTGTAAAAAACAGTTGCAAAATGTTACCAGTCCATTGTAACTTGGGATATTCAAACTGGAGTTTACGAGTTGCAATAGGTCTATTACAACTGACATTACCAATTGCGAAATGGTTAGTTTGTTGTAGTGATTATTAATGTAGAATTGTCATAGAGAACTTGTATTAAATAATCTTAGACAGTTACAGAAGGCAGTAAGTAATAAAATTATTAAGACGAATTTCATAGAAGATATGGCTAAACGTGCAACAAGTTTTGTGTTCCATGCTGGTCAATTTGTTGATGACGATGTTAATGTCAAAGAACTAAATATTGGAGCAAAAAAATCTATGATTTATTGAATGCTACGATTAAACTCCTTTAGCAAGGTTGTACAAGAGACATAGGGTATATAAACAACTGCAGAATACATTGCAATGACATTGAAATACAACCACTCAGAATGTGAAATTACAACTGTTGTACAAGCCCAAAAATGACATATATCGCCCGATAATTTAGTATGTCAGAATCATTGTAAAGAAAAAACTTATGTTAACTCTCGGGCTACCGTATCAAAAAATAAATACATATTTAAATGGTTATATGTTGTTTTAGAAAGAAGATATCAATCTAAGAAATTGTACAATATGTAACTAGGAAAGATATATACCAGGAAAGAAGAATGAAATGAAGTTACAGACTGACATAAGCATTATTTACCGACAACTCCTAGTCTCCGAAGGTTATATGTATTTTCTATAACCATGCATCGTATGAGATGGCACAGTGTGAGAATACAGTTTTTTTTAAACAAATTTTTCAATGTTTTCCACTAATAAAGTAAACAATAAACATGGTAGTCATATATCGAAAGATGTTTTTCCTATACTTTTTTTTCAATAAGAAAAATGTAATATACCAAAAGGGGAGAATCAAGTCATTCTCCAAAGGCTCACAAAAACAGTTTCTACAACTAGCAGAAACTGTGCACATACACTCACAAAAGAAAATGAACAAACTATAACAATAGTAAAAAACCCGCTCCACAAAACCCCCTGAGACTGATGGGAGAACCAAGAATGCCGCACATGAGCCATCAACAAACAAAGACAACAGCTAAAGGCTAGAAGATCAAGATGTCCAGCTATGAAATATACACGGGTGGCCCTGGGCAAGATTAAGAGCTCCAAGCATCCAACACTTCCCGATAATCCTGCTCCACCTAGTCCTGGAAGCCTAGCACGGACAAGGAAGCGATCCCATCAACCAGCTCCAGTGCGCTGATCTTCAAAACCTATAACCAGGACCTGCATAACTAGAGCACGATATTAGTACACCGAGGGAGGGGGGAGTGTGTGAGTATGTAGAAGGAGCCACAGAAGACAACGGAAAACAACATAAAAGCAAAACTCAACTAATACCTTCCCTTAGAGTGGCCGTTACCATTGAAACATCGAAGGTAGCTGCCAAAATCAAGGATCTGGAACCAATACCAGCCCTGAAAGGCCTTACCGAAAAGGAAGGAAAACACCTTTCCTTACTCTCCGGTTGATGGTAGGAGGATCCATGGCTACTTCATCAAATTTTGCCTTATTCCGCGCGCACCGAATGTGCTAGCAGACAAGATAAGGAAGAAGACAAAGCAGGATAGAGCGGAAAGATTTGCCTGAGATTCCAGACCACCAAAATCTCAGTAAATCTACAAGCGATATGGCACTACTCCGGCAACACATCATTTTTTCGAAGTAATTCCAAACAGACCTAGTGCAAGACCCGGAGAGAAGTAAATGAGAGGAGGATTCCGAGCTGCCTAAACTGCAGCACCTGCAGCGAGACACTAAGGGAATACCCATTATCTGCGGGTTCTCATCTATTGGTAACCCTTCATGTAGGGTTTTCCATTTAAATAGAGAAACCTTTGGAGGGATACAGACATTCCAGACAAAAGAGAAAAGATGAAGATGCGGAACTGGAGTTCTAACTGAGTTCCATGCCGCCTTAATCGAGAAGGGGCTACCATCCCAGCTGGTGCCGCCACCATAGGCATCAGACAAGGACTTCACGGATTGCAACCGTTTCCATGTCTCACTTGCGTAGGATGGGATACCGGAGTAATTAGTACCAGATAACCTACGGTACTTGGCGTGGAGGAACGAAGCCCAAAGGGAATCGTTCGCCCCAAACCGCGCCTAAAGCTTGCAAGTAAAAGTCAAACAAATGTCCTTTGGGTTATGGACGCCCAGGCCTCCCTCACTCTTGGGACGACTGATGGAGTTCCGAGAAACCCAGTGATGGCGGGAAGCGTTGTCCTTATTTCCCCAGAAAAAGGACGAGGCCAAAGAGCGGTAAGAGCGGAAAAAAGATGCCGTGGGAGTCATAGCAGCAAAGATATAAGGTCCCATAGAGTCTATGACAGACTGAATAAGCAACAGTCTGCCCGCCTGAGAGAGGAGGGTTGCATTCCAACGAATGGTCTTACCTCTAATTTTGTCAGTTAAAGGATCGAAGATAGCGTTTAACTTCTTACCTCGATATAACACAACGCCTAGGTATGGAAGCGAAAGTGAGGCCGCTTGGAAATTAGTCAAAGACTCAATCCAAGAAGACCTAATCGTGGAGAGGTCTTTCACGGGCATGAAGCAGCTCTTTTCAGTGTTAACTAGCTGCCCCGAGCAACTCTCATATTGACGAATAAGATCCATCAGACTACAAATAGACCGACGACTACGATTAGTAAAAATGATGATGTCGTCAGCGAAAGACAGAGACAAGACAAGAGGGCACCCCCTAGGAATGTCGAAACGATGGATCTGGCCAGCTATCGTTAGAGAATGCAATCCCCGAATGAAGGCCTTGGCAGCGATGACGAAAAGAGATGAGCCTCCACACCACATCAGTAAGGGGTTCCGGAAAGCTTTCACAGTTAGAAGGTACGTTAACACACCCTATGAAACTTTCACTGTTGCGTCCGTCACAAAATTCTTGTCAACTTTCATGTTTGGAGTTTAGCGAATGGAGTCCATATGAAAAAGTTACGGATGAAATAAGTAAAACGGATGTAAATAATAAAATAAAATAAATATAATATTTAGTACCACTTTTAACCGACCTTCATTAGGAAGTTTCTCCTAAGGGCGGTACCCCTATTTTTTTCCAAATATTTCTGAGAGCAGCAGCGAAGCTCTGCCATTTCCCTTTTTCCTCAAACAAATTCTAAAACAAAAATATGTTCATATACAATCACAATCAAACATAAACAATGTAACAACCCAAATTCCAACAGACCGATTTTTTTTCAAAATTCCAATCCATCGAAACCCGTGTTGGTTGCTCTGGTATCCTGCAGAAAAGACAGAGATATAGAGTATATCAGAGCTTAGAAAATATCTCACAGCGGAATGAATAAAGTATAATATAATCAAAGTATAAACTTGTCGTAGTAATGATATTACCTAACCAGTATCCAAAGATATCATATCTCTGGCACAAATCTAACCTGCAAGTATGTTATGAAGAGGGGGTCAGAACACAAGTTCTGGTGACTGGATTTAAACTATACACTTTGGATAATCCTACATATACCGTTCAATCACATTTTCTTATTTATTATGTTACTTGGGTTAATAGCACTTAAGGCTTACACACACGTCATACCCATTTAGTTCCCAGTGGATTAACCTAATACGGTATATATATAGCTACCCCCAATATTAAGGTACACCCCATGGTACCCCACTCGCACGGTCTCCATCGTAATGCCACAGAAATGTACGTAGTCCCTCATCCTACGCCAGAGTGATGCGCGGATCTCTATATAACAATGTTACATTCCACGTATATCTTCCATTACTATGCTACGTAAGCGTACAGACTGCCACCTTCGATCGAATCAGATTCCATCACAGAGTAATGCCCTCAAGTCTACGATACACCACCCAGAGCAGACATGCATGTATCTAGACTTTCCTACGTACGTATTGTCAATCGTATTCGATGCCTTAACCGTACATAACATCTAATGTGCATCGAGCTCCGTGGCAGGGTGATACAAGAAACATGGAACATGGTCGGGAGCTTTTCCATATCTGTACAGGCCCGCCTTTAAGAGTCTCAAAATACAGATATCCTTCAGGTCTGTTTTTCATGGTGGCTATGGCCTCACCTCGGCCCCTCCCTCAACTAGTAAAGACTACAAGAGCTAAGCGACTTGCTCCTAACAAATAATCTAAACATCCAGTTGGCGTCTCCCCTCAACCACCGTACCTCGATAGTGAAAGGTAAATGGCATCTTGGGTTTAGGTCTAGTCTTTTCGCATCCCACTGGCTGCCGATGACGGGTACGCGACAATCTACTATCCTTGTTGGTCCTGACCTCGCCTCCCGTTGAGGCAATCGCCGAATCACCCTAGTGTCACCACGTCACAACATTCTGACTGCAAAGCTACTTTTGTAGTCAAGGCCCACCCACTTGGTAGTAACACGCAGACCCAACCTCTGTGAGCATAGCCTAAACATCTGCCACTGCACAGAGGACTACCAGGAGCACCTTATGTATCTTAGGAAGCCGCGTGCTTCCCTTCCAGTCCTTTGGAGCTAACAGAATAATCAGATGGATGTGCGCTCCCCTTGTGCCTCATGACACCGCGATGATCTACCCCATTAGGTTCTTCACCCTCAAACGTGCAGACTGGTCCAAGCGCCTCATTTTAATATGTTATTAGACCCTATGTCTAAACATTCCTTTATGTGCTTGCTTTACCTCATCGGGTTTCCATTTAACTTGGTTATTCCCATTCACATTGACTTCTTATTCAAGTTATCAAGTTCCTCTTGCTTATTATTTTCAGTCTTATAACTTAACCCATTTAAGTTTATTAATAAGACCACAACATGTTATTCTCTAGATAGTGATCCAAAGTCTGTAATCAATAATCCCTTTATATTCTTTTTTGATTTCACAATTACAATAACATGTTCTACTTAATATGTAATTCAGTATATCTCAATTCACATGTTTTCTATTTAACATGTCACTTATCATTTATGATTAAATATAACTTATTTCATTTCATAAGCTGCCTCATTCGTTCTTGTTTAATCATAATTCCATCTTATACTGTCACTACAACTTATCGTCGTTTACTTATTAATTTAGTTCTCTTAACTATGGTTTACTAATAAGTTCCCATTTCATAAATATAACTTATGTTGTACTTATCAACATATTCTAAATTCTCGTTCTCACAGATAACTTAATTTACAATTAAGTACAACTTATCTTATTACATAAGTTATTCCATTTTCTTTTATCGTTTATTATAACCTAAGTTATAATTCCCACTTGTCCATAGGACAAGCCTACCTATTATATAACATTCTCATTAATGTAATCTATTTATAATAGGTTATTATCATTCCCCATTCATTCCATTTCTTTTACTGTTGTAATTATCTTTCATTCATTTCCTTAATCATTTCCATTCATTTCCATTAATCATAGTTAGTGCCATTTAATTCTATCCTTATATATATATATATATCTTTAAATATGCTTATGTATTAGACCTCTCACATTAAGCCTACCACTTGTGGATGCTGGATTTGCCAGGCGGTTCCGGGCAGACTTCTTCCACAAATTGGCTTAACCTCGTGTCTTAGCACCGTTGCATGTTTTATTTACGCACTAGACCTCTCACATTACATTAACAACTTGTGGATGTTGGATTTGCTAGGCGGTTCCTGGTAGATTTCTACCACAAGTTGAATATAACCTTGTGTCTAGGTGCGTTACAGTTTTCTATTTACTGTAAATTTAGGCATACTATTCTTTTCAAGTCTTTTTTGTAATCTATTTTACATGTCATCATATTAAGCCCATTATATGTCGCATGTTCTTTCTAACATTTAATTGATTCTATTCTAACATGTAATCATTTAATCGTGTAATTGTTCAAATCTAACAAGTTAACATGTCATTTTCACAAGCCACAAGTGAATCATGTAATTACAACAGTAATCGTTACACATATTTTAACAAATTTGCATTTCAATAGATGAACATTTCAGCATATTAAACGTTTCAACATATGAATTTTCCAACTTATTAATATTTCAACATGTCATATTAACATTTCATCACTTTACATTGCATAATAACTGGGAATGTTAAACGATGATATATCATTATCGAAAATGATATAACTTAAATCCACTCACCTAAATTGCTTTCCAATTCCTGAACCTGGTCTAGATCTATCATTCCACGGTTTCCTCTAATTGGATTTAGAACCTAACAATCATGGATCCAGAATTCTTACTAAAAGAAAATTGAATAGACCAGATCTAAGAATTTACGTTACTTCGCATATGATTCTGAACTCCTTCTTGTTAATTTTCATTCTTTTCCTCCAGATCATGATTCAGAATTTTAATAAACTAATTATCTTATTTTTCCGAAGAGATTTGAGGAGGTGGAAGAATGGCAGACCTTAGACGTTATCTTAGAGAATGTGAGATTTAGGCTAGGCTCTGCTAGCCTATTTATAGGTGTTTAGGATCTTATCGTACACGCAGCGCTGAGTCAGCATTGAACCCAATTAAGAAAACAGCCCAGATACGCTAATGAATCTACCCGGATCTTGGGGGTGTCGACCCCCCCATGGGTCCCACGAGCTGTTTTAGCACAGAATTTAAATTTTCACATGTTAGAATTTATGGAATTTATTTAACTGTTATATTCACATGTAATTTTCTTATACGTATATAAATCTTCTAATAACCGTTTTATGCGTATATATATACTCACAACTTTCGTTTTCAAAATTCAAACGGTATTGCACCGTTATTTGATTCTTGCCATATTTCATTGATTATCGCCTTATCTTCAATTTATCTCTTGTATATATATACATATATATACACATATATTCTCATATACATATATTTTTCTATATTTCCTTGTATGTATATTTTTCCTTATATGTGCGTTTATACATTTTTTTTCTCTTTAGAACATGCGTTATTTTAGCCGTTTAAAATAAAAACATGACGTCGGCAGGGATCGAACTCTTTACCTCTTGTATGCAAATCACATGCTCTAACCTACTGGACTACTAAGACTATTGTTTACAAGGCTTAGAAAAATGGTAGCTATTGTTCTCTTCTTATTCCTCTTTTTCATGTTTGTTACAATATTTCATTTAACCATTACATGAATCTTTTTCCTTTATTTCTCTTCAATTATTAATGCATAATATTTGTAAATCAATGCATGCAACATATTTACACTGCATGCAACAATTCTTTCTTTCTTTTAATGCATGCATTACATTTTATTTGCATTAATCTTTTCTTCTTTTTCAATGCATGTACTTATTACATGCAATCACATATTATCTTATTTTTATTCTTCCTATTTATATTTATGTCTTATACACACACACATATGCATTATTTGATTATTAAATTATCATGAAATTCGGAGTGTTACAAACAATATAGATTTGTAAGGATTAATTAGGTTCAAGTGAAAAAGAATATGGATTGGCGTCTAGGTTCGACTTTATCATATTTCTTCCCTCTTTTCTTATTTTCTTGCAAATCTTCAAACCTGAAAGTATCCCTTTTCAGAATAACTGTAGATCTGTAGGAATTGTAGGCCTAAAAGATTCAGATTTGGATACTTACAGGTGTGCGGGAAATTTATATACGAAGTATACAATAACCTGATTACTTCGTTTGCATTAGATCTGAAATGTATGCTTAAACATTTATCAGTATTGTTTGTTATTTTGTTAAATCTGAAATAATGCCTACCAAATCTATTTTTGAGTATTGTTAAATTTGAAAGAATAAAATTGTGGTTTGAGTAATCTTATTATTCTTTTTGTAGGCTTACTTGATTGCTCATATTATTGCCTACAATTATGTTTAAAAATATTATGGTTATTACAAAAACTGTAGATCTAGAAATCGGTCCCATAAATCACTGTTAAGGTGTAGTTTTTTTCAGATTTGTAGTTTTGGTGTTGATTTGTAATTCATATAAATTTTGTTAAAAGTACATAAGCTTGGTTATGTTCAGTTTTGTTTGGGTTTTAACTTAGTTATTGTAATTTTGTCTTTTTGCTCTTTATTCAATAAAAAGACATTATTTGAAATCAACAGGAAATATGTGCAAAAAAAAAGTTGTGTAAATTCATGTACAAACATAAATTTTAATATTTTTGTGCATAATTTACATCAACCATTCCAAAAACATACATATTATATATTTCTTGTCATTTGAAATATGTTTATTCCTCATTTAAATATTCAGGCATAATTTACAATAATTACAATTAATAGCCTTTTTGTAGATTTAGAATCTTATTACAAATTGAATGCAAAAAGTAACGTTTGGCTGCTAGCTTACACCAAAACATTGAATTTACTAATAATAAAAGTAAAAGTATAATAACTACATTAACTTTGTGAATATATATATATATACATATACATATATATATATATATACAATGTTTTCGTAGGTGTTTTAAAATTTTAATGCATACATATAGGAGGATCCGATTTAGAATCATTGTGCATACATGTTTTGTGGTAGAAATGCATTATGTATATTATGCACATGCACGCTTGGTTGCAAAATGGATATACAAAATTGGTTGCGTAGGATAAAGTAAGCACGTGTTAGAATTTCGGGACGAAATTCCTTTTAAGGGGGAATAATGTAGATTTGTAATTCATATAAATTTTGTTAAAAATACATAAGCTTGGTTGTGTTCAGTTTTATTTGGGTTTTAACTTAGTTATTGTAATTTTGTCTTTTTGCTCTTTTTGAATAAAAAGACATCATTTGAAATCAACAAGAAATATGTACCAAAAAGAAAAAGAAAATAGTTGTGTAAATTCATGTACAAACATAGATTTTAATATTTTTGTGCATAGTTTACATCAACCATTCCAAAAACATACATATTATATATTTCTTGTGATTTGAAATATGTTTATTCCTCATTTAAATATTCAGGCATAATTTACAATAATTACAATTAATAGCCTTTTTGTAGATTTAGAATCTTATTACAAATTGAATGCAAAAAGGAATGTTTGGTTGCTAGCTTAAACCAAAACATTGAATTTACTAATAATAAAAGTAAAAGTATAATAACTACGTTAACTGTGTGAATATATATATATATATATATATATAATGTTTTCGTAGGTGTATTAAAATTTTAGTGCATACATATAGGAGGATCCGATTTAGAATCATTGTGCATACATGTTTTGTGGTAGAAACGCACTATGTATATTTTGCACATGCACACTTGGTTGCAAAATGGATATACAAAATTGGTTGTGTAGGATAAAGTAAGTACATGTTAGAATTTTGGGACGAAATTTCTTTTAAGGGGGAAGAATATAACAACCGAGAATTTTGGCAATAAATAAGTTAGTTCTTTAATTAAATTTTTTCTAAAATAGGAATTTCTACAAACGATGGAATTTGACTACGAAACTTTCACCGTTGCGTTCGTCATGGAATGGTCAACTTTCATGTTTGGAGTTTCACGAACGGAGTCTGTATGAAAAGTTACAGACGAAATACGAAAAACAGATGGAAATAATAAAACAGAATAAATATAATATTTAATACCATTTTTAACCAGCCTTCATTGGCTAGTTTCGCCTAAGGGCGGTCGACGCCCATGGATGGGACGGTCAACCGGTCCTGGCGATTGCATCTCACTCACAGCTAGGGTTATACAGGTTTTTATTATGTAATATATAAAACGAATGGATGGATGTTTATTAAATTAATTCTAATGGTTCAGGGCCATTTCAATCCCTATAAAAAAAGGGTGGGACCCCTATTCTTTCCACATATTTCTGGGAGCAACAACGAAGCTCTGCCATTTCCCTTTCTCCTCGAACAAATTCTAAAACAAAAATATGTTCATATACAATCAAAATCAAACATAAACAACATATATTTGAAAGGGTTGATCAAATTCAAGTGGAAAAGAATATGGATAGGCGTCTTGGTTATTCTTCATCGGATTTCTCCCCTCTTTTCTTATTTTCTTGCAAATCTACAAATCTGAAAGTACCTCCTTTTCAGAATAACTATAGATCTGTAAGAATTTAGGAATTGTAGGCCTAAAAGTTTTAGATTTTGATGCTTTCAGGTGAGTGAGAAATTTATATACAAAGTATACAACAACCTGATTACTTCATTTGTGTTAGATCTGAAATGTATGCCTAAACATTTATCAGATCTGTTTATTATTTTTAAATCTGAAATAATGCATATAAGATCTGTTTATGAGTACTATTAAATCTAAAAGAATAAAATTATGGCTTGAATAATCTTTTTATTCTTTTTGTAGGCTTACTCAATTGTTCATATTATAGCCTACAATTATGTATAAATATATTGTCGTTATCGTAAACACCGTAGATCTGGAAATCAGTCCCATAAATCACTGTTAAGATGTAGTTTAATTCCAGGTCTGTAGTTTTGGTGTTAATTTGTAGTTCATATATATTTTGTTAAAAAGATATTAGCCTGGTTGTGTTCAGTTTTGTTTGGCTTTTAACTTAGTTATTGTAAATATGCCTTTTTGCTCTTTTTCAATAAAAAGACATTATTTGAAATCAACAAGAAATATGTACCAAAAACAAAAAGGAAAGTGTTGTGTAAATTCATATACAACATATATTTTAATATGTTTGTGCACATTTTACATCAACCATTCCAAAAACATACATATTATATATTTCTTGTGATTTGAAATATGTTTATTCCTCTTTTAAATAATCAGGCATAATTTACAATAATTATAGTTAATAGCCTTTTGTAAGATTTAGAATCTTAATAAAAAATTGAATGCAAAAAGGAATGTTTGGTTGTTACCTTAAACCGAAACATTGAATTATATATATATATATATATATATATATATACATTCACGCAGTTAGCGTAGTTATTATTCCTTTACTTTTATTATTATTTGTCCAAAACTACGTTAACAACGAAATATCTTTATTAATAATTCTCTTGGAAGCGCAAAGTTTTGGTCCGACCATGAACTTCCCAAAATGCCCTTATGTATGAATTTTAAAATATACTAAATTGTTATTTAACCTAATCTCCCCCAATAAATTAGACATTTAATGTCATTTATATAAGGATGTAATAAACTTTTTCAACAAATCCAAATCACCCCGCTAATATCGCTCAAAAAGAGGATCTGTAAACAGGATTTCATTACAAATTTTAACCGCTTCCCTATATGTGTTTTCAAAACTTAATAGTAGATAGAATATTTAAAAAAAAATAAAATCCTAAAAGTTTGTTCATTTGAAATTTTCAACCATAAATTATAGTCGCAAAACAATTGATTAATTAATTAGTATGAAATTAGTAACTTAAATTAATTTTAATTAAAATTGAAAATAAAGTTTATTAGAAACAAAGTGTATGTCTATACATATAATATGTATTTATATCATTATCTTTGTTAATAATTCTCTTTGAAGCGCAAAGTTTTGGTCCGACTATGAACTTCCCAAAATTCCTTATGTATGAATCTTAAAACATACTAAATTGTTATTTAACATAATCTCCCTAATAAATTAGACATTCAATGTCATTTAAATTAGGATATAATAAACTTTTTCAACAAATTCAAATTACCCCGCTAATATCGCTCAAAAAGAGGATCTGTAAATAGGCTTTCATTACAAATTTTAACCGCTTCTCTATATATATTATCAAGACTTAACATTAGATAGAATATTAAAAAAATTAAAATCCTAAAAGTTTGTTCGTTTGATATTTTCAACCATAAATTGTAGTCGCAAAACAATTGATTATTTGATTGATTGATTAATTAATATGAAATTAGTAACTTAAATTAATTATAATTAAAATGGAAAATAAAGTTAATTGGAAACAAAGTGTGTGTCTATACATATAATATATATTTATATACCTGCGCATACATAGAAAAGGAGAAAAATAATGAAATATTTAATAACAATTAATGTACGTTGCAATTTTAATTAATGTTTGTTAACAAAGAAATTAATGCACGTTAATTAGTAAATATTGTATGGTTAATCATTTATTTTTAGTTCTTTCTTATTATTTAGTTGTTAAACTTGGGAATATTTCAAAGCTTCAGGCTCTTCAGTTTTAATTTTCTCAGTGGTTTGTAATTTGCGAGTTTCGATGACGCCTACGGTTTGTAAATAGGAATAGGAAACATTATGATTTGAAGTTCTTCTCCACTTTGACCTTTCCAGGCATACTTACCAGTTTATACAATTTTATATATGAACCACCTCTACCACATCTATAAATTGTAAGTTTATTCTTTACTCTCTGCAATGTTTTTTTAGCATATCTTTACTCTATAAAATTGTTTTTTTTAGCATATTAGAAAGAACATATCGTGCCATAGTCACGCGCGAAGCGCGTGCCATGACCACGTGCGAAGCGCGTGCCATCACCACGCGCAAAACGCGTGCCTATACGTCTCGTATATTATAATTAATGTTTGTGTGTTTGAATGGTTTTCATTTTATGGAATTATACATGAAAATGTAATCCATATTAAAAGGAAATATATATTATGACCGTTGTAGCAATTAATGTAATTGATTTGCTATAAATAAGGTAAAAGAAGTAATAAATATTGTAACCATCGTTGTTTGGGGGAAAACAAATTAAATTAGGTAATTAGGACTAATATTTACAATTTTAAACAATGATTAGGAATAAGAATTGTAACTCGAGTTAAGTGAATAAATATTTCTTATAACATAATATATATATATATATATGTACAAAATAAATCAAATTAAAGTAAAATATAAATGTTTAAGGAGTTACAATAATTAGATTAGAAATAAAAAAGGACTGATATAATAGGGACATTTCATTGTTAAGTAATAATAAAATTATTACTGTTAGGTTCATAAATGACATGAATTATAATCAGTGGCAGTAAATGACGATTAAGGGGTTAATTAACACCTTAGGAAAATATGACCGTTATGGTCGTAATTGGAAATAACCCTATTAAATAGAAATAAATGGAATAAAAAGGGGATTTACATGTATTGGTTGTCGTTTTAAATACCAAGTCCAATAAGGAAACAATTATAAATGTCTTAGGGCAGGAAGGATATAATTTTCCTTATTTTATACTAGTTAATCTAGAATTAATAATAAAAATTTAGAATTGGACTTAGTAGGTTAATGATATGAGGTCAGTTGCCTTATTCGATAGAAGTCTGAACTTTTTAGCAATCGAATATATGTCCAACTGATGTGAGACATCACTGACCAAAGGAACCAGTGACGATAGTTAGTTGCATACGTAGATTATTTTCGTAAGGAGAAACCAAACAAGAATAACTCAATAATGTGGCCTGCTTTGGGAATAAAGGTCTTAAGCGGTTAGATCCACCTTTAAAAAGGTATGAAAGCATTAAAGACTAATTGGGTACGAGTTCGATAATCTTCACGAATAGTCTGCTTCCTCGGGTCTTAATTAGCTTGGGTCAAGGGGTCCACCTGGGAATGGGCCTTAAAATGACCAGTATGGTATAGCCATATGTCTACCAATCCTAAGAGAAGTACTAAGCGACTAGGAGATTATCCAATAAGGCTAGCTAGACAATAACTAGGGGATCCACCACAACGAGGTCTCAAATGACGTGTTACGTCTACCTAACTTAACGGTCTTAAGAGGCTGCTTACTATCTCTTGCCTTATGTAGGGCATGAGTTTATATGCATGAATGATGGAAGCCTTAATTAGTAGGACCTATAGCTAGTGTCCTCGAATTTATATTAGCGTAGAATAAACCATCGAAAGGGCATTAAGTGACTAATAGGTCCGCCTAGGGTCTTAAGTGATTAAGAGGATCCACCCTTAGCTATTGTTTGATAGCGAGGTCTTAAGTGGCGATATATATATATATATATATATATATATATATATATAATTCACCTCCGTATGATTAATGAGTAGTAAAGAGCTCACCTCTTAGATGGATTAGAGGCTTCATAAATATATGCGTAAACGTTTTATCACAGTACTGTTATCGTTGGGAATGTTACGTTGGGTATGGTAGTTAGAGTCGTGCATATGTGTTTACAAGGTTAGGTTAGAATTACTAGCCTTGATGGACATATGCCTCTGGTTGAACCAAATGGGATACATCTGTGTATAATAGACTGTGTGTTACTCTTTCTGCTCACTATAATATTGTTATGACCCCCTTCCTCATTATAATCTCCCAGGTTATTTCGAGAGGGTCAGGTTCTCACGTTGTTTAAGTTTGGTCTTTGGTTCTCCTTCTCTCTCACGCTCGGTATTAACGTGGTGACTTACTCTTATAAGGTAGTTATCTGAGTTGATACCAGTTTATCCTTTTTCGTTTCCGCTATGAGTTATTTTATCCTACTCTGAATATGCTCATACTCATTTATTTGTAGGTACCCGATTTACACGCTCCATGCTTAGATGAGTTTAAGTTTTGATTTTTATCGAAATTTGGGCTTAGAAAAGTGTGGGGTGTTACAAATTTCGACAAAAAATATTCTTGTTTTGCAGCGAAGAACAATAATATTAAACTTGGTCTATGTATGAAAGAATTATCACCATTTCATCAGTTTGGCTTTAAATATTCATTCTGACCCATAATCATTACATCTTATAATTTATCTCCATGGATGTGTAAAAAAATTTCCTATATGTTTCTCACGATTATCTGTACCTAGCCAGATGATCCGACATAAGGAATCGATATTTACTTACGGTCGTTGATCGAAGAGTTGAAAGAATTGTATACGAAGGAGCTGAAAAATACAATATTTCCCAAAAAAGAATTTTCGTTTTTTCACTTTTCTGTTGTGAATTATTAGCGGTTTTCCTGTGTATGCAACACTTTCAGGTTGAAGTACAACCGACCATCTGGATTTTTTTCTTGTAGCATGGAAGAAACTAGGGGTGAGTGTTTGGTTGGTTTGGTTTATCCGATGTTAAATTTGTCAAACCAAACTAAAACCAATAAAAATGAAAACCAAACCAAACCAAACCAACCAAATTAAGTTTGGTTGGTTCAGTTGGTTATCCGATTAAACCGAATTAAAAATGTTTTACACTTTGTGTTTAAATATTCACTATAATTTCAAAAAAATTATAAATATATAATTAGAGTATTATTATTTTTTATTTTTATGCTTTTTAATATTAATTTTGACACATATGTGATGATTAATATATACTTAAATAACTAAACTAAAATATTTATTATAATACCGATAATTTTGAAAATATAGTAAAAACTCGTTTAATTTGGTCAAACCGAAAACCAAACTTAATAATATTTTCGGGCCGATTACAAACCGATTTAATTTCAAACCGAACCAAACCGACCGAAATAAATTGGTTTGGTTGGTTTATTTGGTTTAATCGAATAATGCTCACCCCTAGAAGAAACACGAATATTTTCCTTATCGCATGAAGAAAAAATTTATTGGTTTGATTATCATCGGTGTTTTCTTTGTGTTAATCATCTTTTTTTAAGATATTTTTTTATAGCTAATAGACATGAGGCTTTGTGACCACCAATGGGTTCATCAAACAAAAATATATGACCTTGCAAAGCATCATCCAAAGATATGTGAAATCGAAAAAAAATTGAAATTCAAGGTAAATCAATGATTCATAACTGATGTAAATAAAATATATGATAGGAGTTTTTTTATTCGAAAAATCACCAACTTCATCATAATATTGATGTGATTCACAACAAGAAAATCATGTTAGATAATGTGTTTCACAAAGCTTTGAACGTCAAGGGGAATAAGAATGAAAATTTGAAATCAAGACGTGATATAGAAGCAATATGCAATCCTGCCGAGCTCCATATCAAACCAAATGACACTAAAAAAACCAAAAGTTTGTTATTATGTAGATAATAACGAAGTTAGAATACTAGTAAAATGGGTGGAAGGATTAAGATCTTCTGGTGGTATATATTTTAATCTTCGTAGATGTGTCGACTATAAATATAAATAATTTAAAGGAATGAAATGTCATGATTGTTATGTCATGATGGAAAATTTGTTATCTGTCACTTTTAGAGAACCGTTTTCCATAATGGTTGGTCAAATATGAAAAAACTTAGTTTAATTTATAAGGAGCTTTGTTCTACTACATTAAAAGTTGATCGTCTATGTAAACTTGAGGAAGAAAGCCCTCATTGCAAACTAGAGAAAATATTTCCTTTAGGTTCCTTCAATGTAATGGAGGATTTACATGTCCATCTTTCATCTAAAGGCCATCTTCGATGGCCTGTGCAATATGGATGTATCAATTTCAGATGTATTAATATTTAGTATATTAAATATTAGTTTAATTGTGTATAGGTAAAATTTAATTTGAAATAATTCATAATTGGTACTTAAATCATCTAAAGGAAAAAGTAAGATAGAAAACATGAGTTGAAGGGTCAATTGCAAATCATATGTCGAAGAAGAAACTTTTTTTCTCACATTATTTTAAAGACCAAGGGAACTTATAATTTTAAAGTGCTACACATATGATGAAGGCATTGATCAAGATGATTCTCAAGCAATGTTATCCATTTTTTAAAAACATGGTCGATCGTTTGAAAAATGCATGGAAGTATTGTTGGATGATATCGACTGCCACATAAAACATACATAGATACAAATTTAACACCAAAGTGTATGGTGTTGAAAAAATAAATAACTATAACGATGTACTTATTGAAGGTTGTGATGATCCACATGATCATATAAATTCTTTTAATGTTTTGTTAATGTCGGTTTTGCAGTTGATATAATTCACCAGTTCTATAGAGGATGGTTTGTTTTGTTTGGATGCAACTTGTTCAATAATGTACTAGATTCTAAAATCAACGCGCACCCAAAATATAATGTTACCGAAATAAAGCATACTTCGCATTATCAAATGTAAAACCCTTTTATGCTAGTCAAACAAGCTCTACAAGTTTATTACGATCCTTAGCCATCTTTAAGAAGAGATCAAGATAATTAGTTAACTATTTTAAAAACAAATTCAAGTACTTCATTTGATGGACAAAATATCCCAGATGAACAAGCTTATCAAGCAAATATCGAGGAAAACCTTGGAACAATAATAATCTAGGATCATGCTGATTTGGATCTTTAAATGATGAATCAAATGTATTAGTAAAAGCATTTCAGACTATATTAGAAAACAATATAGGGTACGATACAAAGTCTAAATCAGAAAGCAACGATGAATGTTTAATGTTGCACATTTTGATAGATGGTAATTTGTGTTATACAGTTTTCTCAATACAAATGATATGTTTATCATAATTAAATGATGAATGTTCTACCATAATATGTTCCTCATCATTAAGTGATATGTTTTGTCAAAATATGTTTTCCATAAGTAAATGTTATATTCGACATGACATAATTTTTCATAATTTGTTTATTATAATTAAGTAATATGTTCTATCATACTATACATTCACATAATTAAATGATAAGTTTCTTATAAATCATATGTCTATGACAAGTACTGTGTATTTTTTAGATGACGTGGTTCTTCTCAGTCAGGTCCCCATCTTCTTCTTAGGGAGGGAATAACATCGGAGGTTATATCAGTGGTCCATCACAAGAGGCATCTCATCTGATGGTGATTTTGCGGCCTAAGGCTGATGGATGACTTCATGCCGGCCCAAGTGGAGCAATATCCAAGTATAAATTTATATATCATTATATAGTAACATTTTATATTTTGAAGAATGTTTGTAAACATTATTACTTTCAATTTTCTCATTGTGTATGGTGTAGTAGACTTAGAAGAGGCTGACATTGACCTAGGCTTGCACATGGAGCAATAAAATTGTTAAAAACTACAGGAATACATTGTCTAGCATTAGAAGAGTAGGGGAAAACCCAACTGGATGGACGCTGCTATATAGGATACGTGAGTTGTGTGGTGGAACATCAAGGAGTTCCAGGTAATTTTACCCCATATCACTTTGATATATTATGTACATTTACATGATTTGGAATTGTAAAACATAATTTTCAATTTAAATTTGTAGAAATAGTAGGAGAGGAACTCTGCAAAAGGAAACAAGAAACCAGTGACACATTGCGGTTGTTCCAAGTCATTCCACCTTCTTCGCAGACTTAGTTAATTTAATAGTTATGATTACAAAAGTTTGTTACATTTTTATACTTTAAGTTATAATCTATGAACAATCAGTTACTAAAAAAAGTAATATATACTCTAATTCTTTCATAAAAGAGCATGTGGAGTATCGTGTCATACTTGGATGTTCTTACTTATAATCATGCCATGATGCAGACCGACGAGAAGGGCTCGGTCAGATACTCATGGAAGCATGATGATAAAGAGACTGTTGCATATGTAACTATATTATAATTAATCACTTCTAACTTGTACTAATGAGAATTAAAATAACATTTTATAAAATTCAATTGTATTTTGCATTACAACAAAAGTTTCAATGAGCCTATGCATAGGTTCTAAATGATATTGGATGGGATAAGTTGACTACTACCAAGGAGGATGCTATTTTTGAGTCTAGCATGGGTCCACCATCCTAAATCAGGCGCTGTGAATTTGGTAACCAAGCGGTAATTAATTTTAAAAAATTAGCTAACTTTAAAAGTTATTCATTTTTATTAATGTTATGTAAATTATATAACAATTATTTTATTCGCAGGCTAGGTCTCCTGATTGGAATGTAAAATGGTTTAAGATAAAGCAGAGATTGTAGAGCTATGTTCTCATATCGCTGAGCTGTAAGGAGCACAACCATGGTCGTGCTATGGAGATGCCACCACTGGATTAGCGCTTGGAAAAATATATGGAGCGGCATGGGATATTTCTTTCATCGGGCAGTTTTAGAGAGGATGATAAGTCTTGAGAGGCATGGTTTTTAGTGTTTTTGTTTGTATATATACTCTTTGAGTTAGTGAGGATGTAGTTGATACATTTTGATAGAAGTTTGATATTGTATGACAATGATTTGAGCTTTTTTCCATCATTTTGTTGAGATGGTGGATGTTTGATTTAGATTTGGGGATGGTTTTTTGATTTTATTGTGTGTATTGGATTATTTTAGTTGGATTTGTGATATTGTTCTTTTAGTATATATGATGTTTTTTACGTATATATGCTCAAAATGGAGTTATTATATATATATTGAAAATAGGTGAATTTTCATTACTTGACAAACAGGCCAAAACCTGGATACACAACTACCAAAAACACGCCAAAAGCTTGTGGAATTAATCACTCGAAAGCTCAACCAGAATAGACCAAAAATAAATAAATAAAAGCGCAAAAGAAAATAAAATAAAAAATGGCGTGACATGCGTGGGCTTCATCGAAAACAGAAAGGAATTTGAATAAAATACCCCATTCTCGATTCTTACCTTACCAGAAAGCCAAAGTCAAAAATCAGAAAAGAAAAAGAAGCACAGCAGCAAATCTCATGGCGGTAGAAATTGGAAATCCCAACGTCCCTAAAGGCGAAGAGATTCCTCATCCATTCTTGTAAGATATTTGGGTCTAATCCTCATATAGATAATTTTTATTTCACTTTCAATAAGTTTGTTTAATTGATCCGAGCTTCTTTCCGTTTTCTAGAAAATCCTTCTATTGAGTTCTTACCAAACGTAGTAGGCTATAGTAGCCAATGTCACCAGTTTCACTTGCAAAACCATGCCACTGTTGTTATAACTTAGGTAAGTTATTTCATCTTCGATGTTCCTGAAATGGGTGCATGTCTTCGTTTTCGTTTCTAAAGTAGTTTATGACATGTGTAGAGTAATCAGAGTTAAAAATAGGTGTGTATGACTTTTACGGTCCCTTTTACACAATTTACGCTGTAAGTCAATGTTAAAACCCTATTTCGCAAGTCTGTCAGTGGTAGGGAGTCTAAAATTAAGAGCTTTGAAAGTCCTAGAAGCCATTTTGGGGTTATTAACTTTCAACCAGAGGCTAGATGCCCAATTTTTGGCATCGTGTTTAGTTCTAGTGGTTTCCCAAGCCGATTTGGTCAAGAAACGACCATCTCTATTAGGGCTCCAAGACATGCCCCACTACTAATTACGGTGTCCACCATGTTATCATAACCACCTAAGCTAGAAAGAATGTCCCACCCAAGTTTGTTGACCAACGAAGTGCCATTCAACCAAGGGTCTTTCCAAAGAGTGGTATTATTGTCATTGGCAATGCGTTTAGTATTATGATTTTTGATGGTGTATCTATCTTTGAAAATAATTTTTCCATATGCCAGATGCATTATTATAACTTTGCAAGTTCCAAAATAACTTTATATATCTCTCCCTCATCCACCAACCCTAAAGAGTATCAGAAGAAATAATTTTCCAGCCCAATTTGATGATGCAGGTTTTCTTAAGTTCTTTTATATTAATTAAGCTTGCGTGTTCCTTAAATTTAGGCCTACAAAGATTTCATTACTATTTTTTTGTATTCCCCCCTCGATATAACATTAGCACAATCATAATTAGTTTTATCGATAGAACACTTGAGGATTTGGAAATTCTGTATCCCGAAATAGACTTTAGAGGAGATCACCGTGTGAACCAATTCAACCCAAGCAGGGAAAGATAATATATATACACACACGCGCACTTGAAATGGATTTCTGAAATTGATTATTTTGATGAGGTGGCTTGGATTGGGAGGCGTGCTCCTAGTTCAAAAAATGAACATCCAATTTTCGACGGCGGTCGACGGTTTTCGATGGCTAAATGGTCATTAATTTCCAATGGCTTTTAACATTTTCTGATGGCGATTTAGTCCTAGATTTTCCATCTTTAAGAAAATAGTCGTCGTAATTGCTATTTGAAATAATAAATATATTCGATCGATAGCCATTGGAAATCAGGCATCAAAACCATTAGAAATCATTAGCAAATGCTAACGACATTCTGGTAGTTATAGCATTGGTTTTCAATGGATTACCCTGACTGCCGATGGTTAATCGCCATCAGAAATCTCCTTTGTTTTTGTAGTTGTCCTTCGGTTTTCACAACTACTTCCTATTTAAATAACAGTGCTAGTAAAAAGAGATGGACACACCATTATTTAAGTGCAAAGTAGTGGCGGATATCAAATAGGTCGTTCGGGTGCTCAACTGTTTGGAGTGCCAGTGAACGTGTATGTGTGTGTACATATGTATGAGGCTAGGGTCGGCTACACCTTATATCTCCTTTAATGGAATTCTTCTTGTATTTCAATCAAAATGTCTAAGTTGAATAGCCTTGCTTTCTTTCTTTTCACTAAGAGGGAGAAAGTGATATTAATTAACTCAGAATATGCCATTGAAATCAAGGGAGAATTGTGATGTAGCCGAACAGTTCCTATATATATGAGGGTGTGTATTGCACTTGATTTTTTGAAGAAGCACATAAACATAGGGGAAATAGAAGTTTGAACCATCCAATCTATTCCATAAAAATACTAACATGATGCCATAACAAACCCGACTATGAAATCCGCTATCGAATGAACCACCGTTTATTACAAACTAACAATTTAATAAACCTTTACCAAAGCTCTGGAAAAAGCCAACATATCAATAGCAACACGACAAGATAAGAGCATCCACTTTCAACAAAATCGATCCTTTATGTCACAATTGCCTCGAAGTTGGATCATTTAAATGAACTCCAAAAAAATAAGGTAGAACCTTCAGTCCAGTCAAGGAAGTATCATGCAAATCTACAAATAGGATATGTGGTGTTGGCATACATGTGACGGCCCCACTGCACTGATCTGTAACCACTAATACTTTGCTATGTCTACTCTTCCCCATGGAGTCATAGTAACTTCACTGCACTGGCTCATAGCCCTGCTACGATCAGTTTGCCCCATGGAGTCATTACAACCCTACTGCACTGATCCATAGCAACTAATCCGTCTCTCAGTGGTGAGTTAAATCTATAGACATCGATAACCCCTTTGCACATGTCCCGCAACAAAGTTCAATTCATGAAGTTAACTCGTTGGTTCCCATCTGGATCCTAAGTTCTACTTCCCATTTGGACTACCTTTGCATCTCAGGTTTTGGTCTCCTCCGGATCGGTTTGGAAACAAGCTTCCATTATGATCGGTCCTCTTCTCCTCGTTTAGGTCAGTTCGTGAGTTCCTTCCAGGTCGGGTCAGTTCGTGGAACCTGCTCCAAAGCATCGGAACGGTTCGGGTGTGCAAGCACGGTTCGTGGTCCACCAAGCGGTTCGGGTCGTGCTCCCTAGAGTGGTTCGGATCGGTTCGTACTTCTTCCACCAGGTCGGGTCGGAGCTGCATGGTGCTCCATGGTTCGGGGCAAGCGGTTCGGGTCGGAGAACTTCAAGCTTCGTGGCTCTACCAGCGGTTCGTGGGAAGGGGGTGTGCTTCACGAGCGGATCGGGTCGTACTTCCTCCCTCTGATCCGATCCGGTTCCTACACAGTTTTCTGCAACTTTTCCAGCGATTGTTTTACGCCATACGACGGCATTTTCTACCATTCTAACTTTTCTAATTAATCACAAAGCATACTAGAAAGTCATAGCAACATGTACAATCAACCATAAACACCAAAACGATGAATAATCATGCCAATATGAATCAAACATACCAAAAACTCATGGTTTTCCCCTTAATCATGTTTAACTATAACTAATGATAGTATTAGCAAACTTACTTCAAATTAACCCAAATTTTTATCAGAGCCCTAAAATAATATTTTTGAATTTTACAAATTTTCCAGATTTTTCTGAGTCATAATTTCGCTAATTAACACTAATCACCCTTAATTAGCCATAATTAGTGAAAAACAATGCAAATCACTCACCTTAGCCACAAATAATTTATAGATTTGAAAGTATCTCTGATTTGGGTTGAATATCTATGTGTTCCAGCAACTCTATACCAAATTCTATCCTAATTTGTCTTGGTTTGATGTAGATTAGGATAATACATGATTAAACGGTGATTAGGACGTGATTTGGGTGTTGGAGGCCATTGTCAGGGTTGAACAGAGGTAAGTGGCGGTTGAAAAATGACAAAGAAAAAGTTTCTCTTACCCTAATCAGCCCTTTTATGGCCCTAATCCTGAAATCCCCAATGGGCCCAGTTGCTAATTACCCTATTAAGCCCATTTAAGCTATTTTTCACCTTCTAAACTTTATTTCAGCCATATCTCCCAAACGGTAAGTCCGTTTGATCAGTGTGACCACTCTACGGAAAGGTAAACCATCATCTGAATCCAATGGAAGTGGTTTCAGGTCAAAACTCCTTACCAATCAAAAGTTATGGGCACAACAAGATTTTCTAGGGGCTAAATGGTCATATAAAAATCGGCAAAAATCGAGAACATTGAAAATGACCCCAATAGTCGTTCTCCAAAGTTACACGACTATATGACCTCATACGAAAAATAAATATTCTACGATCCTTCGATACGTAGAATGCGGGTCGTTACACTCTCCCCGCTCTTAAGAAATTTCGCCCCTGAAATTCCTTAACCAAAAACATACAAAGGTGTTCTACATGCCCATCGGTCATTTACAAACAATCAAACATACACAACAAGCGCAACAAGCCTACCCTAGCATGCAGTTTACTAACAAGGGAAGAAACTATCGCTATTAAAATCTTACTAGGTAAAGAGTTCTGGATGTGATTCCATTGTGCTCTCCTATGTTTCCCTAGTCTAGTCACTCTCATTCTCGCCCCCACTGAACCTTGACCAATTTCACCGCCTTCCTTCGAAGTTGCTTCGTATCGCTCTCGACAATATGGATCGGCTTGCGGTTCCCAATCGCCTCGGGTTTTACTTTGATGTCATCCAACTGATCCGGTGAAATAGTCATATCGGGGTCGTGCATGAACTTCCTTAACTAGGAAACATGAAATACATTGTGAACTCCTGCCATCTTGTCAGGTAATCCAACCTTATATGCTAAATTTCCAACTTGTTCGAGAACTGGGAATGGACCAACAAATCTTGGTGTTAACTTGCCTCTTCTACCAAATCGAATCATGCTCTTTAACGGATAAATCTTGGCAAACACCAATTCGCCAATGAAGAATTTTAAATCTCTTCTCCTTTTATCAGCATAACTCTTCTGCCTATCTTGAGTAGCCTTCAATCGTTGTTGGATAACCCTGATCTTGTCTGAAGTTTCTCTTATCACATCTGGCCCAAGCACAGACTTCTCACCGGTTTCTAACCAACAAGAAGGTGAGTTGCATGGTCTTCCATTCAAAGCTTCAAATGGAGCCATACCAATACTGGACTGATAACTATTATTGTATGCGAACTCCACTATATGCAAATGGTCATCCCATGATCGTCCAAAATCCAATATACAAGCTCTCAAGAGATCCTCTAATATACGATTCACCCTCTCTGTTTGACCGTCAGTCTGAGGATGATACGCGGTACTAAGATGTAATTCTGATCCTAAAGCCTCTTGTAAGCTCTTCCAAAATCCACTAGTAAACAACGGATCTCGGTCACTTACATTGCCTTTGGGTACTCCATGAAATCTCACCACCCACTTCATATACAGTTCTGCTAACTTAGCTGCTGTTCTATTCGACTTGACGGGCATAAATCTTGCACTCTTGGTCAATCGGTCCACAATCACCCAAATACTATCATGGCCTGATCTAGTCCTTGGTAACCCATCAATGAAATCCATTGAGACTTGTTCCCATTTCCATTCTGGAATTTCCAATGGTTGTAACAAACCACTAGGCTTCTTTTGCTCAGCTTTAACTAACTGGCGGTTCATGCATTTTGATATAAACTTCCCAACATCTCTTTTCATTCCTTCCCAGTAGTAGGTCTGCTTCATGTCTCAATACATTTTGTTACACCGGGATGTATAGTTAGTTTTGAGTGATGACATTCTCCAAGCACTTCATATCTCAATCCATTAACATTGGGTACAACTAGTTTCCCATTCTTTCTAAGCCATCCTTATCGATCAAGCCCATACTTGTTCATCTCCTCATTGTCGATACCCATCTCTATCCTGGAGATGATTTCCAATAGGTTAGGATCGTTCCTCTGACTGGAACCAATCCGCTCAATCAGAGTGGGTCTGATCGTCAAACTTGCTAACATTTCTGGATCCAATTCGCACTTTGGTCTGAAATCATACCCAGCGATATACTCCAGTTGCTTCCATTCCAGAAGCATAGTCCCTAAACTGGCATGTCTCCAACTCAATGCATCAGCTGCATTGCCCTTTCCTGGTGTATATGCGATATCAAAATCATAGGAAACCAAGAATTCTAACCATCTTTTCTGTTGGAGATTTAAATCCTTCTGAGAGAAAAGATACTTTAACGATTTATGATCAGTAAACAACTCGAATCTTTCTCCCAAGAGATAATGTCTCCACATCTTCAACGCGAATACGATCGCTGCCAATTCCAAATCATGGGTAGGATATCTTTTCTCATGCGGTTTCAGTTGCCGACTAGTGTAAGCTACGACTCTTCCCCCTTGCATCAATACAGCACCTAGTCCGGTACTACGGGCATCCGTGTATACTGTCATTTCTTCATTCCCTTTAGGAATGACTAACACTGGCGTACGCGTCAACTTTTCCTTTAGACTCTTGAATGCATTTTCACACCTTTCTTCCCAAACGAAAGCTTGGTTCTTCTTGGTCAACTGAGTTAACGGTGCCGCTATCTTGGAGAAGTCTTGGATAAACTTACGATAATATCCAGCTAATCCCAAGAAACTACTTATGTCTATTGCAATCTTGGGCGTAGACCAATCTTGTACCATAGCCACCTTCGTAGGGTCCACGGCAATACGATTCTCCGAAACAACATGGCCCAAGAATCGCACTTCCCTCCTCCAGTAGTGACACTTTGAAAACTTAGCTTTCAATTTGTGTTTTCTCAACACCTCCATCAGTATCCTCAAATGTTCCTTGTGTTCTTCCTCTGTCCTCGAGTAAACCCTGATATCGTCTATGAACACAAGAACAAACTTATTCAATTGATCCCTGAATACCCTATTCATAAGATCCAAAAAATATGCTGGTGCATTGGTCAACCCGAATGGCATGACCAACCACTCATAGAATCCAGACGGCGTCTGAAATGCCGTTTTAGGAATACTCTCAGCTGCTACTCGGAGCTGATGAAATCCTGTCGCAAGGTCCAATTGGGAGAACACTCTTGCTCCACTCAACTGATCAAACAAATCATATATCCGCGGGAGAGGATACTTATTCTTCCTCGTCACCTTATTCAACTCGCGGTGGTCTACACACAATCGAAGGGAACCATTTGCCTTCGTAGCAAATACAACTGGTGCTCCCCACTCGGAAACACTTCTTCTAATAAATTCCTTCTTCAAAAGATCGCTTACTTGCACTCCGAGCTCTCGCTGCTCCCTTGACGCCATACGACCAAGTGGCATCACTATAGGCCTGGCATCTTTCACTAAATCAATACGAAACTCAATCTCTCGGTGTGGTGGAAGTCCGGTCACTTCCTCGAAGACGTCCGGATACTGGCCAACAACGGGCACATCTGACAACTCATCATGCGGGACATCGAGGGAATTTATAAAACTAGCCAACACCCCATCACTAGGTAGACCACCAAACACTACCCTCCGCCCATCACCCGCTCTAACTGTCACCAAAAAGCCCTCACAGTCTACCACCACCCCATATCTTTGGAGCCAATCGACTCCCAAAATAATGCCAAACCCAGTAAAGCCCAAAACAAAGCAATCACAAGCAAACATACATCCATGACTCGATAAGACCAGATTTCGACAAATCATACTAAGGCTAGTCTAACTACCGATCGGGTTCGTCACAACTAAAGGTTTATCGACTATCTCGGGTTCCAATCCCAACCTATCTACCAGGTTACTAGATATGAAGGAACGGGAAGCCCCAGTATCAGATAGTACTCGAACAGGAACATCATAAATAGAAAGCATACCTTGAATGATGACATTCTTTCCTTTCTCCGCCGCAGTTGGGGCATTCCACGAAGAAGGAACAACATTAATAACATATGCTTTCACAATATGCTTCTCTTTGCGGGGTTGCGGACATTTGTCCTTGTGATGTCCCACTTGGCCGCTGTTGAAGCACTTCCTGTCCGCTGGCTTTGCTCGACATTCTTTGGCATAATGGCCCTTCTTGCTACAACTAAAGCACTCAACATCTCTCTTACTCTTCTTCTGACCATCCTTAGTCTGATTCTGTTTCCTTTTGTTCTGAGAATTATTCTTGCCTCCACCGCTTGCCTGCGGCTTTGGCCACTCTGCAGATGCAATAGCGACTTCAGCCTTGGGCTTAGGATAAAGGCTCTCTGATCTCAATGCTTTTCCAACAATCGATTCAAAATTCTCGTCAATATGGTTGATAAGCCATTCCCCCAAGTACTGATCTAAGCCTGTTATGAACTTCTCGTTCTTCTTCTCGGCATTATCGATAAGAGATAATCCATACTTCGATAAAGTATCAAACTCAGCAATATATTCCGAGACTGCCATACCATTATGTTTAAGTTCCAAGAACTTCCTAAACAACTCTGACTTTTTGGCAGTTGGGATAAACTTATCACTGAATCGGACCTTAAACTGATCCCAAGTAACTTGATCCTCGAGGGTAGCTTCCTTAATAGCATTCCACAAATTCATAGCCCATCCTTGCAGTTGATGCGATGCTAGCTTTCTCTTCATTGCGTCATCGATCCCTAAGTCCTTGAAGATGCGCTCACAACTATCAATCCAATCCTGAACTTCTGTAGCCGATTCCGTTCCGTGGAATGGCTTCCTACCAAGACTAGTGCAGTCCTTACAGAGCTCGGCGAAATCGGCCCTAGGCGCCTGCACCGCTGCACCACCACCATTTGCAGCATTAGGAGCTGCCCTCTGAAAATCATTAAGCATCTCTCTCATGAAGTCAGTAAACATCATCCTCATATCAGGAGCATTCCTATTATTGGCTCCTGAACCAGTATTCCTCGTATATCGGTTCATCGTCCAATCTGTAAGGAGAAAACGATTAACCATCTCTTCAGTGGTGCTAGTGCAGTGCGATTCCATCCTTAGATATACTAATAGTACATATATAACTTTTGAAAACCCAAAATATAACAAATACGCGCTCTCATATACGTACTATCTCTCCCTGGTGTCTTTCCCTAGGTTAACTACGCAACTTAGAGCTCTAGTACCAAGTGTGGCGGCCCCACTGCACTGATCCGTAACCACTAATACTTTGCTATGTCCACTCTTCCCCATGGAGTCATAACAACTCCACTGCACTGGCTCATAGCCCTGCTACGATTACTTTGCCCCCATGGAGTCATAACAACCCCACTGCACTGATCCATAGCCACTAATCCGTCCCTCAGTGGTGAGTCAAAGCTATAGACATCGATAACCCCTTTGCACACGTCCCGCAACAAAGTCCAATTCATGAAGTTAACTCGTTGGTTCCCATCTGGATCCTGAGTTCTACTTCCCATTTGGACTACATTTGCATCTCGGGTTTTGGTCTCCTCCGGATCGGTTCAGAAACAAGCTTCCATTATGATCGGTCCTCTTCTCCTCGTTCGGGTCAGGTCGTGAGTTCCTTTCAGGTCGGGTCAGTTCGTGGCGCCTGCTCCAAAGCATCGGATCGGTTCGGGTGTGCAAGCACAGTTCGTGGTCCATCAGGCGGTTCGGGTCGTGCTCCCTAGAGTGGTTTGGATCGGTCCGTACTTCTTCCACCAGGTCGGGTCGGAGCTGCATGGTGCTCCATGGTTCGGGGCAAGCGGTTCGGGTCGGAGAACTTCAAGCTTCATGGCTCCACCAGCGGTTCATGGGAAAGGGGTGCTTCACGAGCGGGTCGGGTCGTACTTCCTCACTCCGATCTGATCCGGTTCCTGCACAGTTTTCTGCAACTTTTCCAGTGACTGTTTTACGCCATACGACGACGTTTTCTATAATTCTAACTTTTCTAATCAATCACAACGCATACCATAAAGTCATAGCAACATGTACAATCAACCATATACACCAAAACGATGAATAATCATGCCAATATGAATAACACATACCTAAAACCCATGGTTTTCCCCTTAATCATGTTTAACTATAACTAGTGATAGTATTAGCAAACTTACTCCAAATTAACCCAAATTTTTATCAGAGCCCTAAAATAATATTTTAGAATTTTACAAAATTTTCAGATTTTTCTGAGTCATAATTTCGCAAATTAACACTAATCCCCCCTAATTAACTATAATTAGTGAAAAACAATGCAAATCACTCACCTTAGCCATAAATAATTTATAGATCAGAAAGTATCTCTGATTTGGGTTGAATCTCTATGTGTTCCAGCAGCTCTATCCCAAATTCTATGCTAATTTGCCTTGGTTTGATGTAGATTAGGCTAATACTTGATTAAACGGTGATTAGGAGGTGATTTGGGTGTTGGAGGCCATTGTTAGGGTTGAAGAGAGGTTAGTGGCGGCTGGAAATGACAAAGAAAAACATCCTCTAACCCTAATCAGCCCTTATATGGCCCTAATCCCGAAATCCTCAATGGGCCTAGCTGCTAATTACCCTATTGAGCCCATTTAAGCTGTTTTTCACCTTCTAAACCTTATTTCAGCCATATCTCCCAAATGGTAAGTCCGTTCGATCAATGTGGCCACTCTACGGAAAGTAAACCATCAGCCGAATCCAATGGAAGTGGTTTTAGGTCAAAACTCCTTACCAATCAAAAGTTATGGGCACAACAAGATTCGCTAGGGGCAAAATGATCATATAAAAATCGACAAAAGTCGTGAACATTGGAAATGACCCCAATAGTTGTTCCCCAAAGTTACACGACTATACGACCTCATATGAAAAAGAAATAAATATTCTATGATCCTTCGATACGTAGAATGCAGATCGTTACAATAGAATTCATATTTCATAAGATTAGAACACTCTGAACTGAATATTCGAAAAAATTGCGAGGGCTTTACCTAGTTAGAAGCTTCCTACAATGAAATTCAAATACCCCAACTCAAATTCAACATTTTCACCAAAAGCTCAAATCGGATCACTTGTACCTAGGGGTGCCACTAAAAAACAAGCTAACAATCTTTTCACATCTAGTGCTTTGTATTGATAAGTGACATATGGTCTGACTAACGGCCAAGACAAGGACAACAAGAAGGGGCATGACGATCCATACATACTTAATGCTATGAAAGGAAAAATCATAGTACATGATAGGGAAACAATTTCTTTTCTTAAAAACTTTAAGGTTACATGGAGTAAAAACATAACACAAAGACAATCAGCCATGCAAAATTAAACTAGAAAAGAATCTGAAGGCTTGTAAAATAGTTCTATTTAATTCAAATGTAGTCGTATCATTCTAAATTTTTTAAATATATTTCTTTAGGATATTTTATGTGTCTTTGATTTTTGCCAAACTTTTATATGACCATTTTGCCATTGGAAAGTCTTGTTTCGGCCATAACTTTTGATTGCAGCCAAAATTATTGTTCTTACCTATCTCATTACATTGAAATGGTGGTTTTCCATTCTGTAGAGTAATCATGCAAAAAATGGATAAATAGTTTGAAAGATATGGAAGTTTTATGTTTTTAAAACTTATGGCTAGAATAAGTGTAGTGCTAATAGGCTTAAATTTGCAATACCATTGGCATAGTCGCCTCTAACTATAAATAAGAGCTGAAAGGAGTCATCTAAACATTTCTTCTCATCTTCCTATCAGTCCTATGCCTAAATCTGTGCCAATTATTCTCAAATTCACAAATCCAAATCATCTTTAACGTCTAATTTGAGAGTAAATCAACATCAGTTGATTAAATGTCTTCATTTTCTTTCCATATTTATTTAATTCCTTGCTCTCCTGATTAGATCTCTAAATTGTTTCATTAATATATGGGATTAGATGAGTGGTTATGATCTGTCACATGTTTATATGGGGTTATATTTTATAATTAGTAGATTCCATCATCTATATGGCATAAAACTTTATTATGTCTTTTAATTTCAAATCTAGAAACCTTAGGACAACTTAATTGTGTAAAATGATAACTAGTATGTTAATTACTAAAAATTAGTGAGTAATTAACCATGTTTAATGCTACGTTTATGAGTAGGTTTGATTAATTCTTGTATTTATGCAAGTGAACGATTGCGCACGTGGTTGAGTTTTGTGTTAGCGTTGCTTATGTTTTAGGATTCAGATAGATGAGTGGAGCATTTCAGAGCAGGTTTGAAATGTAGGCTTGTTTTCAAAATCCGGAGTAGGATCGATGCCATGGATTCTCTTCTAGCTACGTAGTAAGCTAAGGGTTTGGTTCAAATTCAAGAAGTGAGTTTGAACCCCTAAATTTGCTTGGGGTTGGGAAGTCAGTCCATATAAGATCTTATCAAAGTGTTTCAAATTAAAACAAGTAGATGTACGTAACTATTTTTGAAATAGGCCTTGTTAGTTCAATGAAATATGACTTATAGTGGGAAGTCATGCTTTAAATGGATTCAATTATTCAAAGTAAGGTGATTTGAATTGATTCAATGATTCAAAGCAAGGTAGCGCTTTGCAACAGTTTGACTTGGGCATGATTCAAAGTAAAATATATCAATGATTCAAACCAAGGAAAAGGTTATTTGAAACGACTTTGGAATGTACTTCGATTCGAAAAAGTAATTGTTACATCCTGCTACATAGCGTTTTGACTATGACAACTATACATAAACGTACATATTATTATCTAACCTTGTTTTGCAGGAAGCCATTTGACAAACAGATTCAAGAACACAATAAACGATGAATAAATTCGTTATAAAGGTCTGTTAGTCTTAGATATTAATGTTAAAGTCTTCCTTGATGATCACACACACACATTTTATATGTATATAGCTTCTCTTATATAAATTAAGCAAGGAATAGTCTGATAACAGAAAACAGACGTCTGGCCTGAAATTTTCAGACGTCTGTTTGCTGAAACAGAATGTTTTTAAATACAATATTCAGACGTCTGGTTGATATATTTCAGACATCTGAAATGCCCCCGAAATACACTATTTCCTTTCTGATTTGATTTTTAAAATAAACAGACATCTGAATTTTATTTTCAGACATCTGAATTTCGAAGAGTTGCATCCTTTATAAAGAGAAACAACTATTTAATCCATATCTCTTCATCAAAACTCTTCACGATCAGTCGTATCTTTTTATGTATTATAAATAGAGAATTGCTTAGATGATCTAATAACCGAATTTTATTCTAATTCTCTCTATCTTATTCAAAGCTCTCTAAGTTCTAAAAAGCTATCTACTTTTATACTTGAGACTTTTAAACTTCCATATTCCTTCACGCACTTCACGATTATCATCAAGGAAAGGCTATAGGAAGGGTGTACTTAATATTCGACAATCCGTGTTATCAAGAACACAAAAGAGTGAACAATTATTCTGTATTAGTGAAGACCTCTTCAGTGGTTGAGGCAAGAAATCCCGTTCAGTTGTTCGGGTAATTGTGAACCTATTCCTCCGGGTGAAGTGAGGGTTTTAGTGTTAGTGAAATACCAGAAGTGAGTCTGGGACTGGACGTAGGACAGTGGTCCGAACCAGTATAAATCGACTGTGTGATTTACTGCTTACTACTCTACCATATACATTATATCCTATACTTCATACTACACGATCCTACCGCTGCATAGCTTCTTTTAGTAACTTTTGGGTTGATGCAAAATGAAGTATCTTTAGTTCAAAGGGAATTAGCTTTAGATTAATGCAAAGGTAGAGGGCTCCAAATTGATATAAAGCGAAGCGAGTTTAGATCGATGTGAATCAAAGGGCCTGAAAATTAATGCAAAACAAAAGTGGTTGTGGGTTGACAATTAAAGCAAAGCAATTTTTTGTGTAAAGCAAGCCTTTGTGCAATGGAAATCTTGGAGTGAAGCAAGTCTTGAGTGATGCGCTTTGAAACTCAAAGTAGTGTTCTTCAACATTCGACGAAGTGTATTCGAAGTAATCTTTAATCAAAGCAAAGTGGTTTATTCTTCAAAATGCAAGATAAGGCCGTGAGATCGATAGAAGTGGCATGGTGCCTTTACAAAGTGGAAACTAACACAATGAAGTTGTGACTCTTCGATTGAACTAGGTTGAATGGAAGTAGTTTATTAGGCAGCTCGGGATGGAACATGGTTAATGGATTGTTTTGAGTCATACTCATGCCTAAAATAGAGTAGTGGATTCTCTTGTGATTGGGAGTACCAAGAAACAATGATAGCTTGGAGTATACTGGTTATTGACTTAAAACAGGGGTATGATGGAGACGCCATCTGGACTGGTAGCGATAGTCGTGTACCCTAGATCACTTGGGAATAGATCTTGTGCTGGACAATTAAGCCTTGAAGGCAACATTTTAAACATATAGGCTCCACAAACACGGTAATCTTACTTGAAGTGATATTTTTTTAGCAATTAGTATAGGATAATCGTACGGGTTATTAATGTATTTGAGGATTTAAAAGGTGATTACTAGGTTTGGTTTGATGGTTGTTATGGATGCTCTTTCTCTTTCTATGGGTTGGTTACCATCCATAAGATACTAGAGTGAGGATTGAGGAAGAGAATGAGTGAGCAAGCGATTAGATTCTTTTATCCTGTACTTTTATGGTATCCTCTTTGTTTCTATTTGAATTGCATATGTTACTTAATTATAATTTGCTAACTCTTTAGTTGTAGGAACATGTCGGGTATGAGACCTAAACCTGTCTGGTAGCATATTTTTCGAATATAACTATTGATGGTCATTTATCGCTCACAAGTGACTACTTTCTAACCCAATGTTTTATATCTACTCTTATTATCCTGGGTGCGCATCGACATTTCTAATGAGTAGACTACGCAGTTGATTTTGTTAGTGCTATAGCCATTTCAAAGACGAGGGAGGAGAGCTTGGCGTATTACTCTATATTTTAGATATTTTGCTTCTTCCGTTAGCTTATATACTCTAAGAGACATGTAGTGAGGACTAGTTATGTAATATCATTGATTTTATACGGATGATGAATCCACTCTTTTATATCTCACTGTTTACCTGGTTTTGGACCCAGGCAACTTGAACTAAACATACATGGCACATACAGACTCGGAATGACTTGAAATTTTGGGAGAACACTCACAAGACATAAATGAAGGATCCCAAAAAGTTTCAAGAGATTTGGAGACAATCTCATGGGTTGGCACCGACTTATCTACAGCAAGCCCCACATCATGAGACCCATATGGTAGGTCCCTAACATCGTGCAGAAGACATTCCCAAAGTTTCATGTCAATCGAATAATTATTGAGTGAGTTATGAATGAATCATTGTTGAATTATGCTAGTTTCACGGGCAAAATCCAAGCAGTAAGGATTGAACCAAATTGCTTATGATTTATGTGATAGGTCACTCTACTAATCTACAATACATATGTGAATTTTCATATCATTTGGTTGAGGCATAAGGAAATTATGGATTGATCTTCAAGAGGCAAGTTTCGATATAGCATCAAACCGGGTCCAATCAGTACCAAATATCATTTGGAATCTAAACATGGTGTGAACATTGAAGCTACAAAGACCAATGCCAAAAATGTACTAAGACTATGGGTCGGCATCGACCCATGCCCTTAGTATATTTTGGCATGGGACTTATGGTGGCAAGTCGACATATCTCCCTGACGCTTTCTGTAAGTGGGCTTGGCCCAACATCTTCCAAAACTCCAATAAATATGCTCTTAGCTCCAACATTAAAGGGAATTGATTTCCTTGCTCAGCCAAATCTATGCAAACATATTTCTTCATCTCTAGTAGCCATTAAACACATTCAACAACAAAGCCTTCTCCGGAGATAGCAGATCTAAGTCACCTAGACTGGTTATCATGATTCTCCGATAACCATCAGTACTAGTGAATCCCTGTTAATCTTTACTTTGGGGAAAATTGTAATCAACAACTCTGTAATCATCCATAATGCATTGTAATTGGCATGGCAAGGATCATAATAAAAAATATTCAAAGTGGATGTAGGCCTTGACAATGGATGAACCACTATAAAAATTATCTCTCTCTTTTTACTTTCTATTTCTTACATTTTTTCATTTATTTTTATATGTTCTATACTGCTTTCCCCATAATGGGGTGGTGCTTTCACTAAAATATGGTGTATATGCCATTTTTGGCATTAACTTTTGGTGCTTTCACTGAGAACTGAATCAAAGGCCTAGATCTGCACTTCAACTGTAAACCATCAAGGTCTACAAGGCAAATCTACAGAGAAGTTTTTTTTAAAGACTCAAATCTTAGTCGATATCATTGCTCCTCCTAGGCAGAACATGAGTACAAGCAAATCCATAGTAGTTGGGGATTCCGGGTACATGGCTGGTGATACCCAAGTTTCCCCCGTAGCCTATAATTATGGAGTAACATAGACCCCGAGAGAAGCTGTTACCCGCGAAGAACTTGACAACATGGAAGAAGGAATAAATCAATGCTTAGAAAACACAAAAAAAGCTTTGATTGAAGGACTCCCTCTTAGCCACGAGGTCCAATTTAGGAAACAACATTGATCTAGAGGAAAATGTCTACTCGTTCGCCTTTGATCATCATGGAGGAAATCAAGGGGCAATAAAGAGAGGGAATTTTAATGTAATTCGGGCTAATGCTGGAAGGAACTAAACTGCTTTGCTAGGAAATCGGAATAGAGCAAACAATCCAGATAGTCAAGTTAATGCCGCTAAAAATTTGGATAGAATCTCATCCTTAGGCGATGATCAAGATATTGGAATTGAAGGTTCAAGTCTGATGCTGACCTGAACGGAAGAAATCAACCCAACACTCGAGATGCTTATATTTCTAGGATGATTAAGAGGTTGATGCCAGAAAGCTCAGAAAGAAACAATGATAAGGTGGAGTAGGGATTTGTACCTGGTCAAGCTCCATTCACTTAACAGATCTTTAATGTTGATCACCCCAAAAAGTTTGTACCTCCATCTATTCCCGCGTATAATGGGACTACGGACCCGAACATCTTCCTGTATAAGTATGACTGGCGTATGAATGTAGCACATGCAACTGATGAGCTTAAATGCCATTATTTCCCTATTTACCTCGAGGGAGTCACTTCCTTCTGGTTCACGAAACTGCCCAAAGTCTATTGCTCGGTTTGGGGTATTAGCGTGCTAGTTCAAGGAGCAATTCAGGTTATACATGACTAAGGCTAAGGATATTGTGTCTTTGTCAAGATTGACCTAACGACCTTATGAATCATTGAATGCCTTCTTAAAACGATTCAATACTTCGGTAACTGAAGTTGGCAACCCGGAACCTAAAATGGTGTTAATAGCGTTATTGCGTGCTGTTAACAGGGAGACAAATTTTGGAAAGTGGGTTAAGATAATGGAACCCAATTTTCTTGAAAGGTTCTACAAGAAAGATAACAAATTCATTAGACTTGAAGAAGCAAAGGCTGAGGCTTAAGGTTCAAATCCGGCAAATTTTGGTTGGATCCCTCAAAGCAAGGATGTTATAACATGTGGTGCATAAAACTTGAGTCCGAATGAGGGTTAGAAGCACGGATGGAAAATGAAGAAAATAGTGGCAAGAATGTGAAATGCCCAAATAACTTCGGAATAGCGGACTACACACCTTTGAACAACACCCCAGGATATATCTATTTCGCCACTAGGGAAATTGAGCAGTACTCAAAACCTTTAAGAAAGAAAGTCACAGAACTTAACATTCAGTTAGTGAAGTATTGCAGTTTCCATGAAGCTGAGGGACACGATACTAATGAATGCTGATACCTCAGGAATCAGACCGAAGAGCTTGTAAGAAAGAACATGCTTCAAAAATTTGTATAGGTGCAGTCAAAGAACAACATGATCATCGGGCCTCAGGGAACCTCTACTTAAGGAGGACTAGCTCACATAATATTCGTCATCAGATAATCCACCTGCACTCAAAAGAAAAAGTGGCTAATTTACCTATTTCACGTATTAATAAACTTTATATTTTTCAAAATTTTGCTTTTACCGTCTCTCTTGAATAAGCCTCACCAGGACATACCAGGGGCATTTGTAATCCGAACGAACTTGCCTTTTTGATTAGTCATTAATAAAAGATCATTTTTAGAATATTAGCAATGTCTAACAATTATAGAATAGCAACGTTGTCCAAAGACTATCGACGTTACGATAAAACTAAGTGTTTTCCAAAGACTATTAACACCGCTAAATTGGGACGTTATACTAAGACTGTCGACGTTACGATAAAACTATGTGTTATCCAATGACTGTTAACATCGCAAAGTCGAAACGTTGTCCTAAGACTGTCGACGTTACGATAAAACTAAGTGTTATCCATGGACTGTTAACACCACCTAGTCATGATGTTGTCCTAAGACTGTCAACGTTACGATAAAACTATGTGTTATCTAAAGACTATTAACACCGCAATGTCGCGACATCGTCCGGAGTCTGCCGACGTTACGATTAAACTAAGTGTTATCCAAAGACTGTTAACATCACAAAATCGTGACGTCGTCCTAAGAATGTCGACATTATGATAAAACTAAGTGTTATCCAAAGACTGTTAACACCGCAAAGCTGCGACGTCGTCCTAAGACTATCGATGTTACGATAAAACTAAGTGTTATCCAAAGACTATTAACACCGCAAAGTCATGACGTCATCCTAAGACTATCGACATTATGATAAAACTAAGTGTTATCCAAAGAATTTCAACACCACAAAGTTGCGACGTCATCCAAAGACTGTCAACGTTACGATAAAACTAAGTGTTATCCAAAGACTGTTAACACCGCAAAGTCGCGACGTCGTCCTAAGACTGTCGATGTTACGATAAAACTAAGTGTTATAAAAAGATTATTAACACCGCAAAGTCACAGTGTCGTCCAAAGACTGTTTATGTTACGATGAAACTAAGTGTTATACAAAGACTGTTAACACCACAAAGTCGAGACATCATTCTAAGACCGTCAACATTACCACCAAGCCCCTCCACATAAGAAGGCTCTCAAATCCCTTCCATATATGGAGGCACCTGAAGACCTCACCCAAGATGTAGCACACAAAAGACCTTGCTCTTATGAGACACTCAACATGCATCGTGACAAGTCCAGCCTCGAGAAACGCGACTAATACAAGCTTGTCCCAGCCTCGAACAAAGGCACACGATGATCAATAAACATTTGAGTGAGAAAACCTTGTCTTCTCGAAACATTCGGATAAGCGGTACTCGAAAGTCAATTATGAAACATAACATAACTGGAAATATAAGAAACCAAGAAGGTTGACAGGAGTAATAATCACTATAAGCCACAGGCGACACCCATCATATACGGAGTTCGAGTTCTCCCCAATCCGCGATGATCCGTGATGTAACACCCCGTAAAATTCATAAGTTTTAATAATAAATAATAACTTAAAATAAGCAATTAAATAGTGTGACTGGAAAATGAAATTTTACGGCTTTAGGAATTTGGCTACGAAATTCTTTTATTTGGATTCGCGACGAAATTCTACATCGTTTTCATATATAATATGTTGAAAACAATTAATGTATGAAGAAGTTAGGAACAAATGAATTTGGACAGTGAACGCAAAATATATATAATTATATGAATAATATATATGTGTGTCCAAATTATAAATTATAATAAAGTGGGAGAATTCAAATTTTGAACTGAAGATAAGATCAGGGGGATAAAGTATATTGTATATATGAAATAAGATTAAGATATTACAAAATGTATTAATTAAAATAAACAGCTCAGCAACGCAACCTTATTAGGCGTTCCATCCCCAAAGGGATCGACCGCCCCCCTTAAGGAGTGACGACCGCTCGGCGGCTGGACAGCCCAATAAAGCCTGGTTAGGGTTTTTCAATATGGATATATATAAATTAAAGGCTTGGATTAATTCTAAGTAATCTAGTGGTCTATGCTCACACGGGCAACTACATATAGCCCTCCTATCACACTATGAAAACCCTAATCATTCTCCATCCCTGCCTCCATGCTGCCTCTCCACCATTGTAAAATTCCAGAGAAAAATAAAAGAACAGGTTAAGGATTTCTTCTATTTTTCTATCTCTATTCTTAATCTCTCTTTGTTCTAATTTACATGAGTTTAGTATTCTGGAATTTGGCATAAATTATATGTATAAGATTTTAATGCATGTCTCTTATATGTATATAATTAGGAGGACTATTGGAGCACGCTCAAACGCAAAGAATTAGCGTAGATCTAGATCTACTGCAAATTTCTCTCTATTCCACCTAGATCTATGAATGGAATATGGTTTACTTTAGGCATATTCATGTTTTTACTAGATTGTCATGTGAATAGATAAGCCTAGGAGGATTTCTAAATTTGATAATGTATAAAAACCCCAAATCCTCAATCTTGTAATTGCGTATGAATTGTCATGACTAATTGGGTTTGATGATTTTGGTTTTGATATCGGAATAAAGATGAAAAAGGGCTTTGCTACTATTATTTCTATTTTATGTTATTCACCATTATTTACCATTTGAGTTAACCTAAAAAGGTTTAGATTTGATTATTTCATGATTTGGTTTGGGTTTGGATCCTATTTTGAATCCAAATGCATTCATAATTGAAATAGGTTAAATGTAAGCATTTTTATGTGCATAATGCCAAAAATGGTGAATTAGGTGAAATACGAATTATGAACATACAAGTATAAGTGTATGTAATACTCTATTTTTAATCTAATATTGAAATCATTCCAATAAGCCTAGGATGCAAGCTGAAATTGTTATGTATGTATATTTTCCATTCACTGTTATTTGTTATATTATCATTATGTCATCACGCCTAAGTTATAGCGGTAAAAGTATGGAAAATCTAACTTGTATGCCTTGATTTGGACAAATTGACAATTGCCACCTCGTTAGAACATTTCCCCATTTATACGAATGTTTACGTTAATTAGGTGCTATTATTATTATACGTATATAAAGGTAATCAACATAATTAACATTGTATTAGTGTAATAAATGTGATTAGGTTAGAATTTGAATTTGAAATGTCCCCATAATAAATATATTTGTTTGCTTGTGTGTGCTTATATAGAGTATCTTTATATATATATAAAAATAGTGACATATAGACACGAGGTTAGTTGTTATTTATGGTAGAAGCATGCCCAGAACCGACTGGCAAATCCAGCAACCACAAGTAGGCCCAACTAAAGTGAGACGTCTAGGTGCCATGGGCCATTCAAAAACTTAGTACACTAGACACGAGGTTAAACCAACTTGTAGTATAAGCCTTCCCGGAACCGTCCGGCATATCCAGCATCTACAAGTATATGGTTTAATGTGAAAGGTCTTGTGTGTGTGTATATATATAACTATATATATATATAAGTCTATTGCATGTGAAAATAAGTAGGTTTACTATGCCTTGAGAAGGTCTTATGTGGTTGGATCTCTTTTTATCTAGTTTGGGTCTTAAGTGGTTAGGACTAGGATCCCTCTGAAGGTTTATTCCTTGGAGAGGAACCAAAGTCATGGGACCCACCCTTATTAGACTTGAAGTAGGTCTTTAGGTCCTCCTTCTCTAAAAGTAGTTAGGCATAAAACAGTAACGAAGTAGGGTAGTTCACGAGGATGTCCACTTCCTCTAGAAGCTTGTAAGGGATCAACTAGGGACAGATTGGTAATTGAAAGATATGTGGCCATTGCATGCTCACCAACTGTCTAAGGGAAGACTTAAGCAACATAGGTGTCCTACCGGGTAATATCAGTTAAGTAGTAACATTTGCAATACTACTTCTCATATTACAAATGAGAGAATAGATTTAAGAACATTAACATACCAGGACATGGTCTTAAAGGGCTAGGGGTCCGCCTCATGGTTATAAGGGATCGTAAGAATCCACCTTTAATAGGGCCATAAGTGACCGAGAATGCCACCTCGTCAGGCCTTTACCCTAAAAACACTAATGGGCGATTGACTTAGATATCCACCCTATTGCTTAGATACCTATGTTTGTATGAATCTTGTGTGCTTCGTAGATATACCTTGACATATGTAACCTGCTAAAGATATAGGGTTTGGACATTAAGTTATACTATATTTCAGTCACAAAGAACTTTATGTTCTGACCCCTCTCCTTAACATATCCAACAGATCAGTAGATGGAGTAAAGGCTATTGATGAAGTTATGATTGAAGCCGATGAAGAAGACGAAGTTGTTACATTATTATCAGTAGTTATTGCTTTACATGTTTTGGAAACGTGTGAGAACAAACTAATTGATGCACCAATTGAACAGATGTAACTGTGACTGTTGTATTTTTGTGGTTTTTAAATAATGGTACATCATATTTCAATATTATATTTTCTCTTTCCGCTGTAGGAGATTTCCATTTGAAGTATTTGTGTGTATATATTTTGTGCAAATGTAATCCTTACAGGAACCAACGACCCGCGTAGAATGGCTCTAAGTTTCGATGGGCCTTTTATGGGTCGAAATTTAGGCCCATTCCAGGCGGGTTGTTACATTTGGTATCAGAGCATAGGTTACTCGATTATAAGGGAATTATACATATGAGATGCATACTTGTAATTTCAAAAAGATTTTTCAAACTATATATACAATATATATTTACACTAATAAGCATAAACATTTATACTAGGCATCTTTAATGTTTTCTTCCCTTTTCAGCTTAAATACTATCTCGGGAGTATCCACAAAAGAATTCTTCCATTTCTTTTCAGATAGTAGAATGATTGAAAATCCTAACGAGCAGGATAACTAGGCAAGACCTTGCTACTTGCCAAAATGATTTCAAAAGTATCTCCAGACTGTTGAATAGGTCCATGTTACTAATCCTGCCCCAGCGGCTCCTGCCGCTGAGGTGGCCTTTGATTTTTCTCGCTTTTGTAATACCTTTACGAATCTTGGAGGGAAATCGTTTTATGGAAAGGAAGGCTTTGCTAGTGCCCAATCTTGGGTTATGGACTGTGAAAGAATCTTTGAGGCTACTGCTTGGCCCGATGAAATAAAAAGGAGGATAGCGACCTGACATTTGAATGATGAGGCCCTTGAATGGAGGAACTTAGTATCAATAGAGAAGGACGGTCGGATCTTTACATGGGCCGAATTCAAGACCCATTTTGAAGCAAAGTTTTTTCCAAGGGCAGAAATGACCATACAGCTTGAGAAATTCATCCACCTCAAGCAAGGAAGCTTTATCCTACAAGAGTATATACCCAAATTCACCGAGTTATGTAAGTTTGGAAGAGGATTGGAAGATACCCCCATGAAAAAAGCCCTTAGGTTTGTTAAAGGACTGAACTCTCTGTTGAAAGAGACCTTATTAGCCCAAATAACATTTGGGGCAACTTTTGAGACTCTAGTTGAGACAACTACCCTTTGCACGGATGAAAGCTCCAAAGAGGATAAGGAAGGTGAGAAAGCTCCAGCAAAAATAAGAAGAAGGAATGGTGGATGAACAAGAAGAAGAACAAATTCAAAAAGGACGCAAAGACTAGTACGAGGTGCAACCGCAAGGGCCATGAGGCCAAGGATTGTAAGACCTCGTTGGCAAAAAAGGAGTTCAAGCACAAATGTTACAACTGTCATGAAGAAGAACACATGTCCAAAGACTGCCCAAAGCCCAAAGTTGTCAAGAGTGGCCAGAACTATGCAATAGAAGCAGCACCAATTCAAAGCCGACCCCCAAGAGACCAAGGCCAGCCCGCACTCAAAGGTATAACCTCTGTTTTAGGAAATTTAGTATAAACCTTGTTCGATTCTGGAGTGACCCATTCTTTTATCTCCAAGAAATTAGTAAATCTGTTGAATCTTTCCATATCTATCTCGGATAGTCCGATAGAGGTAGCCAACGCTATCGGAGGATCTAAGTATCTTGAGTTGTTGTGCAAAGACTTAGTGTTGGAGGTCAACAATGTCAAGTTACATTGCGAAGCTTATGCGTTAGATTTTATGGGGTATGACCTTATCCAAGGTATGGAATGGCTATCGTTTTATGGTGCCGTCCTAGATTGCGACAAGAGACTCGTTCGTCTTAGGAGTCGAGGAGGACATAGCCTAAATATTCCTTGTAATGCTAGGAACAAGGATAAAGCCTTATTATATTCCTTTCCTAGTTCTGAAGGACCATCTTCGGTACCTATAGTTTGTGAATTCTTGGATGTCTTCGAGGAAGTCACGGGACTTACGCTCTACAGAGAAATCTCATTTTGATATTGACCTAGAGAAGGACGCTATACCTGTAACACTACCCTTGAGGCATTTGGCGTGCAAGGAAAGAAGGGAGTTAGATAAACATATTTCAGAGTCATTACAAAAAGGTTTCATTCCTCAAAGTACCTTAGAATGGAGTGCGCCTATTGTATTTGCCAACAAAGTAGACAGATTTTTGAGACTTTATGTGGACTATAGGGAACTTAATAAACTGACCAAGAAGAATAGGTACCCTTTACAAAAAAATCGATGAACTTTTTGGCCACTTGGGAGGAGCCCGAGTATTTTCCCAACTAGACCTTGCTATAGATTTCACCAGTTAAGAATTGCGGAGGACAACAAGGACAAAATTGCGTTTAGGATGCTAGACTGATTATTCCAATGGGAAGTTATGCCCTTCGGACTAAGCAATGCACCCACCTTCTTTGTTGATCTCATGAGTAGAGTGTTTAGGGGCATTCTAAATAAATTTGTGGTAGTATTCATAGATGATATCCTTATATTTTCAAAATATCTTTAAGAGTATGAAAAACACTTGAGACAAGTGTTAGGGATATTAAGAAAGAACCAATTGATAGTAAAATTCACGAAGTGCCATTTTTGGAGGGAAGAAGTAAGGTTTTTAGGACATATTATGTCGAACGAAGGCTTGGCTGTAGACCCCGTGAAGGTCGAGGAAATCAAGTAATAGAGAACACCTCGAAATGCTACAGAGGTTAGAAGTTTCCTTGGATTGGCCTGGTATTATAGGAAATTCATTAAAGACTTCGCAAAGATTGCAACTCCATTAACCCAATTAACAAGGAAGAATTTGGTGATTTCTTGGATTAATAAATGTGATGTAGCCATCCACTTAACAAGGCCAAGTATAGAGTATAGTCGATTGAACAATGGCGACCTTCAGATCCCTAATGGAGAATTTGAAAATTGCTTTGTCTTCTCTGGCTTCATCGTTTGCAAAACCGAAGCCAATTGCACATAATGATAACGTTGCTAAAGACAATGATCCAATTCCTTCGTATAAGGAAGTCCTTCTTCGGCCAGTTGTGAAACTAAACTTTTTTTTATAATAAACCTAAACACACGAATCCCCAAGCATCGTTTAGAAATAATAATCGTTACGACATAAATCTATGAAACATCAAATTGATAAATGGTTGCTTCAGATGTGGATCTAATGATCATTGGGCACGGTCTTGTAGAAATCCAATCGTATGTTTTAAGTTCCATAAAATAGGACATAAAGGTTTTAATTGTAAATCATCCTTTAATTCACCTAAAAAAATGGCTTACAAGAAATCTTGTCTCCGATCTCGGCAAGTATTTCCCTGATGATCTTATTTGGGCACGTTCGATTGTGGTTGTTTCAATTGAGCGCGGATCCTTCTCAATCTCAAGAATCAAACATTTAATCAAAGACAGATTTGGCAAAAAAGCACCTTCATGGATCTGGAATGTCAAGAGATTGAGAGATAATTTCATCGTCAAATTTCCATCTTCTATGTTGACCGAGAACTTCCATTACACTATCATTTTGACTGAGGGAACTTTAACTTTGAAGCATTGGAGCCCTCAAACTGGTTGTGTCTCAAAGAAGAAAGTGAGTGTGTGGGTTTCTTTGAAGAATGTGCCTATTGTGTGTAGAAAATTGGAGGCGCTTCGGGTATCTATGGCTAAGGTTGGATATGTAAATAGGTTGCAATATAGAGCGTTACATGTCCCAGATTACACCTATTTAAGAGCAGAGCTGCTAGTAGAAGAATCGACGATCCTTCCTCCGTCGATTATGGTACCTTTTTAAGATTGCATCCATGAAGTGCTGATCAATAGTTGTGATAATGGGGATTCCTTTACGAGCACTAATGTTTTGAGCTTTTAAAAATGTGTTTTTGCTAAAGGAAGTTATGGAAGATTGAAAGTATTAAGCAGCAAAGAGGGAGGTGCTGGTGTTGGAGGGACAAAAGATGTAGTAAATGCTAAAGGTGATGGTAATCCGATTTTGATTTGTTCGGAAGATGGGAATATGCATGAAGGTAATATGGCGAATTATGTTGTCAATTATGATTATGGTGTCCGGGTAGAGATGGATGCCGAAGGCAACATTGTTGGAGTGGGAAAGGAGACTAACAATCTGGATGAGGGTGTTGCACTTGAAGATCTGGGGGATATGGTAGATAGTAATTCTTTTAATGGCAATGGAACGGAGAATGTACAAAAGACTAATTCTGTGGACCTGAATGATGCTGGTGATAGGACATTAGCGCTGGCTACTTCTGGTGATTGCTCATCAAACAAAGGTAAAGGAAGGGGAAAAAGGGCTTTGCAATCTGATGTCGTGATGCTAAGGAGGAGTGTTAGGAGTCTGCCTCACCCTCTGGAAGGTAGCGTCTTTGTCCCTGCTATACTTAATACTCTATCCAGTGATAAAGTGCATGAACTCACTAATAGATCTGGTTTTATGTTGAATGATGATGTTATTAATAAGTTCAAAAATAGAGAATTAGAGAGGGCTAATGTTTTACCATGATTATTATAACATGGAATGTAAGAGGTCTAGGAACTTTTGATAAGTGTCTTAGAGTTAAGAATTATCTCAAATCTATTAAGCCTGATATTGTAATGTTACAAGAAACTAAATTAGGAAAACCAGGAGACATTGTCTTTAGATGTTTGGGTTGGGGAGTTGTGGACGAATGGAGTTTTATTCCTCCTATGGGGAGTGCAGGAGGCATGTTCACTGGCTAGAATAGCAGTTGTTGGTCTTTAAAACAAGAAATTAAGCAAAGTCACTATCTTCATGTTGCGCTGGAATGTAGGAAGACCAAAGTATTATACTTCATTTTTAATGTGTATGGGCCGAACACTAGATTAGAAAGAAAAACTTTATGGAAAGAAGGAGTTGATTTTCACAATTTGATGTATGGTCCTTGGGTCATCCGTGGTGATTTTAATGTAACTAGATTTGGTTTTGAGAGAAGTAATTGAAGGAATAATTACGCGGGTGACATGGACGATTTTAGTGAGTTTGTGCATGATTGTGATTTAATTGATCTACCTCTATCCAATAGAAGATACACTTGGAGCGATGGTAGGACTCCCCCCACATTGGTTAAACTTGATCATTTTTTCATCAACCCCAGTTTTGATGACATACATCCTCTTACCTATCAAAAGAGTCTGTCTTCGATTATTTCAGATCACTGCACTATTGTTTTAGATACAGGTGATACGGTTAGAACAAAGTTTTTTTTTCATATTTGAGAAGATGAGGTGTCTTGAGGATAATTTTGATGACATGATTGTGAGTAAATGGAATGATTTTGGCGATAAAGGAGATGCGGCTAGTAACATCTGTAGAAAGTTGAAGTTTTTACGTAAAGTTTTGTCGAAGTATAATAAAGAAGTGTTTGGTAACGTTAGAATCAAAAAGGAAAAGCTTGAAAAGGAAATTTTAGAGCTTAACATTTTGGAGGAGAGTAGAAGCTTAAATGATGAAGAGAAGGAATTATTGTTGAGAAAGGAGAAAGAACTCATTAAAGTTATTGATCAGGAAGAGATTTATTGGAAGCAAAGATCTAGAACCCAATGGCTGAAAGAGGGGGACAACAATACTAGCTACTTTCACAAAATTGCTAATGGCAGAAGAAGGACAAATATGATTAGTAGCTTTTGGAAGGATGGGGAAGAGATTAGTGAACGGCAGAAACTATGTTACTTTCACTGATTATTACAAAGGTATTTTTGGTGAGAGAATTGAGCATCATAGTACTGTTGATTGGAAGAAGCTTTATCCTTCGGATTTGGACCTTGATGAGATGGAGAACGCTTTTACAGAGGAAGAAATTATGATTGCCTTAAACAAGATGCCTAAAGACAAAGCACCTGTTCTAGATGGCTTCCCCAATTTCTTCATTAAACAGTACTGGAGTGTGATTAAAAATGATGTATTGCGGTTATTTTAATAATTTTATGATGGTACTTTAAGGCTTGAGATGTTGAGTTATGATAATGTTGTTCTTATTCCTAAGAAGGAAGGAAATGTGTCAGCAGCGGATTTTAGGTCTATTAGTCTCCTGAACAGCCCTTTTAAGTTGATTACTAAGGTTTTGGCAAACAGATTGAAAAGGAAGATGGAGGATTTAATTAGTAAATCTCAAACTGCATTTATCAAAGTTAGGTTTATTTTGGATGGGGCTGTGCTGGTTCAAGAGGTCATTTCACAATGTGGACTGTTTTGATGTCCCGTGTGCCATTATCAATTGGATTTCGCTAAGGCCTTTCATACGGTGGATTGGATGTTCATGCTTGATGTTCTTAAGGCGATGGGGTTTCTCAGTAGATGGATTAATTGGATTGCAATGATTCTTTCATCTTGCAGATCTAACATTTGTGTCAATGGAATTGCTGGTAGTACTATCTTGTAACGACCCGCATTCTACACATCGGAGGATCGTAAAATATTTATTTTATTTTCATATGAGTTCGTATGGTCATGTAACTTTGGGGAATGACTATTGGATTCAATTCCCACGTTCACGATTTTTGTCGATTTTTAAATGACCATTTTGCCCCTAGCAAATCTTGTTTTGTCCATAACTTTTGATCTGAAAGGAGTTTTGACCTGAAACCGCTTCCATTAGATCCAGATGATGGTTTACCTTTTCGTAGAGTGGTCACATTAGCCAAACAGACTTACCGTTTGGGAGATATGGCTGAAACAAGGTTTGGAAGGTGAAAACAGCTTAATTGGGCTTAATTGGGTAATTAGCAGCTAGGTCCATTAAGGATTTCAGAATTAGGGGTATTTAAAAGCTGAAAAGGGTTGGAGAAACCCTTCTTTTGTCATTTTTCAGCCGCCACTTACAACCTTCAACCCTATCAATGGCCTTCACCTTCTAAATTCATCCCAAATCGCTTCCTAATCGCGCATTAGCTTTATCTACACCAAATCAAGGAAGATTAGCATCAAATCAGAGTTGGAGTTGCTGTGTTGCATTGGAAACAGCGCAATAACAGTAGAATAGTTCAGATCTATAGTTTATTTGTGGCTAAGGTGAGTGATTTGCATTGTTTTTCACTAATTACGGCTAATTAAGGGTGATTAGTGTTAATTAACAAAATTATACATGATTAAATTCTGAAAAAATGTTTAGAGATTTTTAAATATTATTTTAACCCTCCGTTATAAATTTAGGTTAATTTGGATATGTTTTGCTAACCCTATCATTAGTTATGCTTAAACATGATTAAGGGAAAAACATGGGTTTTGGGTATGTTTGATCCATATTAACATGTTAGATTGTTGTTTTGGTGTATATGGTTGATTATGTATGTTGCTATTACTGTTTGGAATGCTTCATGATTATTTAGCAAAGTTGGAATGGTCAAAAACGACGTCGTATGGCGTAAATAGCTCGCAGGAAAAGTTGAAGAAAATAGTACAGTATCCCGTTCGTGAAGCACCCTCACGACCCGACCCCTAGGATCGTGAAGCACCCTCACACCCCGAGCGTGGGGAAGAGGGCGAACCCTAGGAGGGCGACCGTGAGGAAGAGGGCGAACCCTAGGAGGCGACCGTGAGGAATAGGGCGAACCCTAGGAGGGCGAGCGTGAGGAAGAGGGCGAACCCTAGGAGGGCGAGCGTGAGGAATAGGGCGAACCCTAGGAGGGAGAGCGTGAGGGAGAGGGCGAACCCTAGGAGGGTGACCATGAGGAATATGCTAGGTGGACCACGAGCCGATGCCAGAGCGAGCCTAGGAAGCTGACCACGAGCCGGAGGTTATGAAACGTCATGAACCGACCTAGAAGAAGATGTCCACGAGCAGATCACGACCCGGACTGGGAAACCACGAACCGCACATATTTGAACTAAAGTGTGAACATGTATGGAAGTTTGGAGCTACGAAACGAACGAGAATGATGACCAAAAACCCGAGATGCAAAGGTAGTCCAAATGAGAAGTGTGACTCAGGATCTAGACGGGAACTAACGAGTTGACTTCATGATTGGACTTTGCTGTGGGACGTGTGCAAAGGGGTTATCGATGCCTATAGCTTTGACTCACCACCAAGGGACGGATTAGCGACTATGGATCAATGAAGTAGAGTTGTCATGACTCCATGGGGCAGAGTGATCGTAGCAGGGCTATGAGCCAGTGTAGTGGAGTTGTCATGCCTCCATGGGGTAGAGTGGACATAGCAAAGGATTAGTGGCTATGGATCAGTGCATTGGAGCCATTACGACTCCATGGGGCAGAGTGATCATAACAAAGAATTGGGTGATCAAAGTGGCATATATCGTACACTTTACGCACTGAGTGAATGATGTGAGGATGATTGCTATGTTTGATGTTTGCTATCATCATGACATGCACACCCCCTCCCCATTATTTTCATACCATGTGTTAGTGTCACCTTAGATTATTGTACATCCTATTGTGCTAACTCTTTGGTCGCAGGTCCAGGTTCAGGTATGGTTATGTATACCTGTTATTGTTCTGTTTTTGCTGCTTATCACTCATACCAGACTTTTGTCTGACCCAGAGTTTTATGTCTCTTCTTATTACTCTGGGTGCTCCTAAACGAGCAGACTAGAGACATGTTAGCTGGTTATGCACGAGTAGTTGTCCGGAGATGAGCAGGAGGCTTACGTGTATTGTTCCCATATATTCTCCCTGTGTTGTTATTGGTCACTACTTTGGGCATTAGTAGTGTATCTTCCTATTTTGCTTTAGAGACAGTTTTAAAAGTTGTAATAATGATGGTTTGGATCATAAGCTGTATTTTGAATTTTTCCGTTGCTATGATGGTTTAGTCTTCAGCTTATGCACTGTCTCGCCTGTTTTATATCAAGTTATGTTATTATTAAATTTTGTTCCATGCGATGTGAGATATACTATAGGTTCTTTGATGATTCATAGTTTCAAATTCCTTCCCTTTCCTTTCTTTTGACGATTGTCTTGTGCTGGTTGGACGTCGGCACAACGCGTTTCATTGGAAATGTCGGTTCTCAGGTGAGCCAAAGCAGCCAATTGGAATGATTGACTTGGTTGTGGAGTTAGGAGAAGGAATGAAGAAGGTTGTCTTGAAGAAAAATTTTGTACTAGCAGATGAAACTTCGGCTTATAATTTATTCCTGGGAAGGCCCGCTTTGGCTGATTTCAGAATTGCACTAGCACCATGGTGTGATGAAATTTTCCACGGAGAAAGGCAGGTGCGGGGCGGGCCGTCACATATCTATTCGAAGAGGGGTTTGAGGCAAGGAGACCCATTATCCCCTCTCCTATTTGACTTGGCAGCAGATGTGTTCTCTCGAATCCTGAATGTTAGCTGTGAAAACGGTATCATAAAAAGATTTTTTTAGTGATCATGTGGTGGATGGTATTAACTCTTTACACCATGTTGACGACACTATAATTTTTAGTAAGCCTAATTGTAAATATATTGCTGCTATTAATTTTTTGTTGTATGCCTTTGAGAGTTTATCAGGCTTAAAAATTAACTTCCACAAATGCAGCGTATACACCTTAGGGTGTAATGTAGATTGGTCTAGCAAATATGCCGAGATTCTCAATTGTAAGGAGAACAAATTTCCACTGAACTATTTGGGCATGTGCATAAGACCAAATAAGTTGATGAAGAAAGATTGGAAACATCTTATTGAGAAGGCTGGCGTTAGACTTGCCAAATGGAAAGGACAAACACGTTCAAGAGCGGGAAGATTGGTGCTGGTAAATTCGGTCCTATCTTCTTTACCTCTTTATTGGCCATCTTCCTTCAAATGTCCTAGATGGGTTTTTGACAAAATCAATGCTATAAGGAGAAACTTCTTTTGGACTGGCGGTAAGGAAACTAAAAAACTAAGTTGTCTGGTTTCCTGGGAACAAGTTTGTAAATCAAATGAACAAGGGGGTCTTGGTGTGCTTAACTTGAAGGAAATGAATTCCGCTCTTCTTTGCAAATGGCTATAAGTGATGATGAGTGATAAACAAGTTTTCTAGAAGGAATGAATAATTAACACTTGTTACAATGGTAGATTTTACTGGAACACAGATTCATCGCATTGTTCTGTTTTTTGGTAAGGTGTTATGAGTAATTCTCACTGGATAAAAATTAGCGCAAGGGTGGTGGTGAAGAATGGATTCAAAGTATCGTTTTGGTATGATTGCTATATTCTTCCCATTCTTTGAAGAATGAGTATGGAGAACTGTTTGAGATTGCATGCAACAGATTCTCCTCAGTTGGGGATATGTATAATTCGGCTGCTATTAATTTTAAATGGAGATTATCGTTCTGTAGATTTGTTACTGGCAATGCACCACTACAATTATGCCAACTGGTCAAATTGTTAGAAAATGTTTGTTTAGTGGAAGGAAATGATGAGTTTGTGTAGAAGTTAGAAGGAGACAAGAATATTTTCCGTGTCAAAGGTGTATACAAAATGATGAATTTTGCTGGTAATAGATGGTTGGGTTTTGACTATATGTGGAGTGTTAAGAAGGTTCATATGAAAGAAAAGTTATATATGTGGATACTTATGCATGGTAGACCGAATACGGTGTATAGATTGCGTCGAAAAGGGTTGATTGTTACTGATGGCTGTGTATTTTGTGATGAGGACGAGGAATATTACACGCATCTATCCATCGAGTTGTGACTTTGCTTTCTACGTGTGGACAAAATGTTTGGTTTTTCTTGAATTTAGTTTTGAAGTGGAGTTCTTTTATCCTGGACCAGTTGAATTTTTGGCAACATATTTTTCCCACCATAAATAACACACCCAACCGTAATCTTTTTGTTTTGTTAAACTTTGCTTATACATGGATTTTGTGGCACGAACGAAACTCTAGGAAGTTCAAATGCAAGATGAGGTCTCCTAATAAAACTTTATTCATTATCCTCAAATATGTTTTCTTGTGGGCAGGCAAAGACAGTGGTGTGAAGTATGTGGATACCATAGCAGAAGAGTTCATGATCATGCTTGCAGAAGAATTGGAGGTTAGCTTGCATGACATTTGGCTTGATGTATGCTGGCTGATATGTAGCGGTTTATGTAGTATTATATGTTATATGGTATGTTAACTATCTTTTTGGTGTGTATTGTTATATGTTTGCTGGCTATGATGTTATTTTGTGCTGGGTATGTACATATTTTGTAAATACACGATGGATGATGTACTAGACTTTATAATGTTATATATGTAGGCGTGAATCAGTCGATTCACTACCTTTTGCTTCAAAAAATAAATAAATGTGATATAGCCTTTAAGAAATTAAAGGAAGCATTAACTAGCGTACTAGTCCTAATTACACCCGACGGTTCAAAATTGTTCACCGTTTATACTAACGCATGTGGGACCGGTTTAGGAGTAGTCTTTATACAAGAAGGAAGAGTAGTTGCTTATTCTAGTAGACAACTCAAGGATCCAGAGAAGAGATACCCAGTGCATGACCTTGAGTTATCCGCAGTAGTGTTCGCCCTAAAGATGTGGAGGCATTATCTTTTAGGGGAGAAATTTGAGCTTTTTACTGACCATAAATCCCTTAAGTATTTATTTTCTCGACGTGACTTAAACTTGAGACAACAAAGAGGGATGTAATATATTGCCTCATTTGGATTTATGCTTTAGTATACCCCGGGCAAGGGGAATGTTATGGCGGATGCTTTAAGTAGGAAACATGCGACTTTGAATGCAATCCTAGAATGTAAACAACTAGAATTCCTCACTAGTTTTTATTTGCAACCCTCACCAACCACTTCCAATAGTTTTCTTGAGGCTATGATAATTAGACCTACACTAAGAGAAAAGACCCAAAGCGCACAAGACTTAGATGCGGAATTAAGAAGCATAAAGAAGAAAGTGCCAAGGAAAAAAAACCTTTCCCCATTCGGTTAGGTATTCGATCAGCGATGATGGGAGTTTACTTTGGGATGGACGACTGTACGTCCCTAAGTATGACAGGTTGAGGAAAGAAATTTTAGAGGAGTGCCATAGGTCAAAATTGGCCATACACCCCAGTGGGGATAAAATGTACAAGGATATGAAAAGGAATCTCCATTGGGAAGGAATGAAGAGAGACGTAGCCAAGTTCGTGGCCAAATGCTTGACGTGCCAAAAAGTGAAAGTGGAGCAAGGGAAGCCTGGAGGACTGTTACTACCTTTAGAGATCCACACGTGGAAGTGGGAACATATTTCCATGGACTTTGTAGATGGGCTTCCTAGAAGCCAAATGGGGAATGAGGCCATTTGGGTTGTGGTAGTTCGTTTGACCAAAAGCGCCCATTTTATACCAGTCAAGAAGACAAGGACTGCAGCATCGTTAGCCAAATTATATGTCAAAGAGATAGTCAGATTGCATGGATTCCATCTAGTATTGTGAGTGACAGAGACCCCTTGTTTATAAGCGAATTTTGGAGAAGCCGACAAACAACATTGGGAACGACCCTTAACTTAAGCACAGCTTACCAAGTGTAGACCAACGGATAGAAAGAATGAACAAAATCTTAGAAGATTTGCTCAGAGCCTGCATCATTAACTTTAAAGGAATTTAGGAGGAGCACCTACCGCTTGTGTAGTTCACGATTTCGCGTATAACAATAGTTATCAAGCGACGATTGGTATGGCTCCTTTTGAAGCGCTATATGGGAGGCCATGCAAATCGCCAACTTGTTGGTGGGAAACTACCGACAAGGTTATACTCGGACCAGACTTCGTCCGCGAATCCACGGAGAAGATATCTTTGATTAGGCAGAGAATGAAGGCATCCCAAGACCGTTAGAATTCTATGCCGATAAGCGAAGGAGGGAACTTGAGTTTAATGTTGGAGACTTGGTTTTCGTAAAAGTATCCCCTCTTAAGAAAATTGTTCAGTTTAGGAAGACTGGGAAATTGGCTCCCAGGTTTATTGGGCCTTTTTGTATCATTGAGAAGATAGGATCTTTGGCTTATCTAGTGAATCTCCCAAAGTGTCTATCGAGAATCCATAATGTTTTCATGTATCTCATCTAAGAAAATGCCTTCATGATTCCACTATCAAACTCGAGCTTGATGAAATTAGGGACATAGAAAAACTTGAGTTGGAGTCCAGGGTACCCTGTGCCACTGCAAGGATTGTAGAGCATGGAATCAAGTGACACTGCAACAAAACCATTCGCCTCGTCCAAGTACAATGGGGAAATGATCCGGGGGAAAGCACATGGGGGTCCTAGGATAAGATGAGACGGACTCACCCAGGGCTTTTCACGTTTATGGATGCAACGTGATTACTAGATTAGATGTTAGGAAATGGATGCAACACCATTGCACCGAGTACTCGTATAGAAATATATGCATACATATGTTGTTTGCATACATATTGCATCACTTATTACACCTACATGCTCGGGTAGAGCTCAATTTAGTGGGTATGTAGTTCATAATCACTGCGAGTCATGGAAGCTTATGGATGAATTATAAATAACATGGATGTACAACATGGATGTTTCGTGCGAGTTGTATTTTTCATCCTTTAAAAAGATTTTTGGATGAAATCTATTTTAAGGAAGGGGAAATGTAACACCCCGTAAAATTCATAAGTATTAATAATAAATAAATAAATAAATAAAAATAACCAATTAAATAGTATGGCTAGAAAATGAAATTTTGCAGCTTCAGGAATTTGGCTACAAAATTCTTTTATTTGGATTCATGAAGAAATTCTACATCGTTTTCATATATACTATGATGAAAACGGTTAATGTATGAAGAAGTTATGAACAAATGAATTTGGATAGTGAACGCAGAATATATATATGGAATAAGATTAAGAGATTGAGGAACACATTAATTAAAGTATATTGTGTATATTGTATATATGGAATAAGATTAAGAGATTAACGGGTGTCGACTGCTAGGGTCGACTACTGGACAACCCAATAAAGCTAGCTGGTTAGGGTTTTTCAATGAGGATATATATAAATTAAAGGCTTGGATTAATTCTAAGTAATCCATGGTCTATGCTCGTATGGGCAACTATATATAGCCCTTCTATCACACTATGAAAACCCTAATCATTCTCCATCCCAGCCTCCATGTTGCCTCTCCACTATTGTTTAATTCCGGAGAAAAATAAAAGAATAGGCTAAATTTTATTCTCTTTTTCAAACTCTATTTTTAATATCTCTCTTTTCTGATTTGCATGAGTTTAGTATTCTGGAATTTGGGATAAACATATATGTATAGGATTCTAGTGCATGTCTCTTATATGTATATAATTAGGAGGTTTATTGGAGCACGCTTGAACGTAAAAAATTAGTGCAGATCTAGATCTACCACAAATTTCTCTCTATCCCGCCTAGATATGTGAGTGGAAAATGGTTTACATAAGGCATATTCTTGTTTTTACTAGATTGTCATGTGAATAGATATGCCTAGGAGAATTTGGAAATTCGATAATCTAAACATTGAAACCCCCGAATCCTCTATCTTGTAATTGCGTATGAATTGCCATGATTAATTGGGTTTGTGGATTTTGGTTTTGATATTGGATTAAAGATGAAAAAGGGGTGTTGCACTATTATTTCTATTTTATTTAATTCACCATTTGAGTGTAACCTAAAATGGTTTAGTTTTATTATTTCATGATTTGGTTTCATTTTGGATCCAATTTTGAATCCAAATGCATTCAAAATTGAAATAGGTCAAATGTAAGCATTTTTATGTGCATAATGTCAAAAAGGGTGAATTAGGTGAAATAGGAATTATGAACATACAAGTATAAGTGTATGTAATACTCTATTTCTAATCTAATATTGAAATCATTCTAATAAGCCTAGGATGCAAGTTGAAATTGTTATGTATGCATATTTTCCATTTACTACTATTTGTTATATTGTCATTATGCCATCATGCCTAAGTTGTAACGGTAAAAGTATGAAAAATCTAACTTGTATGCCTTGATTTGGACAAATTGAAAATTGCCACCTCATTAGAACGTTTCCCCATTTATACGAATGTTTACGTTAATTTGGCGCTATTATTATTATACTTATATAAACGTAATCAACATAATTAACATTGTATTAGTGTAATAAATGTGATTAGGTTAAAATTTGAATTTGAAATGTCCCCATAATAAATATATTTGTTTGCTTGTGTGTGCGTATATAGAATGCCTTTAAATATATATAAATAGTGACACATATACGTGAGGTTAGTTGCCATTTGTGGTAGAAGCCTGCCCGAAACCGACAGGCAAATCCAGCAACCACAAGTAGGCCCAAACCACAAGTAGGCCCAACTAATGTGAGATGTCTATGTGCGATGGGCCATTAAATAACTTAGTACACTAGACACGAGGTTAACCAACTTGTAGTGAAAGACTGCCCGGAACCGACGACATATCCAGCATCTGTAGGTGCACGATTTAATGTGAGAGTTCTAGTGAGTATATATATAACTATATATATAAGTCTATTGTGTGTGAAAATAAGTAGGTTTACTACGCCTTGAGAAGGTCTTAAGTGGCTGACTCTCTTTTTATCTACTTTGGGTCTTATGTGGTTAGGACTACGATTCCTCCAAAGTTTTATTCCTCGGAGAGGAAACAAAGTCATGGGACCCACCCTTATTAGATTCGAAGTAGGTCTATGGGTCCTCCTTCTCTAAAAGTAGTTAGGCGTAAAACGGTAACGGAGTAAGGTAGTTCATGGGGATATCCACTATATTTCTGTCACATTATGTAACCTGCAAAAAATATAGGGTATGGACATTAAGTAACACTATATTTCAGTCACACTGAACTTTATGTTCTGACCCCTCTCCTTAACATATCCAACAGGTTAGTAGATGGGGTAAAAGTCATGGATGAAGTTATGATTGAAGCCAATGAAGAAGACAAAGTTTTTATGTTATTGTTAGCAGTTATTGCTTTACTTCTTTTGGAAACTTGTGAGAACGGACTATTTGGTGTACCAATTGAACAGATGTAACTGTGGCTGTTGTATTTCTGTAGTTTTTAAATAATGGTACATCTTATTTGAATATTATATTTTCACTTTCCGTTGTGTGAGATTTCCATTTGAAGTATTTGTGTATATATATTCTATGCAAATGTAATCCTTATAGGAACCAACGACCTGTTTAGAATGGCACTAAGTTTCGATGGGCCTTTTCTGGGTCGAAATTTAGGCCCATTTCGGGCGTGTTGTTACACATGGTATGGGGGAAACACCACCCATAAGGACCTCAAATGGCACTAGGATAAAACATACGATAGGAATACCCTGGCATTGTGATGAATGGGAAGGGAAGCAATGAAGAAATAGTGCTATAATAGAGGAGAATGCTAAAAATTACGTAGGAAAATTGTCAAAATGCACCATAGTATAGATGGTACAAAGACGTGCGATAAGTAAAAGCAAACATGTTTCTATATAGCGTCTCTTCACGAAGGTGCGACCAACACAAAAGGTAGAGGCCAATACCCCTGCATCTCCGGCTAAACAAGATGATACTAGAAAATAAAATGCAACTAACACATATCGGGAATGCAGAAACTCAAACTAGATAATGCAAAGCCATACGACAAGCAACAACATCTTATTACCGTGCTGCATGCATAGACCAACTACCACTAATCTGATGGCATGGACCGACACCTACACAGACCCGACCAAGAAAAAGTGAAATACACGTTATGCATGACTACGAATCAAAAAAATATGTTATGGAAAATCCGAGATATGGTCTGAAGTGCACAAATAGACCTATGACATGAGGGCTAGTCTACGCTCGAGCAATCAAGAAAATGAAGATGGGATTAATCGCACCGTAATCGTATTACATATGACAATAACATTTGGCATCAATCCAAGTACAATTAAAGGCACTAGCTAATTCAACAACGTCGCAACACAACTGAGTTGAAAAGATGAAGATGTAAACTCTACACAACATGGATAAGAGAGAATAATGAAATTGTGAAGCTCAACTCACTTCTCGCTACCACGTTAGTCGAGCTAGTATCCAAAAGTAGTTTGCAACATTCACTGCCTCCTAAACCAAACCCGTATAGCCTCGCCAATGGAAATAGAGATAATGAATTTTGACCCATACAAAACTAAAGGCTATATCCTAGTTTTGCTTGCTGCCTCTTCCAACAGTTCATGTTTATGGCACCTCAAGGGACTCTCCGCTCCTTCAGGCTCTTCTTAAGCCTCCTCTTGGGCCTTCTTGTATGTTACCTTGCTTTCATTCCCTCTAAGTCCCTTATATCTAATTATATCGCCATTTCCTATTGATTACACTAAAGGGTCATCCAAGCTTGATAACACAGCGACCCGTTCCGAGTAAGACTCTAGTTTTAAATTAGAAATACGGATGGTGCTAACAAATGCAATATATAACAAAAGACAATGGATGTGATACAGATAACGCTAGCCTCGACGAATTAAAAAGATGTTTGCAAGACATCGAACTCCGAGGACTCCTATCACTAAAGAAGCAATATGTTATTTCATCTACGGATCTTACTAATCAAAAAATCATCAAGCTTAGAGTGGAAAGAGGATTGTACGCTAGTGAAATACAAGTATAAGCCTCGGCATCAACAAATAGATCTTGTAGCTGAATCTAGTGGCTACATGCTTCCAAATTTGAAATTGGAATGCAACCACATCCCTAACTTGAAAATTATGGATGAGCTACGGGGTTGTCCAAAGACTGGCATCACACCCAAATGTTGGTTGAAACCAAAGAGTCAGACGATCCGTTCCCAAAAACATGAATAGACCCGTAGAGAAAACAACTGAGATGATACGCAATATTAAGAAGATGCTCCAAATCCAAAACGTCCCGACGTGAATCACCAAACATAATAAATGGGGAGCAACTAAGGTTGTAGCAGCAAACCAAAAAAGATGCGATGATGACAAAACGATCAACTGTCAAGAGTGTTGTAACACCCCATAATTTTAACAACAATAAAGATGATAAATTAAAGAATACTTAATTAATTTTCAGAATTGAGTAAAACGGACTACGCCATTTCATCGTCTCGGAATTCTGGTCAAAATAGACACCTGGTTTGCGTAAAATGGACACCGTATGAAGAAGTTATTAAGGTTTTAAGTTTTTATACGCATAAGAAGAATAAATATAAATAAAATAAGTCCAGAAGTTTAAAAAAAATCAAAATCATGTGGAAGATATAGGAGGGAAAATTCCTGCTCTGGGTGTCGACCAAGGGATCGACATCATCATAGAGGTGTCGACACCCATGTCGACACCCACACAGGGGGGTCGACCCCTTTGTCGACACCCTTCCCCCCTCCCGATCCGAGACAGAATTCATTTTTCTGAACGTTGACCCCTTCCTTGACCAAATTCGTTGGTTCTAGGCTACAAATAGGACCCTATACCCATTGTTTTCTTCACACCAAAACAGTGGAGAACTAGATGCTGCCTCTGCCTAGACCAAAATAGCTTGTTCTTCTTCTACAACGGGGGTTAGACTAATTCAGAGATATGTGATTCAACATCTGCAATTCTTCTTCTATTTTATTCTATTTCTTAGATCCAATCGCGGTGAATCTATGTTAATTTTAGACCTAAATAATTAAAAGTTCATCTTGATATGACTATAACTTGGATCTAAGTCTGTGACTATTTGAATCATATCAGATCTGCTACAACCTGTGTATCTAAGTTATTCTGACATGACCATGAACTAGATATAAGCCCATACCTATTTATCATGTCAGATCTGCCAATATTTGTAGATCTAATTCACTGTTTAGATCACATCATTCCTGTTCCTATTATGTTTGTGGCTAAATCAGATCTGTTATTAGTTAGTTATTGATTAGATCTTATCATGCCTGTTTATGAGGTCCATATTATGTTAGAATCAATTCTATTGTCACATGATCATCAAACCTGTTCCTATATGCCTATCTTGTCATAATGCCACAATATGTTTATGCCTATTTCTGCCATTATATGTCAATCTTGTTAGTATGATCATTTCTGTCCTTTTCCCTTTATCTTTTCCCTTTTATTTTTATAGCCAGGCTACCTTCGAGCCTAGGCATGCCGTTGAAATATGCAAATGCGTTAAATTGGGAATGAGGGGAAAACGGTAAAATTGGGGCATAGCTTGTAATTGGGAATTTGGGCGTAATTTGAATGAAATATATGAATATGAATTTGGGGCATAAATAGAATTATGATTAAAGACCTTAATTTTGGGCATATGGTTCATTATGAACGTGACTTGGATAAGAGGCATGAAAACCGACATAGGAATAATTAGTTAATAATGAAAATGCCTAGAATTACAGTAATTAGAAACTGTAACCACGCTTAGACACGAGGTTAGATTACACTTGTGGTAGAAGTCTGCCCAGAACCGTTCAGCATATCTAGTGACCACAAGTGGTGAATCTAATGTGAGGGGTCTAAGTGCATAAACACGAGACATGCTATGACACGAGGTTAAGCCCAACTTGTGGAAGAAGTCTACCCGGACCCAACCAGCATATCCAGCATCCACAAGTTGTAGGCTTAATGTGGAAGGTTAGTACATTATAACCACAAATAAATATGGTAATAAACTTGAATACTTAACCTAGTTGAATCCATAGGGATTGTATATGTTAACTTGAGTAGGGGTTAAGTAAACTTGTACGGACAATGGGAGGGTAAACTATATCTTGGGTCGGTGGGTAACATTTATATATATGGGCCCACAAACTTAACCTGTGGGGTTGTGTAACCCTTTTATTCGGTATGACATAACCTATGGAAAACCTTGTGGGGATGCAAGCGTAGGGGGAAGCTTGAATCATCTTGTGTGTGGGACCCGTTTAAGTCAGTAACCCATATATAGGTATCAAACGAGTACTCCGAACTGGGTCGGAGTAGTGGCATGCTTACTGGGTTGATTGTAAGAGATCCAAACGTAAGGGCTTTGTGGGCGGCACGTTCCGACAGAGTCATGTGCGTGAATGGTTCCGGACAAGAGGTGGCTAAGACGCCGTGACGTCAGTAGATATGGTTGTGCACGTCCTGAAAACGAAGGGTTGCCACTTTAGGAAGCAATACATCCTACTGTGGGGCCAGCACATCGTATCTACGGAGTAGGGAGCCGATCGATTGAGGTAGTAATAAAGGTACATCTAGACTCTGGTATGTTTAGGAGCCCGTTATTATCCTTAGGGATGACCCCGGTATGTTGGGCTGCCTATTGTATGGGGTTAAACCTCCCACTAGAAGTACGCCTAAGTCTACCAACTTATAGTTGTTGGGATCATCTCATTCTAGTTATACTACTATTGGTGTAGAGAAAGCGAAAGTACTAGAGAAGCGCAATAAACCCTATCATGTTTATCTTGTTTACCTTGTCATACCTGCCTTTTGTGATGTTATCTCCCTTATCCACTTTATATGTCTATCATGACACTTTTACTTATTTATATGCTAAAAGTAACAGGACTCGCCAGACTTTATGTCTGACCTATTTTGTTTTCTCTTCTTTCTCTTCCGTTCCCCCCTCAAGGTTCTCAGGGTGGGAATGCTCAAGCTTGTTCAGGACCCTGCTTTCATCTTACTTAGAGTTGTTTTAGATGTACGGGTTGATTCCATATCTCTCTACTATGGTACGTTTTGGGGATTATGCTTCTTTTATTATTGTACGCTAATGTTTTAAGTACAAGACAGAAGTTTTAACGATGTACTGGGTTTTATGCATTTCAGACATATGATGTAACCATGTTTTGAACTACGATGTTTTCAGCTTAATAAAAATTTAAATTTCACTGCTATCTTATATCTGTCTCGTAATGTTTCTATTTCTGTTTACCTATAATGCTTCACAAAACTTAATGCATTCTCTTAATGAGTGACATTAACTGACGTGGGGTGTCACAAGTGCTTAATTATGAGGATATAAACAGCCATGCAAAATAGACTAGGGGAAAATTAATAAATTTCCTAAAGTATCTAATCTCCCGACATAAACAAGAACTCATGTAGTCAAAAAGATTAACTCCCACAACTGGGGCAAACACATGAACTCAATCAAAATTCTTGTAAGCACAGAAATGTGACACATAAGCATGTCACATGAAATCGTTACTATGTAATTTCATAAACTACCACATGTGTAACACCCCGAAATTTTAACAAACATTATAACGATAAACTAAATATTACTTATTTAAATATCTGGAATCAAGTAAAACAAGTTGTGCTATTGCGTTCGTCTCGGAATTTTGCTTAAGATAGACACCAAATTTGTGTAAAACGGGCATCATATGAAGAAGATACTAAGGTTTGAAGTTTGTATACGCATAAGATAATTATATATATACAAAACAATTCAAAATAGTCAAAATAATTTAAAATCGAAGACGCGAGACAGGGCGGGAATTCGGACCATTGGGGGTCGACCCTACCCCAAGGGTGTCGACCCATGGGTCGACACCACAACAGGGTTGTCGTCACCCATGTCGACATCCCCCAGATCCGAGGTAGATTCAGTTCTGCGTATCTAGACTAGTTTTCTGACCAAATTCGTTGACTATAGGCTATAAATAGGACCATAATCCCATTGTTTTATTCATCTAAATCAATGGCGACAAAGAGGAGCTGCCCCAACTCAGAGTAAAATAGCCTATTCTTCTTCAACAAACAAGATATACGAATTTAGAGATCTGTGCTACAACATTTGCAATCATTATTTTGTTTCTTAGATCCGATCACAGTGAGTCTATGTTAATTTTAGATATAAACACCTAAAATGTAATCTTGACATGCCTACAAGTGTGGATCTAAGCCTATGCCTATTAATAATCTGAAACCATACCAGATTTTTTTATTAATTGTATATCTAATTCGCTGTTTAGATCTCATCATGCCTGTTTATGATATCCCTGTTATGTTCATCATGTCACCTTATGCCTATTACGTTAGTTTGCCTAATCATGTCACTATGCCTATTCTGTTAGTATGACCAATTCTATAATCATATGCTAGTTTTTATTTGCTATGCAATTCTTGTTCTCTTCTTCCCCTTTTTCCCTTTCTGTTTTTATAGCCAGCCTACCTTCGAGCCTAGGCCTATCGCTGAAATACGTGAACGTACGAAATTGGGAACGATTGGGAATGGTTGATTTGGGGCATAATTCATATTATAAGACATGATTGGGAATTTTGGGCATAGTTTGGATCTTGAACCAAAACTTGGGATTTGGGGGCATAACCTATATCTTAATTTGTGGCATGACTTGTATCATAGATCGTACGGGGATTTAGGGCATAATGAAAATGAAAATAGGTTAATAATGAAGATGCCTAGATTTACAGTAATTAGAAACTGTAACTGCGCTTAGACACGAGGTTGGATTACACTTATGGTAGAAGTCTGCCAGGAACCGCCTGGCATCCAGCGACCATAAGTGGTGAATCTAATGTGAGGGGTCTAAGTGCATAAATATACACGTGATAGTGCTAAGACACGAGGTTAAGTTTGACTTGTGGGAGAAGTCTGCCCGGACCCAACTGGCATATCCAGCATCCACAAGTGGTAGACTTAATGTGGGAGGTCTAGTGCATTATAACCATAAATGAATAAGTGGTGATGAACTTGTAATACTTGACCTGTTTGAATCCATAGGGATTACATGAACATGTTAACTTGAGTAGGGGTTAAGTAAACTTGCTTGGAACAGTGGGAGGGTTAAGTAAATCTAAGTGTCGTGGGTAATATTTTTATATATAGGCCCACAAACTTAACCTATGGGGTTATGCATCCTGTTAAACTGGTAGGCATAACCTGTTGAAATCCCAGTAGTGGGGATGCAAGCCCACGGGGAAGCTTGTATCATTTGGTGTGTGGGATCTGTTTTAGTCAGCAACCCATCTAGGTATCAAACAAGTACTCTGAACTAGGTCGGAGTCGGGGCACGCTTACTGAGATGATTATAAGAGGTCACTTGGGTAAAGGTGTCTGGCGGCACGTTCCATCGGGTTCATGTCCGTGCATGGGTCTTCCTGCTCGGGTAGATAAGACGTTGTGGCATCAGTAGGTATAGCCATGCATTTTCAAAAGAAAATTTTGTTTTAATAAGACGCTGTGGCATTTTCAAAAGAAAATTCTATTTTCAAAAACATATTCCCAAAAGCCATATGTAATATCTTTCAATTCTCTGTTTGAATCCCTTTTTCCTTTTCTTTTTAGCATGTTTGGAGAACCTAATATTCCTGAGGGCGTTGCGATAGCGAGTTGGTTCCGTAGGTATCTTGAGGCTACGGCGCCTGCCGGAGGTCAAGCAAACACCCCTCCCCCAGCTGCACCCGTTGTACCTCCTCCTCCGCGTGTTGATATTTTCTCTAAGATATGCAAAGATTTCTGTGCTATGGGCAGGAAGCCATTCCGAGGAACTGAGACTTTTGTGTAGGAAAGGAATTGGCTTAAAGAGACGGAGGATTTGTTTGGAATTTTCGAAGTTGACGATCGTAGGAAGATTCAGTTGGCCGTTTGGCAGCTAAAAGATGAGGCTTCGTTCTGGTGGGAAGTGACGCAAGCAGGACGTCCAGTTGAGACTTGGGATGATTTACAGAGATTCGAAATGAAGTTTCTTTCTTAAGCCGAGCAAAGCATGCAAATGGAAAGGTTTTTGGCACTTAAGCAAGGAGCCATGTCCGTGAAAGAGTATGTTAAGAAGTTTAAACAATTGGCATGGTTTGGTTTGGAGCTAGTGAGTACCCCCACACAAGAAAACTTTGAGGTTTCCTAGAGGATTGAATGAACCGCTCCATGGGTTGGCTATGTCTCATATTTCGATGGGAGCAACTTTCGAGAAACACTTTGATATGGCATTAATGCATAAAGAAGATAAAAGTGGGATGAAAGAGGTTAAGGTTGAGGAAATTTAAAATAAGAAAGTGTGGCCTAAAAAAGGACAACAACAAAAGAAGAGTGGAAAGAATGACAAGGCTAAAGATAAGATGAAATGTCATAATTGAGGATGTAAGGGTCATTTGGTCAAAGACTGTAAAAGGTGGAAAAATGCTTGTTTCAATTGTGGAGAGGTCGGACACTTTTCTAAGGGGTTCCCGAAGAAGCAATGACAAGGTCAAAGGGCAGGATCTTCGAGAGGGCAGGTGCATACTCTCGTGGCCAGTGCGCCAGACAGAGGTTGGAAAGTTTCCTTTGAAGGTTTGATTTCTCTTTCCAATCATCCTATTAGAACTCTTTTTTATTTGGGCACTTCGCATTCATTTATATCTGATTCTGTGGTTGAGTCTCTGCACCTTAGTACTAGTATGGTTTTGGATCCTGTTGTTATCTCAAACCCCGTTGGGGGTACAACTCATTTGTCTATGATTTGTCGGGGTTTGAGAATATATGTGTTGGGTGTCGAGTTTGAATGCGATGCATATGTGCTTGGTTTCATAGGCTATGGTTTGATTCTAGGGATGGATTGGCTAGCCACGTATGGTGCCATTCTGGATTGTGAGAGGAGGGTCATTAGACTTTTGACTTGCCATGGGAGGACCTTCGAGATTTCTTGTGACCCTAAAGGGTCTATCATTATTAGTTTCCTAGAGACGCTTGATGCATCTATCGATGATTGACAATCTGTACCAATAGCCTGTGAGTATCCTAATGTTTTTGAGGAGGTTCGGGGTTTACCTCCGAGGCGCGAGATTGATTTCTGTATATACATGGTGGACAATGGAAAGCCAGTTGCATTGCCTATGTGCCATATGACTCCAAGAGAAAGGAGGGAACTCAACAAGCAAGTAGGGGAGCTACTTAAGAAAGGGTTTATTAGGAGAAGCATATCTGAATGGGTTGCTCCGGTGGTATTCGCCACTAAGACGGATGGTTCGCTTCACTTATGTGTGGATTATAGAGAGCTCAATAAACTCACTAAGAAGAATAGGCACCCACTTCCGAGGATAGATGATCTGTTTGACCAGCTTGTTGGTGCGTCTGTTTTCTCTCAATTAGACCTCGCCACAGGGTTTCATCAGTTGAGGGTGGCCGAGGACAATATAGACAAGACCGCTTTTAGAATTCCAATTGGTTTCTTCGAGTGGCTCGTTATGCCTTTTGGGTTGATGAATGCACCTGTCTATTTTGTTGATATGACGAGTAGGGTGTTCCGGGAGTTTCTAAATAAGTTCATTATGGTCTTTGTTGATGACATTTTGATTTTTTCGAAGAGCGAGGAAGAGCATGCCCTATATTTGAGGGAGGTTATGAAAACTCTCTGTGAGCACCAGCTTAAGGCGAAATTCTCCAAATGTTATTTTTGGAGAAAACAAGTGAGATTTCTAGGGCATGTGGTCTCTAAAGATGGGATAGCTGTAGATCCCGCAAAGGTAGTTGCAGTTCAAGATTGGAAGATCCAAAAGAATACAATGGAGTTGAGGAGTTTTCTTGGATTAGCAATGTGACACCCCACGTCCGTTAATGTCACTCTATAATGAATGCATTAAGTTTCGTGAAGCGCTATTGGTAATTAAGAACATAATATCACAAGACAGACATGTAAAATAGCAGCGGAATTAAGAACTTTATTTAAATCAAAACACCATGGTCCCAAATACTGAGTTTACATCATAAGTTTGAAGTAACCAGTTACATAAACAATCTGTCTTGCCAAAAATATCAGAGCACAAAAGCATAAAACCATATTTCCTATGTGAAGCCATAAGATAGTTGACCAGAAGTCAAAGCAGTACATCAATATCCAAAATTCCAAGCTAAGCTGAAAGAATCCAATTCAACTCTAAGCACTTCCACCCTGAGAACCTTGGGGGGAAATGGAAGAGAGAGAAGAGGAGACAAAAAGGGACAGACATAAAGTCTGGCAAGTCCAGTTACTTTTAAATATTAATAAATAAAAGTATCATAGCAGGTATATAAAACTGGAAGAACAAGATAACAATAACAATAACAAGTGTGAACTGAGCAAGATAAGATGAACATGATATATTGCGCTTCCTAAATACATTTCTCTGCACCGCACCAATACTAGTATATCAGAAATAGAATGATTCCTACCAATATCATTCCATTACATTTTCTTGATTATTAGGTTACTTGGGCTAGTAGAACTCAAGACTTATCCACGCATCCTACCCATTTACTTTCCCATGGATTCACCAAATATAATATATGTAGCTATCTCTTAATATTGAGATACACCCCATGGTACCCCACTCGCACGGTCTCCACCGTAATGAACGAAGTCCCTCATCCTACGCCGGAGTGACATACGGATCTCTATATAACAATGTTACGTTCTACATATATCTGTCATTACTATGCTACGTAAGCGTGCAGACTGCCACTATCGGTCAAATCAGATTCCTTATCGAAATAATGCCCTCTAGTCTACGATACACCACCCAAAGAAGATATGCATGTATCTAGACTGTCCCACATATGTACCGTAATTGTAGCTCGATGCCTCAATCACACGTCCTCTAGTGTGCACCGAGTTCCATGGCAGGGCTAAACAAGAAACACGGAACTCGGCCGGGAGCTTTTCTATACCTGTACAGGCCCGCCTTTAAGAGCCTCCAAATACAGATATTCGTAGGGTATGTTTTCCATGGTGGCTATGGCCTCGCCTCGGCTCCTCCCTCAACTAGTAAAGACTACAAGATCTAAGCGACCGCCCATAATAACAACCAATCTAAACATCCATGTGGCGTCTACCCTCAACCCCGTACCTAGATAGTGAAAGGTGAAATGATATCTTGGGTTTAGCTCTAGTCTTTTCGCATCCTGCTAGCTGCCGATGAGGGGTATCCGACGGTCTACTATCCTTGTTGGTCGTGACCTTCTGCCTCCTCGTGAGGCAACCGCCGAACCACCCTGGTGTCACCTCGTCACAGCATTCTGACTGCATAACTACATCTGCAGTCGGAGTTTACCCACCTAGTAGTTACACGCAGACCCAACCTCTGCGAGCACAGCCTAAGACATCTGTCACCATACAAAGGACTACTAGGAGCACCTTACATACCTCAGGAAGTCGCGTGCTTCCCCTTCCAGTCCTTTGGAGCCGTCAAAACAATCAGATGAATGTGCGCTCCCCTCGTGCCTTATAACACCTCGATGATCTACCTCGTTGGGTTATTCACCCTCAAACGTGCGGACTGGTCCAAGCGCCTCACTTTAATATGTTATTAGACCCTATGTCTAATCATTCTATTACGCACTTGCGTTTCCTCCTCGGGTTTCCTTATAACTTGGTTATCCCCATTCATATTGAATTCTTGATCAAGTTACCAAGTTCCTCTTGCTTATTAATTTTGGTTATATAACTTAACCCCGTTAAGTTCAATAATAAGCTCACAACAAGTTATTCTCTAGAATGTGGCCCAAGGTCTATAACCCACAATCCCTTTATATTTTTACCGTCCAATTCCATAGTTACAATAACATGTTCTTACTTAATGTGTAATTAAGTACGCCTCATTTTTCATGTTTCCTTTTTAACATGTCAGTCATTATTTATGATTAAATATAACTTATCTTATAATTTTTACTCATTCTTTCTCATTTAATCATAATTCCATTTTACATTGTCAATACAACTTATCGTTGTTTGCTTGTTAACTTAGTTTTATTAACTAAGGCCCATTAACAAGTTTCTCAACACATTAATGATAACTAATGTTATAATTTCCTCTTGTCCCTAGGACAAGTCTAAACATGCTATTCTTACTAGAGGGTTCCAGACTTCTAGATTGCTTAATTTATAATTAAGTACCTCTTATCTTATTACACAAGTTGTCTCATTTCCTTACAAGTTATGCTTACCCTAAACGGTGTCTTTACTTACATAACTTTATCATTTCTACCGGTTACATATACCACTAGGTGTCTTTAATTACATAACCTTATCGGGTTAAGTTTATGGGCCTAAATGTAAATATTAACCACCCCCTCAGATTTTCTTAGCCCGCCCACTATCCAACCAATTTTACTTAACCCCAACTTTAGTTCATATTCATACAATGCCTATGGATTAAATTAGGTTAAGCAATCCAATTCACTACCATGTCCATTTATGGTTTATGATGGGCTAGACCTCCCACATTAGGCCTACAACTTGTGGATGCTGGAAATGCCGGTCGGGTCCGAGAAGACTTCTTCCACAAGTTGGGCCTTACCTCGTGTCATAGCTCATCTTGTATTTGCGCACTTAGACCTCTCACATTAGGTCCAACATCAGTGGCTTCCGGATATGCCGGTCGGGTCCGGGCAAACTTCCACCACTAATGCAACCTAACCTCGAGTCTAAGCGTTACCAAGACTCCATTATTTTAGGCATATTCAATTAACTTTCCCTATTCCAAATATAGACTTTCATGCCCCCTTTCAATTCATATTTACAATTATCCTATTTCAATTATAGGTTTCCATGCCCTAAATCAATATTCGCATATGTTCCAGTTTATGCCCCAAATTGACATTTGCATATGTCACAATCTATGCCCAATTTCATAATTACATATGTTCCAACTTATACCCCAAATCAATATTTACATGTTCCAATGCAAAATTTACCCAAATTCTTGTTCACCTATTTTCTAATATATGCCTAGTTTCATGTTTATATATCCAATATAAAATATGCCCCCAAATCCATATTCATATATTTTCCAATTTTATGCCCAAATTTACATTCATAATTTCCAATACCAATTATGCCCCAATTTATGTCTTTCCCCATCGTTCCCAATTTCTCACGTTTGCATTTTTCAATGTTAGGCCTAGGCTCGAAGGTAGCCTGGCTATATAAAAATAAAAAGGGAAAAGAGGGAGAGAAGAGAATCAGAACAGGCATGATAACGAATCAATAACATAATGGTAGAAATAGGCATAAAAACTGAATAGACATATTATGACAAGATTAGACTTGATGACGATATAAACATATAAGAACAGATCAGAGGAATATGTCATAATAGAACTGATTAGGCACCGATTCAAGATCCAATTTTTGTATACATATCATGATTACTATTTAAATTTTCAGATTTAAAAATAACATGAACTCACAGGTAATAGACCCTACTCCATAGATGACCTATCACAATGAAAATCCATGGTGTTGCTAGCTACAAAGTTGCCATTGCTATGCTATTTTTTGTCTATTGCAACGCACGCTTAAATGTGTTAGCATAGATATAACACTGTGTTGCAGTAGCTATAGTTATATTCAAATTAAAAAAAAATTAAACAAATTATCAATCCGCGTATAAACGATCCAACGATCTACGTTAGCTATCCACGTCAATCTAATTTTCGTACTCTGCCTCAGCTCCTTTGCCCTTAAAATTTCAATTTCCCGCTAGATTATAATTCATTTCTTTTTCACTTGGGAAAAAATTAAGCCGACTTTCCAATTAAAAACTAGGGTTTTGGCCTCTTCAAACAAATTGCGACTTCAAAAAATTGGGGATAAAATAAACAAAAGACCACGCTAGACAGTAAATCCACACTCCATCCTTATTTATGTTAAAATCGCGAATTCCAAATCAGAACAAAAAAAATTAGGATGAAATAGTTGTGGAGGTAGGTGCGGTGGATTTTGGGTGGTGATTTGTGGTTGTGGTTGAGGTACGCTTTATCCTGATTTATTTCTATGTACTTGCTATCTTGATTTTGGATTTAGGTTTTAATTGTGGTAGCCCAAATAATGTTGGACAAAAAATTATGATTTGCAAATCAGTGCAATCACGAAAACGATTGCAACTCACCATCTAGCGGTGAGGAACAACGATGAACCAGTAGCTACAAACGCTTGAATTCGACCAACTGAACTTGAAACTGAAGGATTGAAGGTGATTAATTTGGATTTTATGTTTTAAGTATTTACTTACTAGGTCATTATCGGCCTTTTCGTTGGTCTATCTATCAAGTATTATTATTGTTGTACATAATCTGTCAAGTAAGAATTTTTTTAACTCTGATATATCAAAGGCCATGGTGCATGCAAATAATTTAATCAGAGATTGATAATAGTCAGCAAATAATTTAATGTCATTTTTAGTTAATGTGAGCTTGCATTTTCTTTAGCTGTGCTGTTAATTTGAGATTTTTAATTGCTCTATTGCATGACGGATTTGAAGTAACTTTACCTTTGTTAGCTTTAGAAGATGAGGAATTCGAGCTGGCTAATGCAGAGAAACTCAGGCTTGAGCGATTGCAAAGACATGTACTTTATACCTTGTACTTGAGCAATTGCAAAGTCAGTTAGAAGTTGTATCATTATATAACCAATACTTGACTGCATGTATGGTACAGTGATCATTATATAACCAATACTTGACTATTGAAGGAGTTTGTGAAACAAATCTTATAGTGGCTTAAGCATCCATCTGCATTCTCAAGCCATTCACTTCAAAGGCTAGACAACTTATGTTTGACAACTATACCACTTGATATAGTACTTCATTGGAGCCAAGATTGAGCTAGGCAGCACAAGCGAGAGTTTTGTCATTGGTTTGGTGCTCATTTATCCCTAGAAACAAGTTAGATCAGCTTTTGTGGAATTGAGTGGTTTGGAAATAGGAGAGTTTTCAGCGGATGGTCATCCTTCTAGTACTAAAATATGAGTATTTCTATGGCCAATCTTTCCTGGTTCCAAGCAAAGCTGGTATTGAACTTGTAGTCATTAACATGTGTTATGATCTTTGAATTACAAGTTATGAATACAAACATTACTTTTATAAACATGTTTTATACTTACCACTGAGATTCACAGTAGGAGGAGGGTCATCGCTGACGCCATTCAACACAAAAGAAGTGACGTCCTATGGTGTCGCATTCAATGTAGTTCCAACTGCAGCAGTCCGAGGTTGAGTTAGCTTCCCAATCCGGATATGAGTAGTAGAAGGAATCATGCTTGTTATTAGGGAAGTAGTCCTTGAATGCAAGGAGAGAAGATTTGTCTGCTTTGTTGCATTTTACTGCGTTAGAAAAGAATTTGGCTCTATAATCTGAAAACACAGGGCTCTATGTTTGATCAGCGGGTGCATGGCGATTCCTTGAGTCAGCTAGAGCAAGTGATTATCTTTTCATATGTTTATTGTACTTTATAATCTGTTAAATAAGTCCTATTCTTCTAGCATGGATCTTCTTTTCAAACTTGATTGGTCTTATGGAATTTTTTTGTATAATTTATCCTGGAATTATTAACTTGCACATTTGTTATAGCTGCACAGCGGTTGTTAGGTTTCAAAACCATTTGACAATCAAAAAAGTTTGTTGTCTTACATAATTTTTTAAATTGCATTGTATATCCTCGTTCCTATTTGGCTCTTAATTGCTCTTTTATTAACATGAATTTTAATCATTATAATATTTTTTATTTGGCTCTCGTCAGTTGTATTCTATTTGGCTCTTAATTGCTCTTTTGCGGAGACGGTCAACCTGCAATATTTTTTTTTATATCCACAAAATATTAGTATTGATATTCTATTTGAATGAGTGATAATTCAGATTTTTGGAAGTTTGACTCACCATGTATATAAACATGCAAATTGTGTAATTTCATGTATTCAAATGTCGTGATTCTAGAAGCTAAAAGGAATGGTGATGGAAGTAATGTTATTCATCTTTGATTTAGGAGCTAAAAGGAATTATACATTTCTTTAATTATTTCGAAATATATTGTACAGGACAGAATGCCCTGCCAACAATACATGAACATGCCTGGTGTTGGAAGACTGCCGGTGCAACTTGGACTGAACATGCCAGCACAAGCAAACCAGAAACTCGTACACAGCGATGATGACCCAGTGTTAGAAAGCGATCTGTTTGATGTATATGGTGTAGTTCTTTATTTAGGAATCATCGAGTGACAATGTAGTGATGAATGTATGTAAATATGAATGATTGTGTAATATATGAGTGAATATACAACAGTGTAGTCAAAAAAATTGTACCATTCGAAATGTTGAAATAAAATATTTATTTGAATAAAATAATGTGTTATAATAATATATATTATAATATTATGAAATCTGTGATTAATAGCAGTTGAGGTGTAATTACTTTTAGCTGGTGTAAATTTTTTTTTAATAACTGCTAGAAACAGTTGTAAAAAAGGGTTACTTTATTACGATTGCCAGCTGTACTAGACATATTACAACTGTTTTTGGCAGTTGTGAAAGGGTATTTTTTTGTTGTAGTAGTATATGTGGCAACACCAGTACTGATGTGACCATAGGATCGCAAAGGCGTTGCCTCTGACTCTAAGGCAACGCGGCAAAAGGCAACCCCGAAAAAGTGTTGTCACGGATCATTTTTTGCCTATAGCAACACTTTTTGGCACCTAATGCGTCACTTCTATGGGGTTTCCGTAGGCCATTTATGGCGTAGTGAGATATAAGGAAAAGGATCCAAATTACTGTGAAGAACACGTTGAATTTGTTTTTGTAGCAATCGCTGAATTTGTATAATTTTTGCTGAATTGGATTTGGAGAAGATTAGGCCATTCAATCTGCGTTGCAGCAGAGCTCCGCCGTTTTTAGATGAATAAAACCTAGGTTTAGGGTCCTTTATATAGCCTTAGGATCAGTGAATCTTGCTCAGAAAGGCGTCTAGATACAAAACGAAGTATTTCGCCCAGGTTTGTTCAGGAGTGGGTCAACCCCCCTTTGAGTGGGTCGACCCCCCTTTGGGCCGCCTTCCCAAATTTCGAATTTTGAACTGAATTTCAAATTTCTGGACCCTTTTTTGAATTTCTGAACATATTATATATATATATATATATATATTTCCTGCGCGTATACAAACGTCAAACCTTAATAACTTCTTCATACGAAGTCCGTTTTACGCAAACCAGGTGTCTATCTTGACCAAAATTTCGAGATGGACGCAATAGCGCAGTCTGTTTCCCTTAACTCCAAATATTGAATTAATTATTCTTTAATTCATCATCTTTAGTGTTGTTAAAATTTTGGGGTGTTACATTCTCCCCTACTCAAAGGATTTTGTCCCTGAAATCTCTAAGTTAAGAAGAACGTATATTCTAACATCCAACAATCATACATTCATCTAGCAATCACAAGCATCCATTGTCCTTAAGGAATTTATAATGCTTTTATGAACACATGCAATTGTGTGTGTATATGTCTGTGAACTAATGCGAAAGATCAGGCGGTCCACTAATTCAGTTGACCTCCTTAATGCAATGTATGTTTGTGCCATGTAACCAAAATGTATGAAAATTATCCTAATACATGTAAGTTCTATATGTATGCACAATCATCCATCCAAATGCAACATCAATGTAACGATACGCCCATTTTCATCCATAAAGATTTAAAATGTACACACATCAATATGCAATATGTAAGTGATTGAGCCGACCTAGTGCCTATTGTGTGTGTGTGTGTATATGCATCCACGAGCAATCACTAGCAACCACTTGCATCCATCAAACATAACATGTCTCAAACGCATGTTTACATTCATTAGTTTTCTACCTAAAGACTCGATCGATAGGAGATATTCAAACGACAGATACAAGTATTAATTCGAAACTTGGAAAAAGAAGTTAAGGACATATTCTCGAAAAGGAAAGGATAGGAAGCATGAATCTTGTCTTAAGCCTCCCAAGTATCGTTCTTGCGGTCCTTTCCCCATTGCACTCTTACTAGCTTCGCTTCTTTGTTGTACAATTTCTTCACCACCGATCCAAGTATGCAAGTCGGAACTCGTCCAATCATTGCTTCCTTCTCTACTTTCACTTCCTCTCGCAAGTTTGGCTCCACTACCTCGAACTCTATACACTTTATCGCCTCTTGAATGAATAGTCATCTTAGAATGATGGGTTTCCTCAAGGACTGTCTTCAGTAGGTTTCCCATTCTGATATAATTTACCTATCAAACCTCTTCTCAAACAGCTCCCCTACTTGCTTACAAAGTTCCCTCTTTTCTTTTAGGAGTCATATGTCGCATAGGCAATGCAACTGGCTTTGCATTTTCCACCAAGTATATACGGAAACCAATCTCGTGCATAGGGGGTAGACCCCGAACCTCATAAAAAACATCAGGATCCTCATAACTATTGGTATAGATAGCAAATCATCGATAGATATATCAAGAGGTTCTTGGAGACTAAGCATGACAGATCCTTTTGGGGTCATAAGAAATCTCGAGAGTCTTTCTATGGCAAGCTATATGTCTAATGACCCTCCTCTCACAATCTAGAATGGCTCCATATATGTGGTTAACCAATCCATCCCTACAATCAAACCGTATCTCCTGAGATCAAGAACATATGTGTCGCAACCAAACTCGACGCCTAACACAGATATTTTCAAACCCTGACAAATCCTCGATAAATGAGACGTACTTCCAATGGGGTTTGAGACAATAACGGGATCCAAAACCATACTAGTATCTAGGTGCAGAGACTCAACTAAAGGATCAGATATAAAAGAAAGCGAAGCGCCAGAAAACGAATCCTAACAGGATGATCAGAAATAGAAATCAATCCTTCGACGGAAACTTTCCTACCCCTATCCTGTCCACCAGCTATGAAAACATTAGCTTGCCCTCTAGAAGTTACTGACCTTTGGGCTTGTCCTTGTCTCTTTGGGCACTCCTTAATAAGGTGTCCCGCCTTACCAAAGTGGTAACAACGCCTTTCCTCTTTCTGCAATCCTTTTTCAGATGACCCACCATTTCGAAGTTATGGTATTTCCTCGTTTCTTCTTTCATCTATATTTCCTTCTTAAGCCATCATTTTATTTCATATTTGGGTTGTTCTCCTTAGCCCCAACTCGCTTATTCTCCTTTTTGCGACATGCTGACTAGTCTCTTGAAAGTTGCCTCCATCGCATGGAAATCCTTACGAGGCTTGAGAGAAAATAAGCCGCAGTTGAAACCACTGCGACTTAGAATGGAGGTTGGGCACTTCTTTTCCCTTTGACATGTACCGTGGTTTTAACGTGCCTACGGAACCATGCCGAAATAGGGATACCCTTTCGGGAAGAAACGGTTCCCCTATCAAAAAGGAAAAGGAATCAAGCGGAGAATCAAGAAGATATTTATTGCTTTGGGAAATATGCTTTTCAAAAATAGACTTTTTATTTTAAAATACTTTGTTTTTGAGACCTTTTTTGAAAACCATTTTCAATATATTTTATTCGATCTTATAACCATATGCTCTAATACCAAATGTGACTCCCCACGTCCGTTAATGTCACTCTATAAAGAATGCATTAAGTTACGTGAAGCGTTATTGGTAAATAAGAACATAATATCATAAGACAGACATGTAAAATAGCAGCGGAATTAAATTTTTTATTTAAATCAAAACACCATGGTCCCAAATACTGAGTTTACATCATAAGTTTGAAGTAACCAATTACATAAATAATATGTCTTGCCAAATATATCAAAGTACAAAAGCTTAAAACCATAAGAACGTTGACCAGAAGTCAAAGCGGTACATCAATATACAAAAATCCAAGCTAAGATGAAAGAATCCAATTCAACTCTAAGCACGTCCACCCTGAGAATATTGGGGGGGAGGGGGAGACGGAAGAGAGAGAAGAGGAAACAAAAAGGGTCAGATGTAAAGTTTGGCGAGTTCGGTTACTTTTAAATATAAATAAATAAAAGTATAATGGCAGGTATATAAAACTGGAAGAACAAGATAATAGTAACAATAACAAGTGTGAACTGAGCAAGATAAGATGAACAAGATATATTGCGCTTCCTAAATACATTTGTCTCCACCGCACCGATACTAGTATATCAGAAATAGAATGATTCCTACCAATATCATTCCATTACATTTTCTTGATCATTATGTTACTTGGGTTAGTAGAACTCAAGACTTATCTGCGCATCGTACCCATTTACTTTCTCATGGATTCAACTAATACAATATATGTAGTTATCTCTCAATATTAAGATACACTCCATGGTACCCGACTCGCACGGTCTCCATCGTAATGAATGCAGTCCCTCATCCTATGCCGGAGTGACGTACAGATCTCTATATAACAATGTTACGTTATTCATATATTTGTCATTACTATGCTACCATCGATCAAATCAGATTCCTTACCTAAATAATGCCCTCTAGTCTACGATACACCACCCAGAGCAGATATGCATGTATCTAGACTGTCCCACGTATGTACTGTAATTGTAGCTCGATGTCTCAACCGCACGTCCTCTAATGTGAACCGAGTTCCGTGGCAGGGCTAAACAAGAAACACGGAACTCGGCCAGAAGCTATTCCATACCTGTACAGGCCCGCCTTTAAGAGCCTCCAAATACATATATTCCTAGGGTCTGTTTTCCATGGTGGTTATGGCCCCACCTCGGCCCCTCCCTCAACTAGTAAAGACTACAAGAGCTAAGAGACCGCCCCTAATAACAACCAATCTAAACAACCATGTGGCGTCTACCCTCAACCCCGTACCTCGATAGTGAAAGGTGAAATGATATCTTGGGTTTAGCTCTAGTCTTTTCACATCCCGCTGCTTGCCGATGACGGGTATCCGACGGTCTACTATCCTTGTTGGTCGTGACCTTCTTCCTCTCTCTGCCTCCTTGTGAGGCAACCGCTGAACCACCCTGGTGTCAGTTTGTCATAGCATTCTGACTACATAGCTACATCTGCAATCAATGCCCACCCACCTAGTAGTTACGCGCAGACCCAACCTTTGCGAGCACAGCCTAAGACATCTATCACCGCACAGAGGACTACTAGGAGAACCTTACGTACCTCAGGAAGCAGTGTGCTTCCCCTTCCAGTCCTTTGGAGCCGTCAAAACAATCGGATGAATGTGCGCTCCCCTCGTGCCTTATAACACTTAGATGATCTACCTCGTTGGGTTATTTACCCTCAAACGTGCGGACTAGTCCAAGAGCCTCACTTTAATATGTTATTAGACCCTATGTCTAATCATTCTATTACACGCTTGCTTTTCCTCCTTAGGTTTCCATTTAACTTGTGTATCCCTATTCATATTGAATTCTTAATCAAGTTACCAAGTTCCTCTTGCTTATTAATTTTGGTTATATAACTTAGCCCCTTTATGTTCATTAATAAGCCCACAACATGTTATTCTCTAGATTTTGGCCCAAGGTCTATAACCCACAATCCCTTTATATTTTTATCGTCCAATTCCATAGTTACAATAACATGTTCTTACTTAATGTGTAATTAAGTACTCCTCATTTTTCATGTTTCCTTTTTAACATGTCAGTCATTATTTATGATTAAATATAACTTAACTTATAAGTTTTCCTCTTTCTTTCTCATTTAATCATAATTCCATTTTACATTGCCAATATAACTTATCGTTGTTTGCTTATTAACTTAGTTCTATTAACTAAGGCCCATAAACAAGTTTCTCAACCCATTAATTATAACCTATGTTATAATTTCCTCTTGTCCCTAGGACAAGTCTAAACATGCTATTCTTATCAGCGGGTTCCAGACTTCTAGACTACTTAATTTATAATTAAGCACCTCTTAATATTACACAAGTTGACTCATTTCCTTACAAGTTATGCTTACCCAAAACAGTGTCTTTACTTACATAACTTTATCATTTCTATTGGTTACATATACCACTAGGTGTCTTTAATTATGTAACCTTATCGGGTTAAGGTTATGGGCCTAAATGTAAATATTACTCGCCCCCCTCAGATTTGCTTAGCCCGCCCACTGTCCAACCAATTTTACTTAACCCCAACTTTATTTCATATTCATACAATCCCCATGGATTAAATTAGGTTAAGCAATCCAATTCACTACCATGTCCATTTATGGTTTATGATGGGCTAGACCTCCCACATTAGGCCTACAACTTATGGATGCTGGATATGTCGATCGGGACCGGGCAGACTTTTTCCACAAGTTGGGCCTAACCTCGTGCCATAGCTCGTCTCGTATTTGCGCTTTTAGACCTGTCACATTAGGTTCAACATCAGTGGCTGCTGGATATGTCGGTCGGGTCCGGGCAGACTTCCACCACTAATGCAACCTAACCTCGTGTCTAAGCGTTACTAGGGATTCATTATTTTAGGCATATTCAATTAAATTTCCCTATTACAAATTTAGACTTTCATGCCTCCTTTCAATTCATATTTACAATTATCCTATTTTAATTATAGGTTTCCATGCCCTAAATCAATATTCACATGTGTTCCAGTTTATGCCCCAAATTGACTTTGCATATGTCATAATCTATGCCCAATTTCATAATTACATATATTCCAACTTATACCCCAAATCAATATTTACACGTTCCAACGCAAATTTTACCCAAATTCTTGTCCACCTACTTTCCAATATGTGCCTAGTTTCATGTTTATATTATCCAATATAAAATATGCCCCCAAATCCATATTCGTATATTTTCCAATTTTATCCCCAAATTTACATTCATAATTTCCAATACCAATTATGCCCCAATTTATGTCTTTCCCCATCATTCCCAATTTCTCACGTTCGCATTTTTCAACGTTAGGCCTAGGCTCGAAGGTAGCGTGGCTATATAAAAATAAAAAGGGAAAAGAGGGAGAGAAGAGAATCAGAACAAGCATGATAACAAATCAATAACATAACAGTAGAAATAGGCATAAAATCTGAATAAACATATTATGACAAGATTAGACTTGGTGACGATATAAATATATAAGAACATATCAGAGGAATATGTCAAAATAGAACTGATTAGGCACCAATTCAAGATCCAATTTTTATATACATATCACGATTACTATTTAAATATTCAGATCTAAAAATAACATGAACTCAAAGTGAATAAATCTAAGGAAATGGATCCAAATTACTGCGAAGAACACGTTGAATTTGTTGTTGTTGCAAACGCTGAATTTGTATAATGTTTGCTGAATTGGATTTGGAGAAGATTAGGCCATTCAATCTGCGTTGCAGTAGAGCTCCGCCTTCGCCGCCATTTTCAGATGAATAAAAATTAGGTTTAGGGTCCTTTATATAGCCTTAGGATCAATGAATCTTGCTCGGAAAGGTGTCCAGATACAAAACGAAGTATTTTGCCCAGATCTGTTCAGGGGTGGGTCGACCCCCCTTTGAGTGGGTCGACCCCCCTTCGGGTGGGTAGACCCACCTGGGCGGGAAACCTGCCGCCTTTCCAAATTTCGAATTTTGAACCGAGTTTCTAATCTCAAGAACCCTTTTTTAATTTCTGAACCTATTATATATATATATTTCTCGTGCGTATACAAACTTCAAACCTTAATAACTTCTTCATACGAAGTCCGTTTTATGCAAACCAGGTGTCTATCTTGACCAAAATTTCGAGATGGACGCAATGGCGAAGTCCATTTCCCTTAATTCCGAATATCTAATTAATTATTCTTTAATTCATCATCTTTAGTGTCGTTAAAATTTCGGTGTGTTACGCGGGCTATTATAGGAAGTTCATTAGGGACTTCGCAAAGATATCAGCCCCATTCACTAGGCTTACAAAGAAGAATTTGACGTTTTCGTAGGATATAGATTGGGAGACAAGGTTTTCATTAAGGTATCACCTTTGAGGAATGTGGTTTGCTTTGGATCTATAGCGAAATTGGCACTAAGATTTGTGGGGCCATTTCCCATAACAGATAGGATTGGCCAAATGGCCTATAAAGTAAATCTACCAGAGAGACTGTCCGACGTTCATGATGTTTTCCACGTTTCTCATTCAAGAAAGTGCTTGCATGATATCGCTGAAGTAGTTGAGCCGAGTATGCTTGAGGAAGTAGAGGTGGAACGGGAAGCAACAGTTATACGAGATCCTACCCTTATTCTTGGATCATAAGTTAAGAAGTTACGCAACCAAGAAGTCAAGTTGATGAAAGTTCAGTGGGGAGGCAACTTGGGAGACTGAAGACAAGATTTGCACTTGGTACCCTTTTCTTTTCAAGGGTATGTTTTTAACTTCCTTTTTCCAAAGTTTTTAATCGTGCTTGTTTCTATCTTTTAAGTATATCCTATCGATCGAATCTTCGACCTTTAGGTAGGAATATGTTGGCTAGCTTTTTTACCAAGACACCAAGGTTCACATACGAAGAAAACATGGAACTTTATACCTATAGCCCTCGAAGACCCGATCGGATCGCCCTACCTTCCACGGATCGTGATAGCCCCCATGTCTCGTGATCCGATCCTTCCCTTTCATCTCGACCTGTCCTCGTCAGAGCTTCGAGACCCGATCCATCCATAGCAGAGCGATCCGACCCGTACCCTCTGCCTCTTCACGATCCAAACCCCAGAAGTTAAGATGAATGTCACGACTAAGTCTACGACGATCCGAAAATGCAGGATCTCACGACATTTGTCCATAACTGTCATATTGACCATTTCTTCCTCAAGCTACGAACCAGTCCTAGATTCTCGAGATTTGTGCCACGTATGATCGCGATCCGTCTGCAAATATCAGCTATAAATAGCCCCGAACTTGGCATTTTTCTGGATCTTTTTGGCAATTCTGAGCTTTTATTCCACCATTATTATATCTCTATTATTATTATTATTATTCAGAGTTGTCTTGAATTTACTGAGTGAATCAACATTGTAAAAGTGAAGTTGAGGGATAAATCATCGATTGTACTTGAATTTTAAGTATAGTCACAGATATAAAGTGGACGTAGGCTCGTTAATGCCGAACCACTATAAATCTCGCGTCTTTCCTGTTTTTCTTGCATTTTTTCTGATATTAATCTCTGCATAATATAATAACTTGGGTGTTGGAGCCAATTTTGGATCTAACATTTTGGTGCTTTCACTGAGAGTAAAGTCTCAGCATATTGGATTGTAGTTCTATTATTCGGATAATCAAGTTCGAAGAAAACGGTCCAGAACTCCACTGTTCCAATTTTTGAAGATTCCAGTAAAGCTCAGATATCATGGCTAGAAAGAAGTCTAAGGAAGTACGAGCTTCTCAAGCGACTGAAGCTACGAACGAAGCTGTTGAAGAGAGCATTCAAGAGCGGATCGAAGTTCTGTCCCCGGATCGTGGTGAGGTGGGGGCGATCCGATCCAATGAAGGAACGGCGATCCGACCAGCTGAGGGTGTCACGACCCGATCCCAAGATAACGTCGCTATCCCCCATACTAACCCTTCCACGATCTGATCCCAAGGAACTACCACGAGCCACCAGCCTAGGAGGACCATGATCCGGACTGATAATCAGACTACTACCCGACCTGGGAAGGAAATTATGGCTCGTTCCGCTCGTGCTGGTACTTCTGTTCAACCCGGTTCAAGTTCCTTGCGTATAAGAGAAGATGAAGATGACCAGTTTGACCCTTCTACCCCAGTTACCAAAGGACATTTGACTCAAATACTTGAAGCATTGGACAGGCAAACCGATGAACTAGCCGCTCAAATGCAGGAGAGCTCGTTGCTGCGTCAAAATATTACTGCCCTTGGCAGGAGAATTGACGATATTCAAAGGCAGGTTTCACCACCTCCCGCGCATCCTTTCACTCCGGAACATACGTCGTCGTCTGAAGAGCCCCGAAGGAACCGACGATGGCCCCCGTTAGAAAGGCCAGAGAACATAGAGCAGCTTCGATTTGGGTCACTTCCATCTCGTGAAGAAGAGGCACTTAATCAGGGAACTAATAACCGTAACTTAAATGAGCCCGCTCTACCACCAAGAAACGGCGTGCCTCCCACTCGTCGCGTGATCGACCGCGACAATAGGGGGCAGGGGAGTTCTGCTCAGGGCCCAGATTTTGTAGCAGCACGTCAAAGAAATACTGGAGGAGGCCGTCGGGCAAGAAGTGTTGATCTCGAATCTACCCGGACCCATGCAGAGGTCGAAGCAATGATTAGGAAAGTCATGGTAGATAGCCGTGGACAGAGGAATGAAGATTGGGGCATAGATCGCAGTCATACGCCTTTTACTGACGACATACTGGATGTTTCATTCCCGAGGCACTTCAATATGCCAACCATAGATCGCTATACGGGCAGGACTGACCCCATCCAGCATTTAATGCGATACTCCTGGTCAAAGAATGCCGCTGCAGCTACAGACGCGGTCAAATGTAAAGCGTTCCCTATATTCTTGGAATATGTGGCGTTATTGTGGATTACCCGCCTGCCAGCACGGTCAATATCCAGCTTCAGGGAATTGAGTGAGAAATTCGTGAACCAATTCCATCTTTATGCCCAGAGATCTAAGAATGTGATTGAGCTATCCCTTATTAAACAACGACCGGACGAAAGCCTGAGGTCGTATTTGGATCATTTTAACTTGGCTGTCACAGAAGTCAAAGATCCGCATGAGCAAACTATGTCGATGGCCTTGATCGACAGCGTCGATAAAGATACCGAATTTGGAAGATATCTGGCCGGCAAACCACCCCCGACCAGAGAAATATTTTATGAAAAAGCTAATGTTCGCCTGCGTCGGGAGGAGATATACGCTAATCGAAAAGGAAAGGCTACTGATAAGGAAGATATCCAAAGCAACGTGGCCATCAAGCAAACGGGAGATAGCTCAGGAAAAGTTGAAGTTAACGTTGGGAACAAGAATCAAGGCAGCGGTCGCCAATCAGGGAATAATAATAACAATAATCGGAAAAGAAATTGAGGAAATGACTCTCAGAGGAGATCCCGGCCCAGACCGTTTGAGAACTTCACACCGTTAAATGACACGTTGGAGAACATCTTCCTGGATACATATAATGTCCTCCAGTACAAAAGGCCTCCTCCGAGAGATTCTACAGAGAAAGAGCGTGAAACTGGGAAATTCTGTCTTTTTCATCAGATTCATGGTCATTCCACAAACGAATTTCGTCACTTGAGGGACGTGGTTGAAAGGCTGCTCCGAGAAGGGAAGCTCGATGAGTATAAGGTGACTCCTAGGGACAGGGGGCAAGCCGTACAAGCCCCGAACCAAAGCCAACCTACTGCCAAACCGACGGCTCAGCAAAAAGGAAAAAATATCGTTATCAATACCATAATTGGTGGGCTTCACCTGACAGGGCACAGTTTCATAGCTATGGATCAATACATAAATGCAGCTATGCAGCATTTCGAAGTGGGAGAATGTAGTAACCTCGAGGACAATGCTCCGATTAAGCAACAAAAGACGATGTCCGATGACGTCATATTTCGTGAGCGAGAAAGTATTGGAGTACACTCCCCAACTGAAGATCCGTTGGTGATCACCGTCACCATCGGCCCAGCTATAGTTCATAAAGTTTTGGTAGATAACGGGAATTCAGTCAACATTTTGTTCATGAAAACATTCGACCAAATGAAACTCGAGCCGAAGGATTTGAAGCCATGTGAAGGTTGGATACGTGGATTTAATGGGGCCTCGACCACTCCAATAGGATACGTGGAATTATTAGTAACCCTTGGGGAAGGAGAATTCCAGAGAGTGAGGATCCTCCCCTTCGTGGTCCTGGATATTAAATCGCCGTACAATGCCTTCTTAGGCCGACCGACCCTAGCCAAATTCAGGGCCTGTATTGCACCCTGGTGCTTATTGTTGAAATTCCCAACGGACTCCGGCGTGGGTATAGTTAGAGGAGATCAAGTTGTTGCACGAGCATGCTACATTGCAAAGTTAAAGTTGCTCAGCAAAGGAAGAGATGTAGAGGCAAAAGGTGGTTCCTCCCCTCCAAAGGGGGAATCGTCGTAGCAACTAAAGGAATTACCTTCGGGAGGGTCGCCCAGAGAGTTGCCCGTGGACATAGATCCCAGAGAGGATGAAGAGCCTGAGGGAAGAATGGCGACTCCCAATGAAGCAACTGTGGATGTACCAATCGATGATAGTGACCCAGAGAAGGTCCTGAAGATTGGATCCCAGTTGGATCCCGTTCGAGCCAAGGAATTAACAAATTTTCTGGAAGCTAACTTGGATGTATTTGTGTGGAGCCATGCAGATATGTGTGGGATATCTCCCGCGATTATGAGTCATTCGCTAAGCATTAACCCGAAACATCCTCCTGTCAAGCCGAAAAGGTGAATGCTGGGTCCCGAAAGGTCTGCCGCTTTGAAAGAAGAAGTTGAAAAACTGAAGAATAATGGATTTATTAAAGATTCGACGTACCCTGACTGGATTTCAAACCTGGTTTTGGTAAAAAAAAGGCCAATGGAAAGTGGCGTACGTGCATCGATTTCTCTGATCTAAACAAGGCTTGTCCGAAGGATAGCTTCCCATTGCCTAGAATCGATCAATTAGTAGATTCAACTGCAGGTCATGAACTTCTTTATTTTATGGATGCCTATTCGGGGTATAATCAGATCCCCATGCATGTCCCAGACCAAGAGCATACCAGCTTCATCACAGATTTGGGATTATACTGCTATGTGGTGATGCCTTTCGGTCTGAAAAATGTCGGCGCTACATATCAGCGGTTGGTGAATAGGATGTTCTACAACCAAATCGGGAAAACTATGGAGGTATACGTCGATGATATGTTGGTAAAGTCCCGACAGTCGTGCGACCATACCAACGATTTAGCAGAGTTGTTTCAAATCCTCCGAAAATATGGGATGAAATTGAATCCTTTGAAATGTTCATTTGGGGTAGCATCTGGAAAGTTCCAAGGGTTCATTGTAAGCTCGCGTGGAATTGAGATCAATCCAGACCAAATTACAACAATCCGAAATATCCAAGGACCAAAGCAGATTAAAGATGTGCAAAGCCTTGCTGGAAAAGTGGCAGCGCTCAGCAGATTTATCTCAAAAGCTACAGAAAAATGCATCCCGTTTTTCGAGTTAATAAAGCGAGGAAAGCGGAACTTTAAATGGACTCCTGATTGTATAGAAGCATTCCAGAATCTGTTGAATCATCTGGAAAGACCCCCGATACTGTCTAAGCCTGTGGATCACGAGGATTTATTTGTGTACCTGGCAGTGTCATCCCACGCAATCAGTTCGGCTTTGGTAAGAGAAGAGGATAAGGTGCAAAGACCGGTGTACTATGTGAGTAAGAAACTGGCAGCTGCAGAACGAAATTATCCAAAAATAGAAAAGCGTACAGTTTGCTGATTGCATCTAGGAAGCTTCGTCACTACTTCCAGGCTCATCCCATCACTGTTTATACTGATCACCCGCTTAAACAAGTCCTACAAAGGCCAGAAGCATCGGGAAGATTGCTCAAATGGATCATTGAGCTGAGTCAATTCGACCTGAACTTCCAACCCCGGTGGTCGATAAGAGGGCAGGCACTTGCAGACTTTATAGAAGAATTTACCATCCTAGAAGATGATGCGGTAACTGAGGAAGATGATCCGCCAAAGCTACTCCTTGACCCTAATGCCTGGAAACTATATACTGATGGAGCTAAAAATGACAGACGATCAGGTGCCGGAGTGGTTCTTGTAACTCCAGAGAAACGACTAATATATTACGCTCTTAGATTGGAGTTCCACGCAACCAATAATGATTCCGAGTATGAAGCTCTAATTGCCGGGTTGAAGCTTGCAAAGGAAATAGGGATAACAAAGCTAGACATATTTTGTGATTCCAATTTGGTCGTGAACCAAGTTAATGAAAAGTTTCAGGATAAGAGTCCAAGGTTGATATCATATCTGGAAAAAGTAAGGACGTTGCTGGATGTTTTTTATCACCATAGTATATCTCACATTCCTCGAGCGGAGAATCAAAGAGCGGACAAGTTAGCGAAGATGGCTAGTTCCGATAATCCAGAACATACGGAGCTAGTCCTGATTGAAGTATTACAGTTCCCCAGTGTGGATCAGATGGAAGTTGATCCGGTACTGGAGATTGAACCTGAAAGGGAGTCATGGATGACCCCCTTAAAGAATTTCTTGATGAATGGAATGCTCCTAACTAAGAAAAGTGAGAGGCGTGCAGTTATATGGAAGGCTTCCCGATATGTGTTGCAAGGCGAAGTCCTGTACAGACAAGGTTTTTCGATGCCTCTCCTCCGGTGCATTGCCCATGATGACATCAAGCGTGTGCTGAAGGAAGTCCATGAAGGTGAGTGTGGCGACCACACTGGAGGGCAAACATTGGCAAAGAAGATATTGCGATATGGCTATTTCTGGCCCACTATAAACAAGGATGCAGCCAAGTATGCACGACGTGGTGATGCTTGCCAGAAGTTCTCCAAAATTCCTAGGGCGCCACTTAACCAGTTGAAGACAATGACAAGCCCGTGGCCTTTTGCTATGTGGGGAATTGACATTATTAGGAGCCTCCCCATAGCAAAGGGCGGAGCTAAGTTCGCTATTGTGGCCGTGGATTATTTTACTAAATGGGTAGTAGCAGAGCCTTTGACCACGATCACAACCAAACGAGTGATCACCTTTGTCGTTAAGAACATTATCTGTCGATTTGGGATTCCAAAAGTCATCATAACCGATAATAGGACCCAATTCTACAGCATGGAGTTTCAAGATTTCTGTCGGAAGTATCACATCGAGAAAAGATACACCTCTGTGGCACATCCGCAATCGAACGGACAGGTTGAAGCGGCAAACAAGGTGATCAAATCCATTCTAAAGAAAAGATTGAAGAGGGCCAAAGCTATGTGGGTCGATGAATTGCCTCTGGCACTATGGGCCTATAGAACAACGTACAAGTCGGCGATGGGTCACACCTCGTTTTCCCTTACTTTCGGAGCTGAAGCAGTTATTCCGGTCGAGTTAGAAGTACCATCCCATCGTACCATTTATTATGACCCGATGACCAACAATGAGTTGCTCCTTGAATCCCTGGACATGGTTGAGGAAAAAAGGGATGAAACCGACTTACGTGCCTTGAGGCACAAACAACAAATAGCTCGGTACTACAACAGAAGAGTCCGAGCTCGGACATTCGAACCCGAAGACTTGGTCCTGAAGCGTGTCTTTCCGCCCTCGGTACATATGGGCCCGAAATGGGAAGGACCGTACTCCATTTTACGAAGGCTTGATAATGGAACCTTCAAGCTAACGACCGTAGATGGAGATGAAATCCCCAGAGTGTGGAATGCCCAACATTTGCGGCTTTACCTGACATAAAAGTGTCTGTTTTACTGTTTTGTTTTTAGAACCATGTAAAAAGGCTCGACTTGCCTAAAACAGTCTGGTTATTTGAACAAAAGATTATAAAGTGGACGTAGGTCATGATTCGACCGAACCACTATAAAAATATTGTGTGTCATTTACCTTTACTGCACCATTTCTTATCTACTCTTTTATTTTGATCAATATATACTGTTACCATTTCGAGAATTGTTTAAAATTTATGCAGTAATCTTAAAACAGCTAATTCAAAATGTCGTCTAGCAGATCGGAAAGTTCACGATAATTAAAGCTCCAAAAGGTGCAGCGAGGTAGATCGCACTACAACTTGCACTCTAACTCCCGAGATCAGGGAGAGAGTATAAAGGACACGAAGATAACGTCCCCAAGGTGTGAAGGTGCACCATGATAAATCCGACTTGACAACACTCTAACTCGTTGAAGGATCATTAGAGTATAAAGGCGCTAGAGACTTAGCGCCCCCAGAACTTCTGCCCCGTTGAAGGATCGGTGAGCAGACCCAAAATCGAGCTCGAACTCTAACCCGCTGAAGGATCGGGAGAGTATAAAAGCGCTAGAGACTTAGTGCCACGTAAACTCTAACCCGCTGAAGGATCGGGAGAGTATAAAAGCGCTAGAGACTTAGTGTCGCAAGAGTAATTACCCCATTGAAAGATCAGGATAGTACGAATATAATCCTAATCGATCGCCAATAAGCCCTGGCCAGGCACTATAATGATGATTAATTAGGAATATATATGTGCATCACTACACGTTTACTTAGCACGTGTATTTCCCGATGATTGTTTTCGTTATGATTAATGATCGTTACTTATAACTTTAATATTTAACTATGAAAGTTTCAGTTATGATTATTTAAACCCTGCTAACATGATGAATTTGCAGGAACACAATGGTGTAAAATAAATAGATCTTTATTTACTGGAAACAGATTTACAAAAAATGAGAAACTAAACAAAAAGTGAGGGCCAATCTCACGACTACATCTTTTGGCCAAAGGAAATCCTAAAACTAAAACATGAGCCAATAGCTGCATTCTATTTGTGCTTGGGAGATGGCTTTGATTTCTTGTCCTTCTGTTTCTCCAACTCCTCTTTATCAGTACAGGAGAAGTCACTTTTCTTCCTCTTCCTCTTATCGACAAGAGGCTCCGGAGGAGGACTGGAAGGTTCAGAGGCAAGCTGTGAAGTTATCGATTTAGAAGAGAATCTTATAACCAACCCAGTCTTGGGGTCGATTTCGGAAATAGGGGTCACAAACACAGGATTCTGTTCCTCCCTATTAAGAGCTGACTGCTTCTCCTTCCAAGCCTGTGTGTCGGCCAAGGTTTCACTATCATCACCCTTGGCCTCGTCAATGATTTCTACCTCCTCTTCCTCATCTCCATGACCGCCATCTGTATCATGCAAAGCAGCAATGATCTCGGCGTCTGCAAGAGCGCCAGTGCCAGACTCCATGGGTGCTACCGTAATACTATCACTTGTTGAGCCCTCGGTTTGCTTTGAGATTTCGAAAACTTCAATACCGGAACCCGGAGGGACATCAACCTTCTCAGCCACTGCCTTCTCCTCTGCACCCTTTTCGACCACTTTGGTACCTACACCATTAGAAGCAAAGGTTAATGAATCGGGAGGAGATGTGGCCATGTCAGTTGTCTGTCCTATGAGACGACGACAAGTTACGATTGCTTTAATGAACTGTGGAGAGAATATGGAGATACCTTCAGCCGACTCATCTCCCAGATTTGTACTGGTGGTCCCGACAATCGGAGGAGTAGGTGCCAAGGGGATCAACGGATCATCGGGGTTATATCCCTCAACCTCAGAGGTTTTGGGCTCTGCCACCGAGCTCGAGCTTTCGCCAACCTTATCCTTGCCCTTGAGTCTACTCTTCTCCCTCTCCATTTCCTCATGGATAAGGCGTCTACCTTCCTCATAAGCCTCAGGTTCTTCACCTCTGAGAAAGGTCTGCATCAGCTGGCGTTCGTCAATTTTGTCGACCCCCAGTCGCCGCTTCTCGTGCTCGACAATTGCGTCCCATACATTGGCCAAGGTAACATGATAGTATGGAATCCAAGAGATGTCTCGATTCTTGATGACTTGACCAAAGAAGTCGAACAATAGTTCCTCAAAACTATCTATGTCTTTCTCTCTTTCGGCGAGCTTATCGGCCGCAGCAGCTGCTGACTCAAGGGCGCTACTGGCATTGCTCTCGGCGAGAGCTGCACGTTCCTCAGCTTGAGCAAGTTGATCATTTAAAACCTCCTTCTCCTTCTTGGCGAGGGCAAGGTCATCTTTTAATCTCGCCCTCTCTTTCTCCCAGGCCTCTTTCTCAGTAGAAAAGCGATCCTGTACTGTCTTCAGTTCGGTGTTAACCGCCCTGAGATCTTCTACTTCCTTCCTCAGGGCCACCCGCTCCTGGCTATTTAAGTCGAGCTCGTTGCGAAAACGCTCCCTAGTACTCTCCAACTCGGACCTATAGTTCTCTGTGTCTCGCCGAGCTAAAGCCAATTGGGCCTGTGCATCTTCTAGTTCTTTTTCCATTTTGCACCTAGCCCTAGCATCATTATCAATCTTTACTCTGGCCCTGGCCGCATCCGTCTCCATCTGGCGGATGATAGTAGAGAGTGTAGCAGCATGCCTCTTCATTACCCCGTATTGTTTAGCTGCATGGCATACATACCCTATCACCTCTGTGTCCCAATCCTCAGGGACCGGTTCAAGATCTGGGATGAACACCATCCTCTCAAAGTAAATGTCAGGAAACTGCTTTCGTAAGCGCTCTAACCTGGCCATAATCTCATAATTGGGGGCATCATCCTTTGCGGCAGTAGTATCCAAGCCATGCTCACTAGAGGAAGTGGGAACTGTCTTCCCCTTCTCTATAATCCTGCCCTCATCTTTGTTCTTATCCTCTGGATCGGGGTGTTTTTTGGAAGATTGGGCGTGAGATGGAGTGCTTTTTGGAGGGGTTAAATCTCTAGGAAGTTGCTTTCCCCCAGCCGGTGGCAATGGACGACTATGTGGTTTTCCATAACCTTGCTTCGGTGGAGATCGAGGTCATGCAGAATAAGATTGATGAGAATCCCGGGGCCGACGACTATCCTTTCCCCGACTATCGCTACGAGTGTGCTCAGGATCTGGAAGGAGGCTTGGTGTGCCCTCACGAAGGGAACGGTAAGAATAAGACCGTTTGCGAGACATTTTTCCTGCAATGGAAACAAGTGCGTGTTAGAACTATGAACCACAGTAGCAAAAGAGTGTTATGATAAATGGTGCATGTGTTTTGTGCATCCCGTGAAATCCCCTTTTTTAATATGGACCAGGGCCTGAAGTTAGGCTCGTTTGGGTGACTTCTTTTTCTCCAACTGGGGCACCCGTCTCTTCGGAGATGGGAAAAATTGGTTCCCCTCCAAAATCTTCTTGAGTATAAATATCATTTGGCAAAGGAATTTTATTTAATTCCCCGAGAATCTGTTCCTCCGTTAATTCGTCTTTTGGGCGATAGACTCAACTGGCGATGAAGTTCTTAAGGGACACTGCCCCTCGGAGGTTGGAACCTCCTTTGATTCATCAGCTCGTCCCTCATCTCCTTTATACACATTTAAATCTTCGTCATCCCGATTAATCATCGGCGAAGGACTATTGCGAAGAGTAGTCGTCTCTACAACTTGAGAAGTTCCTTCCCCTTCAGCCGGGGGTATATATTTGTAAGGTTTACCGCCTGCTCCAAGTCCGAACCTTATGTCTAAGAGACGGTGTTTATGAAGGTTTTCGTCAGTGATACATTTATTAATCCTTAAAAAATCTGAGTTACTCTTGAGGAGGCGGGACATTCGATCTTCGTATATCGATCCTTCTATTCTCTCAAAGTTGTGATCTATGTGGAACAAAATGATTCGTTAGCACTAAAGTTATGCATTCGAATTAAACGTGGAAAAGTTGGAAACGTACTCGCTTGTAGCCACCTCCTCGCACATCCGGCTTGGTGTTTTATATAGAACCAGTCAGACTTGACATTCCCTATATTACTGTAACCGTCTATCACAACTTTTCTATTTGCGACCAATTCGAAGAAAGAGTAATTGGGAGCTCCTACGGAACGATGTTTGAAATGGTAATAGAACTTCAAATCTTAAAGAGTAAGTTCGGTCTGCAGAATCTCCATATAAGCAACAAAGCCGCATAAGCATTCGGGTGGAGTTGCATGGGGGCAATGTGTAACTATCTCAAGAGATCAACAACAAGCGGAGGAAAAGGAGGAATAGCCCCTACCCAGCACATGAGTCGACTAATGGTCATGTACCCCTCTGAGGCAGAATGAGGTCTATCTTCGTTTTCTGGAACTTTCACGTCAACCCAGGGAATTCCGTGTCTTAAACATATCTTCTTAAGTTTTATATCGTCTAGCTTAGAAGGCAAAGAATCAGTGAACTTCTCTATTTCCTTAGCACCCGGAATCTCATCAGGAGCTCGATCATCCTCATCTTCAAGGGATGTGCTCTTGGAAATTGCTGACTCTATATTAGTGCCTGTCTCGTAATCAAGATCGGATTTTTCCTCACTTGAATCTGAGGAAAGCACATCAGGGTTATGGTGCATTAATGTCTCTGATTCAGTACTTTCACTTGATGACTCAGTCACTTGTCTATCTGACATTGCTGTTTTGGCGAGCAAAGTGAGATTAGAAAATAATTACCCTCGGACCCCGTGTATGTGCAAGTGTGTATGATACGGAAAAATAAAGTCACGAAGCAAATTGGATAAGTGCAATGAATATGCTGCTAAGTCCTGTCTTTGATCAGTTCAAAAAGTTCATCTCGAGGGCTCTAACCTAACTATCCATCGGTATATCAGAATTACATTGTATTTTTTTTAGTCAACATGTATATCGGATCATTGGTCAAACTGGCTTAAAGACAAGGTTCAGCTCGTGATGCCAAATTGGTTCGTGGAGCAGAACCCGACCCGTGGGAAAGCATCAGCTCGTGGAAAAGGATCGGATCGTGGGACACTCAATCTCCTGATCCATTACCTGAACGGATCATGACAGTATCCCCACGATCCACTTCACTTCTTGTTTCTCACGAACCGATCCGCTATCCAATTTAACACTACGTTTTCATCCTTAATCCTTCTGCCTCGCTATCACCACGAACCTATGCTCCGCTAATACCACGACCCGATCCATAGACATCGACTACACCTTATCTCCTCCATCCTAGTGGTACTGCGATCCAAAGCCGAACCTCGCCAACGATCCAAACTGGTTAACTCCTTCTCCTTATTCCTCACTCCTCTCTACTAATGAACGTGAGCAGATGAACACATTATGCCCTCATCGCTCCCCAAGCCTCACAAAGGTCCACCACGCATACCAGCAAAAATTTGGGTGGAGCAAAGGAAAACAAAAACGAAATTACATGGAAACATTCCTAGTATAATTACCTCTTCAATTTGAACAAGGGGATGAATTAATTCTTTGGAAATCACGATGTAGGGTTTGGGTCAAAGAAGAAATAGGCGGCGGTAGTAAGAAGAGAAAGAAGGGAACCTAGGGGGAAGCGCGATTTATATAGATGAGGAGGTGACTCTTTGTCTCCCCTTCTTTATCACGACTCGGTCCATAGAAACCCATGGGCCGCGAGCGTTGGAAAAGGTCCATCAAGGCTAATGCGGCAATCCCCTCACTTGATCATCCCGTGACATCCACCCTGGTAGCGAACCACGTGGAACCGAACACGAGAACAATTGCAAAACAAAAGAAGTGAAAATACGTGCAAAAATTTACAAACACACCCGATAAGCTAATTTTTATTTTCTCCGAAATTCAAGAGATGGATAATTACTCAATGAACAAAGAAATGATTGAAGATTTAACTCGATATTTATACTAATCGAGGGACACGACTTCCTGAAGTTGTATGTAGTTTCAAACAGACACGGCCTTTGGTTTACATCACTTCATGAGAGATAACTCGGTAATTTCGAAGCATGTTTCATCCTTGATAAAACATACCTCGAGGGGGCAAAATGTTGGCTAGTTTTTTTACCAAGCCACCAAGGTTCGCATACGAAGAAAATATGGAACTTTATACCTTTAGCCCTCGAAGACCCGATCAGATCGCCCTACCTTCCACGGATTGTGATAGCCCCCATGTCTCGCGATCCGATCCGTCCCTTTCATCTCGACCCGTCCTCGTCAGAGCTTCGAGACCCGACCCATCCATAGCAGAGCAATCCGACCCGTACCCTCTGCCTCTTCACGATCCAAGCCCCAGAAGTTAAGATGAAGGTCACGACTAAGTCTACGACGATCCGAGAATGTAGGATCTCACGACATCTGTCCATAACTGTCATATTGACCATTTCTTTCTCAAGCTACGAACCAGTCCTAGATTCTCGAGATTTGTGCCACGTATGACCGCGATCCGTCTGCAAATATCAGCTATAAATAGCCCCGGACTTGGCATTTTTTAGGATCTTTTTGGCAATTCTGAGCTTTGATTCCACCATTATTATATCTCTATTATTATTATTCAGAGTTGTCTCGAATTTACTGAGTGAATCAACATTGTAAAAGTGAAGTTGAGGGATAAATCATCGATTGTACTTGAATTTTAAGTATAGTCACAGATATAAAGTGGACGTAGGCTCGTTAACGCCGAACCACTATAAATCTCGCGTCTTTCCTATTTTTTCTTGCATTTTTTCTGATATTAATCTCTGTATAATAGAATAACTTGGGTGTTGGAGCCAATTTTGGATCTAACAGAATCCCATGGATGTAAACATGTGTTTGAGACATGTTATGTTTGATGGATGAACGTGGATGCCAGTGATTGCTAGTGGTTTCTCATGGATACATATACATACACATCAGGCACCAGATCAGCTCAATCACTGTCATACTGCATATGGATGCGTGTGCATTTTTCTTCTTTTTATGGATGAAAATGGGTGTATCATCGTATGGATGTTGCATTTGGATGAATGATTGCGCAAACATATAACTTTCATGTTATAATAGGATATTTTGCATACATGTTGGATTCATGGCACTAACATACATTGCGTTAAGGAGGTCGATTAAATTAGTAGGCCACCTGATCTTTCGCATTAGTATAACGACATATACACACCCCTTTGCACATGTTCATATAAGTATTAGAAATCTTTAAGGACAATGGATGCCTGTGATTGGTGGATGAGTAGATGGATGATGGATGTTAGGATATACATTCTTCTTAACTTGGAGATTTCGGGGATGAAATCCTTTGTGTAGGGAAAATATAACACCCCGTAATTTTACCAAACATTATAATGATAAACTAAAGAATACTTAATTAAATATCCGTAATTAAGTAAAACTAGTTGTGCACTGCGTTCGTCTCGGAATTCTACTTAAGATAGACACCAAGTTTGCATAAAACAGACATCGTACGAAGAAGATATTAAGTTTTGTAGTTTGTATACGCATAAGAGAATTGTATATATACAAAACAATTCAAAATAGTTCAAAATAATTCAAATCAGAGATGCGGGACAAGACGGGAATTTGGACCGTTGGAGGTTGACCCCACCCTAGGGTGTCGACCCATGGGTCGACACCATAACAGGGGTGTCGACACCCATGCCGACACCCTCCAGATCCGAGGTAGATTCAGTTATGTGTATCTGGACTTGTTTTCTGACCAAATTCATTGACCCTAGCTATAAATATGACCTTAACCCCATTATTTTATTCATCTAAATCATTGGCAACAATGAGATGCTACCCCAACTTAGAGTAAAATAGCTTATTCTTCTTCAATAAACAAGATATACGAATTTAGATATCTGTGCTACAACATCTGCAATCATTCTTTTGTTTCTTAGATCCAATCACAGTGAGTCTATGTTAATTTTAGATATAAACACCTAAAATGTAATCTTGACATGCCTATAAGTGTGGATCAAAGCCTATGCCTATTAGTAATATGAAACCATACCAGATCTGTTATTAATTGTATATCTAATTCGCTGTTTAGATCACATCATGCATGCTTATGATATCCCTGTTCTGTTCATCATGTCACCTTATGCCTATTATGTTAGTTTGCCTAATCATGTCACTATGCCTATTTTGTTAGTATGACCAATTCTATCGTCATATGCCAGTTTTCATTTGCTATGCCTATTCTTGTTCTCTTCTCCCCCTTTTTCCCTTTTTGTTTTTATAGCCAAGCTACCTTCGAGCCTAGGCCTATCGGTGAAATACGCGAATGCGCGAAATTGGGAATGATTGGGAATGGTTAATTTTGGGTATAATTCATATTATAAAACATGATTGGGAATTTTGAGCATAATTTGGATCTTGAACTAAGACTTGGGATTTGGGAGCATAATCTATATCTTAATTTGGGGCATGACTTGTATCGTAGATCAAACAAGGATTTGGGGAATAGTGAACATGAAAAATGGTTAATAATGAAGATGCCTAGATTTATAGTAATTAGAAACTGTAATCGCACTTAGACACGAGGTTAGATTACACTTGCGGTAGAAGTCTGCCCGGAACCGCCCGGCATATCCCGCGACCATAAGTGGTGAATCTAATGTGAGGGGTCTAAGTGCATAAATGTACACGGGACGGTGCTAAAACACGAGGTTAAGTCCGAATTGTGGAAGAAGTCTTCCCAGACCCAACCGGCATATCCAGCATCCACAAGTGGTAGACTTAATGTAGGAGGTCTAGCGCATTATAACCATGAATGAATAAATGGTGATGAACTTGTAATACTTCACATGTTTGAATCCATAGGGATTACATGAACATGTTAACATGAGTAGGAGTTAAGTAAACTTGCTTGGAACAGTGAGAGGGTTAAGTAAATCTTGGGGCGGTGGGTAATATATATATATATATATATATATATATATATATATGCCCACAAACTTAACCTGTGGGCTTATGCAATCTTGTTAAACTAGTAGGCATAACCTTTTGAAATCCTAGTAGTGGGAATGCAAGCCTAAGGGGAAGCTTGTATCATCTGGTGTGTGGGATCCGTTTCAGTCAGTAACCCATATAGGTATCAAACGAGTACTCTGAATTAGGTCGGAGTTGAGGCACGTCTACTGAGCTGATTATAATAGGTAACTTGGGTAAAGGTGTCTGACGGCGCGTTCCATTGGGCTCATGTGCGTGCATGGGTCTGCCTGCTCCGGAAGATAAGACGCTGTGGCATCAGTAGGTAAAGCCGTGCATCTTGGAAATAACGGGGTTGCCACTTTAGGAAGTGATACATCATACTATGGGGCCGGCACGGGTGTTTACGGAGTTAGAGAACCGATCGATTGGGGTAGTAATTAATGTACATCTAGTGTCGCCTATTTAGGAGCCCATTATTATCGATGGGTTAACACCCATCAGTTCTGTTGGGCTACCTATTATTATATGGGGTAAAACCTCTCACTAGAAGTACACCTAAGTTTACCATCTTGTACTTGTTGTGAATCATCTTGTTTCGGTTATACTAGTATTGGTGCTGAGAAAAGCATTAGAGAAGCACAATACATTTTCTGTTCATCATGTTTACCTTGTTATACTTGCCTTATGACACTGCTATCTCACTCTCCAACTTATATGCCTGTCTAGATTTTTATTTAATTATGTGCTAAAAGTAACTGGATTCGCCAGACTTTATGTCTGACCTATTTTGTTTCCTCCTCGTTCTCTTCCGTTTCCCCCTAGGTTGTCATGGTGGGAATACTCAAGCTTGATCAGAATTCTTCTTTCATTCTACTTGGAGCTGCTTAGATGTACTACTTGATTTAGTATCTTATCTACTATGGCTATATTTTGGGGATTATGCTTCTTTTATTATTGTACTCTGATGATTTTAGTACAAGACAGATGTTTTAAGTTGATGTACTAGGTTTTATGTATTTCATATGTATGAAGTAATTACGTTTTGGACCACGATGTTTTCTACTTAATAAAATTTTAAATTACGCTGTTAGTTTATATTTGTCTTGTAATATTTTTGTTTCTGTTTATCTATAACGCTTCAGGAAACTTAATGCATTCTCTAAAAGAATGACTTTAACGGACGTAGGGTGTCACAACATGTATAATCAAGTCACATGCACAAGTAATTGTACGCAACAAAAAAAACACATGGAAATGATGCAATCGTGACTATATTAGAAAAAACTAATCTTTTGCCGTTAAGATCTTTTATGTACAGGATATACTACAAGCACTGCCCGCGTTAAACATCGGCCTAACCTACACCGTGGAGAGTAAAACCCCCCTCATGGATGTTGGTAATGGAGGAACAACATGAGCTTAAGCCGGAGTAAACCAAAGTAAACTGAAAGGTACGAAGTGGAATGGTGCACCTCGGACGCTGTTCTATGTTGCATAAGCTACAATAGGACCTCATCTTAAGAGGAGAACGAGTTGTTTCGCCAGAAATGAAAATGTATGGCAGAAAGTAATTCTAAACAATGATGCGCCACATTGAGACCGCAAACTTGAGTAATCGATAACGGATTCATCGCCAAAATCAACACGGGAAGCACTTCATTTCAGGTCCGTCAAACACTTCAAAAGGAGGACCTCAGAAATTGAGATAAGATACACTTCATCTGATTATCAAGGCTTGGTCAAATATTGTCAAAGCAATTAGAAACGCTATGAGCTTCAAATTATGGAGTTCCGGGGAATTGGAGATTGTAATGGCATGTTTCTTCATCTTAAAAACCGATTCAAGGACATATGAGCCATTTTCGCGGCCAAAGCAGCTCAAATATTGTCCATATGTACTTCAATTGATCTGTAGAGTTATACGGCAAGGCAGATAAGTGCAAGTTCAAGGCTAGTCCATTTCGTGTTCCTGAATTGAAGCATCAAGACAATCTTAGTTAAGCAACCTTTGGATCGAATATTCAAATCACTGGAAAATCCAAAGATAAGGGGTTAAAAGTTCAAAAGCATTCCAGATTACGGTTTAATGTAAATGGGTTGTTAGTTTGAATTCGAAACTGAGGATAAGTCATGCCATTGACCAAAACCACATTACGGTAAACTCAAGATCCTGAGAACGGTGCACTTTACATAGTAAGCATTACGATCGGTCAGGTACAATTTATTTCAAAATAAACCCATGAACAGAAAATGAATCAAATTCAAGGAGGAAATGGCTCATGTATGCCAATTGAATTCTGTACGTTGACAGGAGAATCTTGCCAACATGATCCATATTTATTAATAGTGCAATTTATACTGTTTTCACTTCTAATTTGTGGAACTTACCCGTTATCGGTTGGAAAAGTCGATAACGCATCCGCAAGTGGCTCGGAAAGCTTTCCCATTTTACAGGAGCATGGATAGACAAAGGCAATACAGAAATGGAAATGCTATAAGTGTACTTGGATTAATATGGACACTATTAAGCAATCCTAAGTGAACAGCCAGACTCCAATGCCAACCAAAATATATCCTAAAGTCAAATATAATCCACGACATTGATCCAAAATAAGAGTCCACCAAGATGGCGTAAGCAGAAAGAATCAAGCCCAAAACTCAAGGAGAAGAAGGGTTTTCCTTAAGAACTCCTTAAAGCACGAGACTTGACATTGAATCATTAGTTTATTCTTTTGATCCCACTTGACATAAACATCAAACACATGATCTAGCATCCAATCAGAAGCGCCTCAAAAGGATTGAGGTAGAAGTTGCAATCTTGTCACTAACAAAGACGATCCAGAGTAAAATGTGCAAGTAGACATATGATAAGTCAAAGATAATCCCTCGGCAACAAGACCATAGTGGATTCAATTCCAAATTCAATATGTCTAACCAACTAAGTATGGAAACTTTATGCAGAACTGAGTTTGAACCCTTAGGTCCAATGCTTATGGTACCGTTTCAAAGTCTAAGCTAGCTCCCAAAGCCTTGTTATGAAAATTATAAAATCTGGTCGAGAAGCGTGGAACTTTCAACCATCCGTCAATAATGATTTCCCTAGGAAGGTAAACTGATTGATTCCAGAACATTATTTGCAAAGCATGATTAAGTCATTATTCTAGAGCACATCATGTTTACAACAAAATGTACTCTAGGGGCCAAAAGTTTACCCGATTTTGGAGCCAGGCAAATTGAACATAACATATAGGGTTCCTACAGACTTTATATGACTTGAGATTTGGGAGAACACTCATAACATATAAAGGAAGGCTCAAAAAAAGTTTCAAGAGATTTGGACTCAATATCATGGGTCGGCACTGACCCATACCCCATGGGTCGGCACCGACTCATCTACAATAGCTCCCACATCATGAGACCCATATGGAAGGTCCTTAACTTCATGCAGAAGACATTACCAAAGTTTCATGTTGATCAGATAAGTATTGAGTGAGGTGTGAACGAATCATTGTTGAATTATGCTAGTTTCGCGGGAAAATTCGAATAATGAGGATTGACCCAAATTGCTTGAGATTTATGTAAGAGGTCACTCTACTAATCTACAATTCATACGTAAATTTTCAGATCATTTGGTTAAGGCATAAGGAAGTTATGGATTGATCTTCAAAAGGCAAGTTTCGATATAGCATCAAACCGGGTCCAATCAGTACCAAATATCATCTGGAAGCTAAACAAGGTGTGAACATTGTAGCCACAAAGACCAATACCAAAAATGTACTAAGAATGATGGGTCAGCACCGACCATGCCCTTAGTATATTTTGGCATGGAATTTTTGGTGACAAGTCGACCTATCTCGCTGAAGCTTTATGTAGGTAGGCTTGGCCCAACATCTTCCAAAACTCCTATAAATACCCACCTAGCTCCAACATTTAAGGGGACTGATTTCCTTGCTCTTCCAAAGCTTTGCAAACATATTTCTTCATCTCCAGCAGCTATTAAACACCTTCAATAGCAAAGCCTTCTCCAAAGATTGCAGATCAAAGTCACCTAGAGTGGTTATCGTGATTCTCCGATAACCATTAATATTAGTGATTCCCTATTAATCTCTACTTTGGAAATATTGTAATCAACAACTCTGTATCATCCATAATGTATTATAATTGGCATGGCAAGAATCGTAATAAAAGATATTCAAAGTGGATGTAGGCCTTGACAATTGCTGAACCACTATAAAAATTGTGTCTCTCTCTTTACTTTCTGTAACGACCTGTATTCTACACATCATAGGATCGTAGAATATTTATTTCTTTCCCGTATGAAGTCGTATGGTCATGTAACTTTGGGAAACATCTATTAGAGTCATTTCCCATGCTCATGATTTTTGTCGATTTTTAAATGACCATTTTGCCCTTAGTTGGTACTGTTTTGGCCATAACTTTTGATTGGAAAGGAATTTTGATCTGAAACCACTTCCATTGGATTCGTTTGATGGTTTACCTTTTCGTAGAGTGGTCACGATAGCCAAACGGATTTACCGTTTGGGAGATATGGCTGAAATAAGGTTTGGAAGGTGAAAAACTGCTTAACCGGGCCAAATTGGGTGATTAGTGGATAGGCCCATAACCCATTTCAGGATTAGGGTTATGGGAAGGCTGAAATGAGATAGAGGATCATTCCATTTCAGTTTTCTAGCCTCCACTTATCACCAAGGAACCCTAAAAATGGCCTCCAACCTCTAAATCACCTCCAAATCACCTTTTGGTCAAGGATTTGGCTTAGCAACCTCTAATCAAGGAAGATCTACACCAAAGCAACATTGGAGCTGCTGTTTAGCATTGGGATTCATATCAAATCAGAGATTTATTTCAGATCTTAGTTTATTTGTGGCTAAGGTGAGTGATTTGCATAGTTTTGCACTAATTATGGCTAATTAGGGGTGATTAGTGTTAATTAGCGAATTTATTGAAAGAGAAATGTGTGATCTTCTTGAAAAGAAGGGAGCACACATATTTATATTTACGTATATGAAGAAGATTACAATACCAGACTACAGCCTAGAAAATACCAAGAAAACAACACAAAACTATGGCCATCCTCACCAAACAAAAGCCACAAGCAACATAAGATAAAACTATCACAACACAAACACTCCAAAAGAACACACAAATAACTTCAAAGCAAGATCCATCTCCAGACCAATCATCACTCTAGAGAACTCCTCTACTTGCCATAAGATCTAATACGTGTGCTACGACGGACCATCCCCGATCTGGGATAAACTCTTCTGCGCCTGCACCTCCTATTCGAAGAAAGAGTCATATCACAAACAGGGGATTCCTCTCCATTATTCACTTGCAATCCATCCGAGACCTGATCTCCACTCTGGAAAAAAACATCAGACACCGGCTGAGCACATGACAAAGAGACACAGAGAGAGTTAGAGCCCCAACTAGTACACAACCCTGAAAGCACCGATCTCATGCACAACCCCTTATTCATACACGACCAGAGCCCTTGTTTCGTATGAGAATAGCTACTTTTCTTTTTAATCACATGAACTTTTGCACTCATACGTCTTCTCCTCCTTGACAAACAAGAAACCACCTCTCTGGTCAAAAAAGACTCTATACAAACATCATGCTTTCCACCCAATGACCACAGACTAACTGCATGTCTGTCCACCTCTTCCTGCACAGAATTAAGACACTCCATCGAGTCACCTTTTAAACAATCCACCACAGTACAATCTGAAGAAAGACAAACACTATCATTCAACTGTGAGCTAATTGATCCAACATCGTCATCCTCCCCTTCTACATCGTCCAGAACACCAAAGTTATTGTTCAGCTCAATATCATTCACAACATACCCAACATCATCCCCAGAAACACGAGAAGCAACAGTAGAAGGGAAATCGACGCAACTGATCTGATGTTGCATATCCTCCTGAACATCACCAAGCCTTACATCCTTACTCCAATCTTTACTTGCTATCTTAACAAACATATCAGAACTAAAACCTCGATCACCCGAAGAAGATAAACTATGATGTACATCAGGATCCAACATCAATGGATCTAGCCGATCAAACTGACGATAGCCACTCCCAGAACAAGCCATCAAGTCATCTTCAACTATCCCTATGACCTTCTCAATCCCTGTGTCGCCAGCCGCCTCATTCTGATCAACACCCACCTGATAAGAATCCCACCCCGACCACAATTTCAAATCTCCTTCGCCAACCAAGAAAGACAGTAAACCGGCTTCATCACCTCCACAAATCACAACAGAGTTGATTGCAACAAAATGTAACCAAATCTCTTTCATTAACACAAAAACCCTCCCACCAACCTTCATTGTAGATTCAGCAAACAATCTCCTTAATTTCAAGAAATTAAGGCAAAACAAAATAGCGTGATCTATTCTCTCATATGGTCTTGGCAATGGCGGAAACACATCAGTATCAACGCTTTTCTGTTTCCATAATAAGCCATCGACTAGACCTTCTATATGCCAAACCAAAATTAAAATCAAATAACCACCCTCGTTATCTTGTAGTGGAAAAACCGATTTATACAGTTCAGAAAGGGAAATAACCTTCCGGCATATCATCAAACAGTTTGAGAGCAAAAATTCGGAACTTCCTCTAAACTTTTTCGGACAAATAATCTTCTTATGCCCCATATCACCACATTTAAATCATCTAAACAGATTCTTGCAAACGTTTGCAAAATGGCCTGCATCTCCACATCTAAAACAACACTGATCCCTAATTGATTTCCTAAACCAAGATCCCTTTGACTTGGATCCCGAAGCAACCAAAGGACGATGAAGACGAGCCACCGCAGCATAAGAACGGGAATAATCGCCTTTCGATGGATCCAGAGAAGAGGAAAGATTCGAAGAAAGAAAAAGGGAAGAAAACAGTTTCAGATCTTGAAACGATAATGAAGGGGAAGCCGCCGCCATTTTTTAAAGAAAAAGGACTATGTTTTAATTAGCGAATTTAAACATGGTAAAATTCGGGAAAAAATGTTCATAAATTCTTAAATGATGTTTTAGACCTCTGATATGAATTTGGGTTAATTTGGTTAAGTTTTGCTAATCCTATCATTAGTTTCACCTAAACATGCTTAAGGGGAAATGTGGGATTTTGGGTATGTTTGATCCATTTTAACCTATCATATTGATGTTTTGATGTTTGTGGTTAGTTATGCATGTTGCTATGACTGTATGAAATGCTTTATGATTGGTTTCAATAGTTAGAATGGTCGAAAACGTCGTCGAATGGCGTAAACACTTGCTGGAACAGTTTCAGAAAACAGTGCAGGTTTCGGATCGGATCGGATATGGGGCTCGGATCGGATATGTTGAACTGGGCAAGGGATTCGATCGGATCGGAGCCTGACACTTGAGAAAATTGGCAAAAAGGAAGGCCACGCTAACTGAACTGGGATCGGATCGGATTAAGGAGGACGGATCGGAGCGGAAGCACGAAAATGGATCGGATTGGAGCACGTGAAGGATGAGGAGGCGGATCGGAGCGGAAGCACAAACTGGAGGGGGATGGCACCCGACCCGACCCGAGGAGAAACACCCGACCCGAACCATACCAGAAGAAGTCCCGACCCGAACCGATGAAGAAGACCCGACCCGAACCGATGGAGAATACCCGACCCGAACCGATGGCTTGAGGAGGAACCCGACCCGACCCAGTATTGACCAATAACCCGAGATGCAAAGGTAGTCCAATATGGGAAGTTAGAGCTCAGGATCCAGTTGGGAACCGATGAGTTCACTTCATGGTTGGGATTTGCTGCGGGACGAGTGCTAAGGAGTTGTCGACGTTCATAACTTCGATTCACCACTAAAAATGAATGATGGCTACTTATCAGTGCAGTAGGGTCATTATGACCTGAGGGGCAAGGTGATGGTAGCAAGACTACGTTATCAGTGCAGTAGGGTCATTATGACCTGAGGGGCAAGGTGATGCGTAGTAAGACTATGAGCCAGCGCAGATGGGGTGAATAACCCCATGGGGCAAGTGGACATAGTAAGGATTGGTAAGACTATGAGCCAACGCAGATGGGGTGAGTAACTCCATGGGGCAAGTGGACATAGTAAGGATTAGTAAGGCTATGAGCCAACGCAGATGGGGTGAATAACTCCATGGGGCAAGTGGACGTAGCGAAGGATTAGTGGCTACGTTATCAGTGCAGTGAAGCCATTTATGACTTCATGGGGGCAGAGTGATCGTAGCAAGGTATGTTGGGTGATCGAAGTGGTGAATATCGTATGCTTTACGCGCTGAGTGAGAGATGTGAGGATGGATGCTATGTTTGATTGTTTGCCATCATTATGACATGCACACCTTCCCCACCTCCGTATCTTTACACCGTTTGATATGGTACCTTAGAGTGTTGTACAGTATGTAGTGCTAACTCTTTGGTTGCAGGTCCAGGTTCAGGTATGTTTTAGTCTACCTGTTATTGCTCACTTTAGATGCTTATCGCTCATACCAGGCTTTATGTCTGACCCAGAGTTTTATGTCTCCTCTTATTACTCTGGGTGCTCACACGAGCAGACTAGAGACAGGTTAGCTGGTGGTGCGCGAGTAGCTGATTCGGAGGCGGGCAGGAGGCTTCCACGTATGATATATATATATACACATTCTCCCTGTGTCGTTGGTGGTCGCTACTTGGGCATTAGTAGTGTACCTCATTTATCTTACTTTTGCTTTGAGACAGTTTGAAAAGTTGTAATAAGCTGTATTTTGGATTTCCGTTGCTATGATGCTTAGTTCTGGTTTACAGCTTATGCACGGTCTCTCCTGTTTTATGTCAAGTATATTATTATTATATTTTGTTCTATGCGCTGTGAGACATTCTACAGGTTCTTTGTTAGTTCATTTCATTATTCCCTTTTCCTTCTGACGACCGGTTCTGCGCTAACTAGACATGTGTACAATGCACCTTTGGAGTAAATGTCGGTGGGTGCGGGGCGGGCCGTCACACTTGGTATCAGAGCTCTAGGTTGCGTAGTTAACCTAGGGAAAGACACTAGGGAGAGATAGTACGTATATGAGAGCGCGTATTTGTGTTTACTTTGGTTTTCAAAAGCTATGTATATATATACTATTAGTAGTATAAGAATGAAGTCGCACTGCACTAGCACCACTATGGGGTCGTTAATCGTTTCCCTTTTTCAGATTGACGATGAGCCGAGACACGAGGGGTGCTGGTAGAGGGACCAACCAGGGGAATGCCGCTGACATGAGGGCGATGTTTACTAACCTCATGAGAGACATGCTTAGAGAAGTGCAAGGGGCAGTTCCCAATCCCGGAGTTGGTGTTGGCCCAGTAGTGCAGGCGCCTAGGGTCGATTTCGCCAAGTTGTGCAAAGATTACACTAATCTTGGTGGGAAGCCGTTCCACGGGACGGAGTCGGCCACAGATGTTCAAGACTGGATGGATAGCTGTGACCGTATCTTTGATGACTTGGGTCTTGAGGATGCGATGAAGAGAGGGCTAGCGTCTCGTCAGCTGCAAGGGCGAGCGATGAATTGGTGGAATGCCATTAGAACAGCTACTCCAGAGGACCAGGTTACTTGGGATCAGTTCAAGGCTCGCTTCAGCGAGAAGTTTATTCCAGCTGCCCAGAAGTCAGTATTGTTCAAGAGGTTCTTGGAACTCAAGCAGAACGGAAGGGCAGTTTCTGATTATATTGCTGAGTTCGACACTTTGTCGAAGTATGGACTGTCTCTTATCGATACTCCTGAGAAGAAGAATGAGAAGTTCATTACTGGTTTGGATGGATACTTGGGGGAAAGGCTTATCAACCACATCGATGAGACTTTTGAATCGATCGTGGGGAAAGCTTTGAGATCAGAGAGTCTTTACCCTAAGTCAAAGACTGAGGCTGCATCTGCAGAAGGGCCAAAGCCGCAAGCAGGCGGTGGAGGCAAGAATAACTCTCAGAATAAGAGAAAGCAGGACCAATCTAAAGGTGGTCAGAAAAAGAGCAAGAAGGATGTTGAGTGCTTCAGCTGTGGTAAGAAGGGCCATTATGCTAAAGGATGTCGGGCCAAGCCAGCGGAAAGGAAGTGCTACAACTGTGGTCAAGTGAGACATCATAAGGATAAGTGTTTGCAACCTCTTAAGGAGAAGCAGATTGTGAAAGCATATGCTATTGATGCTGTTCCTTCTTCGTCGAATGCCCCATCTGCGGCGGAGAAAGGAAAGAATGTTGTTATTCAAGGTATGCTTTCTATTTATGATGTACCAGTTCGAGTTTTGTTTGATACTGGGGCTTCCCGTTCCTTCATATCTAGTGACCTGGTAGATAGGTTGGGACTGGAACCCGAGATAGTCGGTAGACCATTGGTTGTGGCGAACCCGATTGGTGGTTCGACTAGCCTTAGTATGATTTGCAGGAATTTGGTCTTATCGAGTCATGGATGTATGTTTGTATGTGATTGCTTTGTTTTGGGCTTTACTGGGTATGGCATTATATTTGGGAGTCGATTGGCTCCAGAGATACGGGGTGGTGGTAGACTGTGAGGGCTTTTTGGTGACAGTGAGGGCGGATGATGGGCGGAGGGTAGTGTTTGGTAGCCTACCTAGTGATGGGGTTATGGCTAGTTTTGTAAATTCCCTCGACATCCCGCAGGATAAGTTGTCAGATGTGCCCGTGGTTGGCCAGTATCCGGACGTCTTCGAGGAGGTGACCGGGCTTCCACCACACCGAGAGATTGAGTTCCGTATTGATTTAGTGAAAGATGCCAGACCGATAGTGATGCCACTTCGTCGTATGGCACCAAGGGAGCAGCGAGAGCTCGGGGTGCAAGTCAGCAATCTTTTGAAGAAGGGATTTATTAGAAGGAGTGTCTCCGAGTGGGGAGCACCAGTTGTGTTTTCCACTAAGGCAGATGGTTCCCTTCGTTTGTGTGTGGACTATCGCGATTTGAATAAGGCGACGAGGAAGAATAAGTATCCTCTACCGCGGATAGATGATTTGTTTGATCAACTGGAAGGAGCAAGAGTGTTCTCCCAGTTAGACCTCGCGACAGGATTTCGTCAGCTTCGAGTAGCAGATGAGAGTATTCCGAAAACGGCATTTAGGACGCCGTCTGGATTTTATGAGTGGTTGGTCATGCCATTTGGGTTGACCAATGCACTAGCCTACTTTGTGGATCTTATGAATCGAGTATTCAGAGATCAGTTGAATAAGTTTGTTCTTGTGTTCGTGGATGATATCCTTGTTTACTCAAGGACAGAGGAGGAACACAAGGGACACTTGAGGATAGTGATGGAGGTGTTGAGGAAACACCAATTGAAAGCGAAATTCTCTAAGTGTCATTTTTGGAGAAGGGAAGTGAGATTCTTGGGTCATGTTGTTTCCGAGAGTGGTATTGCCGTGGACCCTGCGAAGGTGGCTACAGTACAGGATTGGCCTACGCCCAAGAATGTAACGGATGTAAGAAGTTTCTTGGGATTAGCTGGATATTAACGTAAGTTTATCCAGGACTTCTCCAAGATAGCAGCACCGTTGACTCAATTGACTAAGAAGAATCAGTCCTTCGTCTGGGACGGAGTGTGTGAAGATGCCTTCAAGAGTCTAAAGGAGAAGTTGACGCGTGCGCCAGTGTTAGTCATTCCTAAGGGGAATGAAGAGATGACGGTATACACAGATGCTTGTGGTACCGGACTGGGTGCTGTATTGATGTAAGCAGGTAGGGTTGTAGCTTATGCTAGTCGACAGCTAAAGCCGCATGAGAAGAAGTATCCTACCCATGATTTGGAATTGGCAGCGATTGTATTTGCGCTGAAGATGTGGAGACACTATCTCTTGGGAGAAAGATTTGAGCTGTTAACCGATCATAAATCGTTAAAGTATCTTTTCTCTCAGAAAGATCTGAATCTCCGTCAGCAGAGATAGTTAGAGTTCTTGGCTTCGTATGATTTTGATATTGCATATACACCTGGGAAAGGTAATGCGGTAGCCGAAGCCTTGAGTAGGAGACATGCCAGCTTAGGGGCAATGTTTCTTGAGTGGAAGCAACTGGAGTATATCGCGGGGTTTGATTTCAGACCAAAGTGCGAATTGGATCCAGTCATGCTAGCTAGTTTGACGATCAGACCCACTTTGATAGAGCGGATTGGTTCTAGTCAGAGGGACGATCCTAACCTATTAGAAATCATCTCCAAGTTAGAGATGGGTATCGATGAGGAGATGAATGTATATGGGCTTGATCGAGATGGATGGCTTCGGAAGAATGGAAGACTAGTTGTGCCCAACGTGAATGGTTTGAGGGATGAAGTGCTTAGAGAATGTCATCACTCAAAACTAACTGTACATCCCGGTGGTAACAAGATGTATCGAGACATGAGACAGACTTACTACTGGGAAGGGATGAAAAGAGACGTTGGGAAGTTTATATCCAAATGCATGAATTGCCAGCTAGTTAAAGCCGAGCAAAAGAAGCCTAGTGGTTTGTTGCAACCATTAGAAATTCCCGAATGGAAATGGGAGCAAGTCTCGATGGATTTCATCGATGGTTTACCAAGGACTGGATCGGGATATGATAGCATTTGGGTAATTGTGGATCGATTGACTAAAAGTGCAAGATTTATACCAGTCAAATCGACCAGAACGACAGCCAAGTTGGCAGAACTGTATATGAAGTGGGTAGTGAGATTTCATGGAGTACCCAAAAGCATTGTGAGTGACCGAGACCCGTTGTTCACTAGTGGGTTTTGGAAAAGCTTACAAGAGGCTCTAGGGTCAGGATTACATCTCAGTACCGCATATCATCCTCAGACCGACGGTCAAACGGAAAGGGTGAATCGTATATTGGAAGATCTCTTGAGAGCTTGTATATTGGATTTTGGTGGATCGTGGGATGACCATTTGCATCTAGTAGAGTTTGCATATAATAATAGCTACCAATCCAGTATCGGTATGGCTCCATATGAAGCTTTGTACGGAAGACCGTGTAACTCACCATCATGTTGGATAGAGACTGGCGAGAAGTTTGTGCTTGGACCAGATGTGGTGAGAGAAACTTCGGATAAGATTAAGATCATTCAGCAACGAATGAAAGCTGCCCAAGATAGGCAGAAGAGTTATGCTGATAAGAGGAGAAGAGACTTGAAATTCTCCGTTGGTGACTTGGTGTTTGTCAAGATCTCTCCGTTAAAGAACGTGATTCGATTTGGCAGGAGAGGCAAGTTAGCACCAAAATTTGTTGGCCCATTCCCTGTCCTTGAACTAGTCGGGAATTTCACATATAGAGTTGGCTTACCAGAGAAGATGGCGGGAGTTCACAATGTGTTTCATGTTTCCCAATTAAGGAAGTTCGTTCACGACTCAGATATGACTATTTCACCTGATCAGTTAGAGGACTTCGAAGTAGAACCCGAGGCGGTTGGGAACCGCAAGCCGATTCGTATTGTGAGGCACGATACGAAGCAACTTCGAAGGAAGGCGGTGAAGCTAGTCAAGGTTCAGTGGGGCGAGGACGAGAATGATTGTACTTGGGAGACAGAGGAGAGCATTAGGAAGGCATATCCAGAACTCTTTGTCTGGTAAGATTTACTTTGCAATTTAGTTTTCCGCATGCTAGGGTAGACTTGTTTTGCTTGTTTGCATGCTTGATTGTTGTTTTATGATTGATAGGCATGCGGGACCTTTGTGTGTTTTGATTAGGGAATTTCGGGGGCGAAATTTCTTAAGGGGGGGAGAGTGTAACGACCCGTATTCTACACATCATAGGATCGTAGAATATTTATTTCTTTTCCGTATGAAGTCGTATGGTCATGTAACTTTGGGAAACATCTATTAGAGTCATTTCCCATGCTCATGATTTTTGTCGATTTTTAAATGACCATTTTGCCCTTAGTTGGTACTGTTTTGGCCATAACTTTTGATTGGAAAGGAATTTTGACCTGAAACCACTTCCATTGGATTCGTTTGATGGTTTACCTTTCCGTAGAGTGGTCACAATAGCCAAACGGATTTACCGTTTGGGAGATATGGCTGAAATAAGGTTTGGAAGGTGAAAAACTGCTTAACCGGGCCAAATCGGGTGATTAGTGGATAGGCCCATAACCCATTTCGGGATTAGGGTTATGGGAAGGCTGAAATGAGATAGAGGATCATTCCATTTCAGTTTTCTAGCCTCCACTTATCACCAAGGAACCCTAAAAATGGCCTCCAACCTCTAAATCACCTCCAAATCACCTTTTGGTCAAGGATTTGGCTTAGCAACCTCTAATCAAGGAAGATCTACACCAAAGCAACATTGGAGCTGCTGTTTAGCATTGGGATTCACTTCAAATCAGAGATTTATTTCAGATCTTAGTTTATTTGTGGCTAAGGTGAGTGATTTGCATAGTTTTGCACTAATTATGGCTAATTAGGGGTGATTAGTGTTAATTAGCGAATTTAAACATGGTAAAATTCGGGAAAAATGTTCATAAATTCTTAAATGATGTTTTGGACCTCTGATATGAATTTGGGTTAATTTGATTAAGTTTTGCTAATCCTATCATTAGTTTCACCTAAACATGCTTAAGGGGAAATGTGGGATTTTGGGTATGTTTGATCCATTTTAACCTATCATATTGATGTTTTGATGTTTGTGGTTGGTTATGCATGTTGCTATGACTGTATGAAATGCTTTGTGATTGGTTTCAATAGTTAGAATGGTCGAAAACGTCGTCGAATGGCGTAAACACTTGCTGGAACAGTTTCAGAAAACAGTGCAGGTTTCGGATCGGATCGGATATGGGGCTCGGATCGGATATGTTGAACTGGGCAAGAGATTCGATCGGATCGAAGCCTGACACTTGAGAAAATTGGCAAAAAGGAAGGCCACGCTAACTGAACTGGGATCGGATCGGATTAAGGAGGACGGATCGGAGCGGAAGCACGAAAATGGATCGGATTGGAGCACGTGAAGGATGAGGAGGCGGATCGGAGCGGAAGCACAAACTGGAGGGGGATGGCACCCGACCCGACCCGAGGAGAAACACCCGACCCGAACCATACCAGAAGAAGTCCCGACCCGAACCGATGAAGAAGACCCGACCCGAACCGATGGAGAATACCCGACCCGAACCGATGGCTTGAGGAGGAACCCGACCCGACCCAGTATTGACCAATAACCCGAGATGCAAAGGTAGTCCAATATGGGAAGTTAGAGCTCAGGATCCAGTTGGGAACCGATGAGTTCACTTCATGGTTGGGATTTGCTGCGGGACGAGTGCTAAGGAGTTGTCGACGTTCATAACTTCGATTCACCACTAAAAATGAATGATGGCTACTTATCAGTGCAGTAGGGTCATTATGACCTGAGGGGCAAGGTGATGGTAGCAAGACTACGTTATCAGTGCAGTAGGGTCATTATGACCTGAGGGGCAAGGTGATGCGTAGTAAGACTATGAGCCAGCGCAGATGGGGTGAATAACCCCATGGGGCAAGTGGACATAGTAAGGATTGGTAAGACTATGAGCCAGCGCAGATGGGGTGAGTAACTCTATGGGGCAAGTGGACATAGTAAGGATTAGTAAGGCTATGAGCCAACGCAGATGGGGTGAATAACTCCATAGGGCAAGTGGACATAGCGAAGGATTAGTGGCTACGTTATCAGTGCAGTGAAGCCATTTATGACTTCATGGGGGCAGAGTGATCGTAGCAAGGTATGTTGGGTGATCGAAGTGGTGAATATCGTATGCTTTATGCGCTGAGTGAGAGATGTGAGGATGGATGCTATGTTTGATTGTTTGCCATCATTATGACATGCACACCTTCCCCACCTCCGTATCTTTACACCGTTTGTTATGATACCTTAGAGTGTTGTACAGTATGTAGTGCTAACTCTTTGGTTGCAGGTCCAGGTTCAGGTATGCTTTAGTCTACCTGTTATTGCTCACTTTAGATGCTTATCGCTCATACCAGGCTTTATGTCTGACCCAGAGTTTTATGTCTCCTCTTATTACTCTGGGTGCTCACACGAGCAGACTAGAGACAGGTTAGCTGGTGGTGCGCGAGTAGCTGATTCTTAGGCGGGCAGGAGGCTTCCACGTATGATATATATATACACATTCTCCCTGTGTCGTTGGTGGTCGCTACTTGGGCATTAGTAGTGTACCTCATTTATCTTACTTTTGCTTTGAGACAGTTTGAAAAGTTGTAATAAGCTGTATTTTGGATTTCCGCTGCTATGATGCTTAGTTCTGGTTTTCAGCTTATGCACTGTCTCTCCTGTTTTATGTCAAGTACATTATTATTATATTTTGTTCTATGCGCTGTGAGACATTCTACAGGTTCTTTGTTATTTCATTTCATTCTTCCCTTTTCCTTCTGACGACCCGTTCCGCGCTAACTTGACATGTGTACAGCGCACCTTTGGAGTGAATGTCGGTTGGTGCGGGGCGGGCCGTCACACTTTCCATTTCTTACCTTTTTCCATTTATTTTTATATGTGCTATACAGTTTTCCGCGTAATGAGGTAGTGCTTTCGCTAAAATTTGGTGTTAGTGTCGTTTTTGGCATTAAAACTCACCATTATTCTATTGTATATTTTTATCATATTTCATCCTTATGCTAAGAGATATACGACCAATTTTTTTCTTCTTTATTGATCGTTTCATATCACCCTAGCACACGTGCAATACATCTTTCCCATTTTTGGTATAGATGGTATGGGGATGTCATCACATCTGGCATTAGAGTTTTGGTTATTTGATTGACCAAAGTCAATAAAGGGTGTATGCTGAGGAAAAAACGTATTTATACATGACTTGGACCTAAACTCTATAATAGTATATAATATATTAGCATCAACTAGAGTACCATTGCAACTATTATTTTCAAGTGGGTAATCACTCTTATTACAAATAAAGAATGGATCAGAACATAAGGAGTGCTGTTAGAATAACTCTGCTTCAAAAGTTGTCAAAGGAGAAGGTGGATCAAGAGTGGCTATACTTGATTATCAATCTAGTTCGGGGGTGTCGATGATGCAAAGGGCTCAAACCACACTTGGAGTAGTGATAGATGATGGTGGTCCTCATATGCAAGCACTTAGGATAGTTTTTGCTAGGACGTGAAAGGATTCTTCTTCTTTGGGAAGCCTACCATTCTTGAGGACCGAGTTTGCTATTGATGTTTTGTATTGGTTGGATACCTGTGATCACAACTTTAGTAATCTTCGCATAGATGATGCTAATAAAGAGGAAGCATGCATCTAGACAATTTCAAGGGAGAGCTATGAACTGGTGGAATGTTGTGACCATTACAACTCCAGAGTGTTAAATCTCAAAGGATTAGTTTATGGCTAGGTTTAAGGATAAGTGTAACAGCCCGCACCTCCGTTCATGCAAGATATTGTCCTCAACTTAGTCACCGTATAGGTGTGGGGTTTTGGTCCTCAAAAGGCCTCGACGTTAGTAAGAGATGGGCTCTACTATATAAGTACCCACTTCACACATGTTTCCATGATGTGGGACTTATGGGTGTTACATTCTCCCCTCCTACAGAGTCCAACATCCCCGTTGGCTCACAAACACCTCACCCAGGCGTTGTGGTCCACACAGGAGCCACAATTCCGGTTGGGTATTGACTCTGATACCACTGTAACAGCCCGCACCTCCGTTCATGCAAGATATTGTCCCCAACTTAGTCACCGTATAGGTGTGGGGTTTTGTTCCTCAAAAGGCCTCGACGTTAGTAAGAGATGGGCTCTACTATATAAGTACCCACTTCACACATGTTTCCATGATGTGGGACTTAGGGGTGTTACAATAAGTACATTCCAATGTTCTGACATTCCATTCAATTTTAGTGATTTGTACAGCAGACACGAGGGGAAATTTTGTGTCTGAGTATGTAGCTAAATTTGAAGCCCTCTCATAATACAGAATGCTATTTGTAGATAATTCTCAAAGGAAGAATGAGAAATTCATTATTGGTCTTGACATGTACTTAGGTGAGAAGTTGGAGGATCATATTGTAGTTTTTTTAAAAGCTAGTTGAAAGGACCTAAGGCATGAGAGCATTTTTCCTAAATAGGCTATTATTACAATTGATGTTATTGGAAAAGAGGAGAGTAGGGAGATAAAGATAAATAGAAATGGAATGGTAAAAGGAAGCCGGTAGTAGCAGGAAAAAAAAAGGATAAGAATGAAGTGGCTTGCTTTAATTGCAAAGAAAATGGTCATTTTTTGGACAGTGTAAAACCAATAAGTGGAAAAAGTGCCTTAACTATGACAAGTCTAATCATTTGAAGAAGAGTTGTCTAGAACTTTGTAATGATAAGAAGATTGTTAGAGCATATGTTTTGGCTGCTGTGCCGACTTATTTCTAGTGCTCCTTCTTCTAAAGATAGGGGAAAATAGTTGTGTATGAGGTATGTTTTCTATTTTAGGTGTTTCAATTAGAGATTTGCTTCACACTAGAGCTTTACATTCATTTTTCTATAGTCATCTAGTATTTATAATTGGTTTGGTACCTGAGATAGTCGATAGGCCTTTGATTGTGACTGACCCCGTAAGAGTGGTATCTGCTAGTCTTTGTATGATTTGTTACAATGTATTATTATTGAGTCATCGTTTTTCTTTTGTGTGTGATCACTTTATTCTAAGCTTTGCTGGATTTGGAATCATTTTGGACATGGCTTAAGAGCTATGCAACTAAAGTTGATTGCAAGAAGCTAAAGGTGATAGTAGGGATGCAGAAGGATGAATGTTTGCGATACGTTGCCTATTAAATGATGGTATATTTGTCATCTTTATATATTCACTTAACATTCCACAAGATGGTTTGTTATCTATACTTATCTCTAGTAAATATCATAATGTCTTCGAGGAAGCAAAGGGATTACCACTACATAGGAAGATTGAGTATCATATTGATTGATTTTATGGAGCCAAACCTACAATTATGACTTTGAGGAAGATGGAGCACAGAGAACATAACGAGAGATAGAGGTGCAAGCTGTTGACCTATCGAGGAAGGGGTTCACTCATAAAAGCATATCTAAATAGGGTGCTCTAGCTGTATTTATGGAAATGGCAGACGATTCATTGAGATTATGTATTAACTATCATAAACTGAATAAATTAATAAGGAATAATATTATCCTCCACCATGGATTGATTATTTATTTAACCAACAGTACAAGGCTAAGATGTTTTTCAGATGGATTTAGCTACTATGTTTCATCAGCATAGAGTAGCTAAAGACAGTGTGGTATTATTGCATTTTGGACTCTGTTAGGATACTATGAGCGATTGGTGATGCCTTTTGGTCTAACTAGTGCTCATATATTTTTCATGGAGTTAATGAATGGTATATTCGGATATCAATTGAATAAGTTCATGAATACGCTTGTATTCGTGCATGATATCTTGATCTACTATGGGGCTGAGGTAGGACACGAAACACATATGATGATTGCATTGGAGATTCTGAAGATGCATTAGTTGAAAGCAAATTTATATTAATGCCACTTCTGAAAGGAAGAAATAAGACTCTTATGTTATGTCATGTCAGGTCAACGGATGACAATGAACACTACTAAGGTAATAATAGTCCATAATTGGGATCAACCAAAGAATGTTACAGAAGTGAGAAGTTTCCTTGGTTTGGCAGGTTATATAAATGCTTCATACAGATTTTTCGAATATAGCTGCATAATTGTCTAAACTTACTAAGAAGAACCAGCACTTTACATGAAATGCTAGATGTGAGCATACTTTTGTAACTTTGAAGGAGAGGTTGGCAAGTGCACTATTGTTAGTCATTCTACATGGGAATAAAGAAATGATAGTATATACTAACGCTTGTGGTACCAGTTTAGGAGCACTGTTGATGCATAAAAGAAAGCTTTCACTTATGCTAGATGACAACTGAATCTGCATGAAAGGAATTACCCTACTTATGATCCTGAATTAGTGGCAATTGTGTTTGCTCTAATGGTGCGAAGGCATTATTTATTGGGAATGAGGCTTGAGTTGTTTGTGAAATGCAAGTCTTCAAAATAATATTCTCCCAAAAGTATCTTAGTCTTTGGCATTTGAAGTGGTGGGAGTTTTTTTTTTTTGCTTTATATGAGTTTGGTATATCCTACACTCCAGAAAGGCGACACAGTTGAAAAAACATTAAGCAAAGACAAAATGATATAGAAGCCATGTTCTTAGAATGAAGCAACTAAATTAATTAGCTGGGTTTTATTTCAAGCCAATTGTGAGTTAGAGTAAGAGATGTTGGAATGTTAATCCATTCGACCAACTCTCATTGAAAGGATTGGAGCTAGCTAGAGGTGAGATTCTAAGCTAGTAGTGTATTATGGAAATGCTAGAATATGAGTACATGAAGCAATGCAAGATCAACCGAGATGGATAGCTTTTTAAAGATGCAAGGTTATATGTTCTGGAGATAAATAAGCTTCGAGATGAAATCTAGATTAAGTGCCATCACTTCAAGTTGACCATTCGTCTTGGTGGTAATAAGACGTATCGAGGCATGAGAATGACTTACCACTAGGAAGGAACGAAAAGGACAATAAAATGTTCATCTTGAAATGTATGAATTACCAACTCATGAAGGCTGAGAAAAAGAAGCCTAGTGGATTTTTCATAGCCTCCAGAAGTTCCTACGCGGAAATGGGGCGAGTGTCCATGAATTTTATTGATGGGTTACAGATGATTAGAGTAGGACATGATAGTATATGGGTAGTTGTTGATCGTCTGACCAAGGGTGCATGATTCAACTAGAACGACATCCAAGTTAGCTGAGTTAAATGTTAGATCGATTGTTCGATTCTAGGACTTCCCAAAAGTATAACAAGTTATAGAGATCCCCTGTTTACTGGTGGTATGGCACCATTTGGAGTTTGGTATGGAAGACCTTGTAATGCACCTTGTTTCCAGTTGGAAGCAGATGAGAAGTTAATGCACGGTCGGGATATGATTCTAGGGAAATCGAAAATGATATAAATCAATCATTAATGAATTAAGGCTTCTTAAGATCATCAGAACAACTATGCAAATAAGATAAATGAAAGCTTCGAATTTTCGGTTGGAGACTTGGTATTTGTGAAGATGTCGCATCCTAGGATTGTTGTCTAATTTGGTAGCAAAGGAAAATTAGCATATGGATTTGTTGGACCATTCCTACCTTTGGAAGAATCAAACAGCTAACCTATTTTAATGATGTACCTCTGAAGATGGTGGGTGTGCACAACATTTTTCATGTCTTTTATCTGTAGAAGTTTGCGCATGACGGGTATTATGATAACATTTTATCAGTTAGAAGATGCAGAGGTTGGGCTAAAAGTCTCAAGACCACTTAAGATGCTTCGAGTCATAGGTAATGATGGGAAATAATTTAGGACGGATATAGTTAAGCTAGCTAAAGTAGAATGGAGCAAAGATGATAACTATCGTACATGAGAGTCGGAGGAGGCCATGAGGATGGCTTATCCTGAACTGTTTGGGTGATATGTCTTATTTCGCATGCCTACTTGCACCATTGTGCCTTATACTATTAAAATTTTGCTTGCTAGATTAGGGATATGATTTGCTATTATGTGTTTATATGCTAGGTTGGAGGTCAGGTTATTTACTCGGTGATGGCAGAAATGTGGGATGCTAGTTCCGCTTGTGTTTGTTTGGGGAGTACGAGGGTGGAAATCCTAGAGAAGGAGGAGGTGGGAGAAGATTATACAAACTGGTTGTTTACATATCAAAGTAACATAAAATAATTCTAATTAAATCATATAGGGTTGTACCATACTAATATTTTGGTATATGATTCCTTTGTTTTACATATCCATGATTTTGCTGAAGCTTTATGTGACCATTTTCCCATTGAATGTGTTGTTTTAGCCATAACTTTTTATAAGGGCCGGATTCGACATTTTATCCTTTCTCGTTGGTTCGAGATGGATGTTTCCAAATCATATGAAGAAATTGTATAAGTAGTTTGAGAGATATGGTAGTTTTAAGTTTTAAACCACTAGCCTGAATTAGAATGGTGTAATGAGATGAAATTAGCATGCCCACTAGTATAATCATCTTTAGTCATAAATAGGAACTGAAAGGATTCATTTAAATATTTCCTTTCATTCTTTTATCTTCCCGACTCCTAGCTCTACTCTAATTCTTCCCCAAATTTACAAATATGCATCCAATTCTTCGCCATATCTTCTCTAACTTCTACTTAGAGTTACGAACTATATCTATTGGTTCGATCTCTTTGTTTTGATTGTATATTCATTCAATTCCTTACCGTTAGGATTAGATCTCCACTTGTTTTCATTAATTTATGGGATTAATTGGAGGTTATGGTATCCTATATTTTTATATTGGATTATATGTTATAAGTAGTAGATTTCATCATCCATATGCCATAAAACTTGATTATGTCAAGTAATTTGAAATCTTATGTAAAATGATGATTGGTATGTTTGATCCTATGTAATCAGTGAGTAATTAACTATGTTTAATGCTTTGTTTGTGATTTTATTTGATTAATTAATGTTTATATGCAATTAATGATTTTGCAAGATTATAATTGATTGAATTTTCTATTTGAATAGTTGAATTGTTTGAATTGCTTGCCATGCATGATTTGTGTTTTAGTGTTGTAAATGTTTTAGGATTTAGGTAGAGGATTGGATCAGTTTGGAGAAGGTACAAAATGCACTCTTGTTTTCAAAATTGAAAGTATGCTCGTAGCTAGGAATTTTCTTTAATGCCAAAAATTATCTCAAAGCTAAGGGTTTACCTTGAAGTTAGGAAGTAAGTTCGAAGCCAAGGATTTATTTTGGAGTTGGAAAGTCAGTTCAAAAGTCAAAATAAGATCTTATCAAATTATTTCAAAATGTAGAAAACAGACATTTTTTTACCATATTCAAAACAGGTCCAGTTCGTTTGAAGTTATACGACTTGGAGTGGGAATGTGTGCTTCAGATTGATTCAATGATTCAAAGCAAGATAATTTAAACCTAGTGAGTGATTCAGAGCAAGGTAATGCTTTAGGAGTGATTCAAGGGAAAGCGGATCGGTGGTTCCAAGCATGGAAAAGGTGATACTAAATGACTACAGGTTGGTACGTTGATTCGAAAAAGTAAACCTGGTATTGATGAAAAATGAAGTAGCTTCAAATTGATGCAAAGCGAAGTAGCTTCAAATCGATGCAAAGCGAAGTAGCTTCTAATCTATACGTAGAGACTTTGAATCGATGTGAAGTGAAGCGAATTTGGATTAATGCAAAGCAAAGTGACTTTGGATCGACGTTTAAAGTGAAGTAAGCCTTTGTGCGAAGAAAATCATTCAGTTATGCGCTTTGAATCAAGAAGTGGTGTGATTTAACACTCGATATAGTGTGTTTAATGCAATCTTGGATCATAGCAAAGTGGTTGATTCTTCAGTAGGCAAGAGAAAGCTGTGAGACCCATAGGGTGGTATGGTGAGGTCTTCAAGGTTGTACTGGTGGCTTGTTGATTTCTTCTATGGATTGGAAGTTGACATGATGAAGTTGTGACTCTTTGATTGAAAACATAGGAATTAGATTGAATCAAATAAGTATGTTAGGGAGTTCATGATGAAACGAGGTAGAAGGATATTAGGCTGGTTTGCGTAGGACTCGGAACTAAGATGGAGTAGTTGATGTTATTATGATTGGGTCTGCCCAGGAGTCATTGATAGCTTGAAATGTTCTGGTCATTGGCTCAAAGCAGAGGTATCATCTAGACGCCCATTAGGATCGATGGGGATTGTCATGTACCTTGGATCACTTGTAAATGGACTAGTGTTGGACAACTTGGCCCTAAAGAAACACGTTGAACATGTAGGTTTCATAAACACGATAGTTAGTCTAGAACCAGGTTTTTTTATTAGCCCTTGGCATAAGTGAGGATAGTTATATGGGTTATCAGTGTATTCAAGGCTTTAGAAGGTGATAACTAGGATCTGTTTGATGCATGCTATAAATGTTCTTTCTCTTTCTCAGGATAGGGTATCACCTTTAGGATACTGATGTAGCGAGCATCTACTTTTCTAGTTATTTGATAACATATATTACTTATTTATTATGTTCTAACTCTATAGTTATAGAGATTGGACCTTTGTGAGACTCAGTCCTATCTAGTAGCATATTTTCTAGTATAACTTCTGATAGTAATTTATCCCTCAAAGCAGACTATTTTTTAACCCTGGTTTTATATTTCCCATAGTACTGGCTGCTCAGCGACGTTGCTGAAGAGTATACTATACTGCTGGTTTTGCTAGTGCTATAGCAGTTCGGAAGGTGAGGTAGAGGAGCTTGGTGTATTACTCTATATAATTGATATTTTTCTTGTTTAATTTTTCTTATATACTCTTACATACAGTGAGTGCTAGTTGTATATAACTCGATCATTTTATCGAGATGATGATTCACTTTTTTATATCTCACTACCATTCTATTGCATTTTTTATTATATTTTATCTATGTGCTATGAGATATACGACAAATTGCATTTGTTTCTTCTCCGATGATCATCCCATATCAACATGACACATATGCAATGCAATTTTCGCTCTTTTGGTGTAGGCGGTATGGAGCGGTCAACATAAAGATTATGGAATGACATTTTCTATAGACATGGGATGAATAGAAATTCTATCCACGTTAATTTTCTATCTTTTTCTTTTCTATGATTTGAGAATTTTGCATTGATTTTAACGTTAGATTTTGTAACACCCCACACTTTTCTACACCCAAATTTCAACAAAAATCGAAACTTAAACACATCCAGGCGTGGAGCATGTATATCTGGTACCTTTCATAAAGGAGCATGAGCATAATCAGAGTACGATAAGATAATTCACAATGGAAACAAAATAGGATAACAAGTATTAACTCAAGTAACTACCTTTTTCAAAGTAAGTCACTTTGCCAATACCGAGCATGAGAGAGAACGAGAACCAAAAGCCAAACTTAAACACCTGTGAGAACCCGACCTTCTCTAGGAAACTTAGGAGGTTGTAATGAGGAGGGGGGTCAGAACAACAAGTTCCGATGACTAAGAAATTTACTACACATGTTATAATACACAGATGTATCCCGTTTGGTTCAACCCAAGATGTGTGCCTAACTAGGTTGGTGATTCTAGCCCAACATAGTAAATGTTTACGCACGATTTTATTACCCATCCCAAAGTACTATTCCTGAATTATTGTACCGAGATCAAACGTTTTACTCATATTTTTGTGAAGCTTTATACCATAACATAACTGGTTATTTAACTGAGAGTGGGCCCTTAATTTCAAGGTTTCTATCTATATCCTCGTTTTCTATTCTTTATTACTTAATGCCTCACTATCAATGATAGATAGGGTGAATTCTCCCTGATCACATAAGACCCTAGACAGACCTATTGGTCACTTATTAACCGTCGATAATTTTCTTAACGCTAACATAAACTAGAGGGCACTAGCTATGGGACCTTCTAGTTAAGGCTTCCGTCATTCACGCATATACCCTTGACCCGCTAGGTATTTTATCGTCCGTTGTACCTTCTAACTGACCTTATTAGATACCCTCCTTAGTCGCTTACTACTACCCATAGGATAGGTAGCCATATCTGACATTTTAATTTCCAGGTTTGGGAAGGCCCACACACATATGCTTTTTAAGACCCCTAAACTGAAAGACCTATTCCTAGGTGGACTCTTCAAATCCTCGTCTCTTAGCCTTTTAGGACCCAAGAAGCGGACTATATGCGAAGGTTATTGGTTCGTACCCCCATTAGCCTATTTTTACCTTTCCCTATTTGGGATAAAGTGGGTTACGTTATTGAGTCATTCCCGTTTAGTCCCTCTACACTGGAATACCCTACTTACATGATTTCTTTTGTCAGGGGTTTTATATGGTTAATAATATTTTCCATTATTAACCTACTAAGTCCAATTGTATCTTCTATTTCCCATTACTATTAATAAGAAAGGTTATATTCCCTTTTCCCTATGATATTTTTATTTAATACCTTCCCAAATTTGGACTTAGCATTTAAACAATAATCAGTATCCCTTAATCCCCATTTTGACACCCATTTACTTTACATTTCTTCGTTTATTGCCCTTTATGACCATAACAGTCATATTTTCCTAAGGCAACCATTTATCTTTAATTTCCATTGATTACAATTAATGTCATTCATGAGCCCAACAACCATAATTTTCCTAAGACATTAATTACAATGGAATATCATTATTTATCAGTCTCGAATATATTTAATTGTTGTACCCCAACAGACATTTCTAATTTTATTTATTTGTTGCCTATTGTAAATATATATATATATATGTATATATATGCACCGGGCCTCTCACATTAAATTGACTACTTGTGGATGCTAGATTTGCCGGTCGGTTCCTGGCAGACTTCCACCACAAGTTGAACTTAACCTCGTGCCTTAGTACATTTACTTTAACGCATTAGACCCCTCGCATTAAGCTGACTACCTGTGATTGCTGGATTTTCCAGTCGGTTCCTAGAAGGCTTATACCATAAGTGAGCTTAACCTCATGTCTAAATGTGATTATAATTCAAAATTCCTAATTGGGGTGTACAACATTCATCTTAAATAAATTTTAGTAATTGTAACCATTATCCTATCATATTCACTTTCCCCATTCAACAATTGGTTACAATTTTTATTTATTAATTTATGGTCGTATTTATAGCAATTAATTACATCGATTGCTATAGATGGTCACTACAAATATATCAACTTAATATGGAATACAATTTACATATATGATTCCATAAATGAATATTTTCCACTCATTCAACATTCCATACAATGTATATTTTACAGTTTTACGTTGATTTGGACGGATAATATATATATATATATTTATTTATGTTTTAGTGCGGTTAACGTAGTTATTATTATTTTTATTTTATTATCATGCAATACTTATTTTTAAATTAATGATTTGGTCAAATCAATTAATCAAACATTCCCTTTTTATATTCAAGCTTGCCAAAAAGTTTTCAAGTTTCACAAGGACCGTTAGCCGTAATCATTGTAAATAATGCCTATTTTGTGGAATTTTGACATATTTACAAATCACAAGAAATATATGTAATATGTATACATTGGAATAGTCGATGCGAATAACATACAAACACATGTATTTATATTTATATGTACCTTTGCACCACTTTTCCCTTTTTAATCCTTTTTGTCATACTTCTTGTGATTCCAAAATAATGCATCTTTATATTTAAGGAGGAAAAAGACATATTTTACGATGCTTAAGCCAAAAACCAACAATATTTGAACATAAACAGAAATACTTCTTTTATTCTTAAAATTGCATAAAACACAAATTTCATCTTTTTTACCCAAATTCACATATTTTATATTTCCAACACCGAACTAAAGTTCTAGAATTGCAACTAAAACTAATTTATGTTTAATGAGACTAATTTCCAGGTCTACAATGTTATGCAATGTCCACAGTAAATTCTTTAACATAATTGCAATATATTTCATGACATAACTATAGGAATAGGTGTAAACAAGTGTAAGAAATCCTACAATTCATTTTATGCATAGCCACAATGTACAATTCACAAGTTTTACACTTTTTAGAACCAGATATGATGGGTGTCAATCTGGTTAAAACAATTTGTTTATTAGATCTGTTAGGCATAGGCAAAAAAATTGAATTTAATACAAACGAGATAAATACATTATTATAAATGTATATATAAATTTCCCACCCACCTTATAGCCTCCAAATTCAATAGTTTGAACCTTTTTAGGCCTATAATCCCCAAATTCTTATAAATCTACAATTTACCTAGAAAGGGGAAAATTCTAGATCTGTAGAAATGTAAGAAAAAGGGAAGAGAGCGAAAAATCTACCGTTGAGCGTCAATTTGCATCCTCTTCCATTTAATCTAATTATCTTCCCAATAATTTGGTTTGATTTGATATGTATGAATATATTTTTGTTTTAGAAATTAGGTTAGAAGAGAAAGAAAAATGGTAGAGCTCTACTGCCTCTATAGATTTGAATGGAAAAGAATGAGGCTATGCCCCTTTATTTATAGGGGTGGAAATAACCTAGAACCGTAAGATCAGTTTTAAGTTATATCCGTCCATTCATATAAAAAATTTACATGACAAAACCCTAACCATCACTGCCTGGCTCGACCAAGCGGTCGCAGCCAGAGGTTGACCGTTTGATCGACCTGGTAGTGAGATGGCCTGGAAATTATACACTACTATATATAATTTATTCTGTTTTATTTATTTTCTGTATGTTTTCGTATTTCGTCTATAACTTTTTCATACAGACTCCGTTCGTGAAACTTCCAAACATGAAAGTTGACCAGAATTCCAAGATGAATGCAACAATTAAAGTTTCGTGGTCAAATTCAATCGTTTGTAGAAATTCATATTTTTGAGCTTCTAATTAAATAATTATTTATTGTCAAAATTTGAGGTTGTTACATTCTTCCCTCTAAAAAGGAATTTCATCCTGAAATTCTAATACCTAGCTATCCTATCCTACACAACCAATTTTTGTACATCCACTTTGCAAACATGCGTATATGTGCATGGTGTACTTAATGCATTTCAACCATAAAATATGCATGCAAGATGATTCTAAATCGAGCCCTCTATATGTATGCATTGAGATTTTTAAAACACTTTTAAAAACATGATGCAAAGCATCCTAAATATACCGACAGTTATATATAAATGCAAATTTTTGAAGATTCTTTTTCATCCATTACCTTCACACAATTACGAGTAAAAGTGTGAAGCAACCAATTTTGCATCCAGACCCTACCATCCAAAACACCACGCAATCTAATCATTTCCTATTTAATCTCTCCTAAACTGGAAAAAGGAAATTGGAGCTAAGATTTATAACATTTATCCTGTTTACAACTTTTTCAATTCCCGCCCTACAGTGGAATTTTCACCTCAGTTTCCCAAAATACTCCAAAAATTTCCATCTGTAGACTGTAAAGGAGGCTTAAAACAAGCTCTAAAACGTAAGATGTGTTATTTAATAGCTCGAGCGCATCGTTGACAAGGTATGTAAACAATGTTCCCAAGGCCAAAACAACCTTCTTCTTGTTATCGTTAACGTTTTTATCATATCGTTGGTCCTATTGCATTGCTAAAACGCACACAAAGTATCCAAACATCTTCCTTACGCTATTCATGCGACCAAGAATCAAAATTTTTCATAAAAATAAATTTCCACTCAAAAACTTCTTGTTTATTTGGAAAATTTCCTTCCAAGGCTGCTTCACCTTCCTATAGAATAAGAAAATGATTAAAATGTTTTTTTTTTCAGACAACATTTTCCAAAAACTTCAAAAAATGTATTTTGCGGAAACTTGAACGATTCAAGTCACATGTTGGCGAAGAAGGAAGTCAATCATGCCAAAAATGTGAAAACTGAAATCACACACAAAAAGACCAAAATAAATTTTAGCTTTAACAAGGAACAATGGTTTATTTATTTATATACCCGTGATGAAATCAACGCAAAATCGGTCCTTTGCTAAATTTTATGCGATAAGGAATTTTATTCTTTCTAATTATAGGACAACTGTTAGTTTAGATATGAAATGAGATTTCATTCAAACTGGCACGCGTGAATGACATAAACATCTCCAAACATAGAAATTTCATTTGCCTAAGCCATGCGATTTAAACAACACTAATAGTTACAAGCACGAATCACCACAACCAAGAACCCATGCTAGAAAGGGATAACAAAAAACAACACCAAGACTCCCAAAACAATTTTATAAACAACAAGATGCCTTGCTCCGAGGCTGGAGCTCAAACCAATTTTTATGATCTTTAATTAACCATGGTAACAAAATGCTCAATCTCGTGTTACAAACACTGCTGGTGAAAAGAAACCTACCACAAAACTGCTTCTCATGGAAATCCACCAAATATTGCCTATAGACAAAACAAATAGGTGAAACTAGGGAAAGAAATTCCATGAGACAACACACAAGCGCAACAAGATGAATCGGATATGATGCGATACTAAATGATGGTTACGCCACCGATCAAACAAAGGATTGATTTCCGCATCATGAGTGTCACGCACCGAATTCGCCCGGCCTCCGAAGAAACGGGAAAATGCAAATTGTATTAGAACATTTCACTGCTATTGCAACAATTTACATCAGAGTACAAGATATCAAGTAAAATAAATAATATACAATGGATATTTTTGGAGATTAAAATACATAAATTTAAATATAAATACAATGTACAACGGAAATACATCAACTAACACAACTGAAGGGAATACATGGATACAAAGCTTTCCGAACATAGCTCCAGCTATAATCCAGGATCATGTGAAAAGAAATATCTACGAAAACCAAAACTACAAGCTGCCCGTGTGGAAAATATGGGAACCCAGAGTTTAGGTTAAAACAATGATCTCCGAGTCAGTCATGGGACTTGTGCGCGAACTAAAACAGTTATTAACTTTATTTTAATGATGGGTAAATCAAGGGACCATGCCGTATAACACGGAACGGGTTTCCTCCCAAGAACACAATAAAACAAACAACGCAATGCTTTGTGAAAAATGAAGCTATTATAAGACTCAGGTCCCATCACACAATGCAACACATGCCGAAGGATAGAGTTTTCCCTTATAATAGCCAAACATGCTTGATACGCTTTAAAACAAATCATTTTGGTATTACTATAACTGCATAGTGTCAAAACAACTTCAAATATAAATGTATCAATCATAGACGACATAGGTACCATATATTATGTCGCCGTACATAGGTTTACAACTAAAACCGAAAGGTCATGTATTGGAAATTGGATTTCCATTATGAGTCAAGGCGAGGGATGTCTCCTTACCGGTTCCGGTCCATCTCTAGTGGGATGCCCAAGACTCGGACGCTGGAGAACCGTTGGATCTTCAGTCCCAGTCCTCCCTTACTTTTGCGGATGAGTTATTCCTGAACAATACGTTTCCCGGTTCTATCGGACCTGTCTCTGAGCCTTTTAGTCATCTCGATATCCGATGCGCCTCGCAATCCAACAACCACATAAGTAAAAATGTTTGGGCTCCATACCATGACACCACTTCTAGCTAGAAACAAACGCATGCAGTCCCTGCAGTCACGATCCCGTTTCTGACTTATACCGCGATGTGAGGCTCACAAATTAATTCTACACACAAAGCTCTGCTACTTAAAGCCGTACTTTGATCATCAACCACAAGGCCCTGGTTTTTAACAAAAGCCTTTATCAATTGCATCTTAACATGCCACATTGTCAATTCATGCCATACAACCGATTTCTATCAATATATAACCTTTAAGCTCGTACGTCTCAGAGAAGGGCGTTAAGCAAGAGAATAAATTCTCCGCCACCAAACATATACATATTTAATAGAAAACAATCAATACAGAACGGAATACAATGTCAGACATAATCCATTTACAAATTCGTTCGGGGTCGGAACGAAACCGAAGACACCTTATTCCTCATCCCATATGTCCAATACAAGAGAGAGGTCCTCGCATATCCGATCGATCTCTAAGTACATCTGGATGACACCACTTATTACATCGTTTTGGGTGTACAGCCCAATCAATACATCAGTAATCTTCCAAACGATGTGAAGGTCTTCAACCACCATCTTCATCGTCGACTTTTTATCTCTGTATCGGTTATTCAGATTGGGTTAAACCCGGTCTTTCCGAATAACTCGCGTATTTTATAATCAAGTGCTATAAAAACACATCATACACCTCATTCCAATCCAGAATATTCTTTTATTCAAATAATCGTTACATTGGGAAATATTTCCACAAATTTTATCAAAGATTTATTTCATTTAAACCTCTTGTTTAAATCTTTCTTTGAAAACCATTGCAAAAAATTTTGTATTATCTTTTAACAATCTTAAACTAAATTAATGTCTATTAAACTAGTTGGGATTATCGAGCCTTACCGAAGTAATCATTTATTTTATTTTTCCAATCCCAACCTATTCATCCCATGGAGCAAAACCGGTACTACTCCATATCTAACATCCATTGTGTTATCGGTAAAATAAATTACCATTTTAGCGTTCAAATCTAATTAAAGATTTAACTATCGCATGGAGTAAAACTGGTGGCACTCCATTCTCGAACATTTCTTGAATTCGGTAAATTTACTTAGATCATTCCCATTTCAGTCTAATTAAAGATTCATTAAAACTCCACTTAGTTTTAATCTATAAAATCATTACTTAATGATTATTCAACTTTAGGAAAATTAATCCTGTCTTTAACTGGGTTAAAGAACCAATGTCATTTAAAACATCATTCACGATAAACCCCAAAATCATCTTCCATCAATAGGGAATCTTCACGGAAATCATAGCAGCATATAATCAATATAAATTTCCATATCGGGCAAATACTACAAACGGAAAAACGGCAAGGCCTTTTTAAATTCCATAAATAGTGAACGCCTTCCTTCACAGAAGCCCATCTCGATTATCACTAAATCGAATTCCATTCAATTCCAATTTCTTTTGTTAAATTAGAAAACTTTATTATGGAGAATTTCCATTAAATCTTAGAATAAAGATTTATAAATTCCAAATCTTAACTTCACTGTTAATCGGGTTTAAGAACTAATGTTGTTTAAAACATTATTCACAATCAAACCAAAATCGACTTCCATTTAATTCCAATTATATTTATTAATTGGAAAACATCCTTAAATCTTAGTTAAAATATTTATTCTTTTCTCGATTAGGTTTAAGAACAATGTTATTGAAGCCACCATTCTCGACAAACCCAAAATCCAATTTGATATTATATACAAGGCTCTAAATAAAAATCATATCGACTTACATTCAATATCAAATTCTAAGACCAGCGGATATCGTATTAGGAATAACGATATCTATATCTTCCAAATTCCTCAACGATATCCATGTAATCACGAAATCCAATATCGAAATATTCCGAAGATTATTTATATTCCAATCCATTCCAATTCATACGTTGGAAAACTCTGGTTAGATTAAAACCATTTCAATTCCTTTCAGTTCTTTATTCTAGTTGTTAGCTAGTTCATTTAGATAAAAAAATCCTTTATCTTTATAAACGTGGAATATTTCATCCAAAATCTTTTCAAATCATTTATTGTGATTTTACATAAGGTATTCGTGTCCATCCGAAATCGGACATCAAAAACATATTTTTATTTTTCATGGAATATTATGTTAAAATATTCGTTATCTCTGAGTTGGAATCAGACTCAATCAATTACCATATAAATTTATTTATATGGATTCCATACATCGCATGTATTCAAAAAAAGTGATAAAAACTATTAAACATTGAATTCACATCCAGAGTGCAATTTTCAGCTGTATAAGCATTAAACAATTAAATAATGCTTATAACAGTCTGTCAATCAATTGGTTGACATACAACTAAACACAAGGGAGATGTGTGAAGTTATTACGTCCCCAGACCCAGGTGGGGTTTTTAATCAACACCCAATGATTATTATTTTCATACTTAGGCGATGTGTAAAATTATCGTCCCAATACCCGTGTGGGGTTTAAATCACAATCATGTGAATTCATTTATAGTTTAATAATAATAGCATTAAAGCTGTAAACATCCATCAATCATCAAACAAATATTGCAATCGCAGGCAATCCATACATATTAAGTTACAAAGATAAATAACTGTAAAAAAGATTTGAGTGAGAGAGTTATCACCATTGTTTCGACTCCTCAGTCTTTGATTGACGTTCTAGTGTCGTTAAATAACGAGGAGAATTTGATTGTTTACATCGGACGTCTTCCTCCACCAAAATTTCCATAAGCTCCAAATCACTACAAATTAGTTTCATTTCAAAGCCCTCGTCGATACGGTTCCAATGGATTCACTTTCGCTGAATTCTGATAATGTATGAAAAAATTATGACCATTTAAAGTAAATTAATTATTTCACGCTTTGTTTTTCCTTGTTTGGTTATATACATTGGATGTTTTCCTTCACCAAAAATTATTATGAGTTCCAAATCACTACAAATTAGTTTCACTGCAAAGATCTCGTTGATACAGTTCCAACACATTTTGTTTCGCTGAATTCCGAGTTCGTATGAAAATGTTATGATCGTTTTAAAATTAAGAATTTTTTTTTCACTGTTCGGCCATTAATGGCCGTGGGAATGCCTTTTGCTTGGCCATTAATGGCTGAATGACTGTTAAACCCCAAATTTTTGTTTCCTAGAAAACATGTTCGAATTGATCTTGTCCAATACCCGAAGGCCTATGATGTTATATACGTGCAAATGAGGCTTCAATAACTCACTTAAGCAACTCATAACACCAACTCTCACGCACAAACATTTATACAAAAGATTTGCAATGATTTTTGATTATAAATTCCAAAACGGGCAAATTTTCCACCCAAAGCTATCAAATGCGATATAGGCGAATTGTGAAGACTTAGAACTTTGCCGAGGCGGCAACGGAGCTTCACAATATCAGCAAATCAACTCATAGCTTACGAATTAGATTGTGTGGACAATCCTAATCATAAATTTCCAATTCTATGAAACTAAAACTAATGAACCGGAAAGTGTATACTTATCTAACCCATTCATATGCATATGCAAACTCAAATGAACACTAAATTATACTTGTACAAGCTAATACCCTATGGCATAGATGTGGGTTCATCTATAACTCACAAAGAACTCACCTATGATTTGAATGGTTGAAGGAGAAGCACACACATAAGCTAGAAAGCAATCCCTCTACATTAGCTCCTCCAGAATCACCACAAATACATACATCAGTGAATATATGTTTTAGGGCAAGAGCAAAAATTTGAAATTTATGAGCTATGGAGATAGAGAAGAGGATAAAGAAGCTTACCCATGTCTTAGAATTGGATTTGCACTAAAATTGAGCTACAGATTGAAAACCCTAGCTTAGGGAATCTAATTTCTCATTCTTATCCCCATTTTTACTTTCATTTTAGAAGAGGAAGAGATAATGGGGAGAATGGGCTGATGGATCACTTAAGTGAATGGGCTAGGTTGGCTAACCAAGCCCCAACCAAGGTGTCGAATTTCCGAATCTCGGAACATATCGAAGTTTATACTTTTCGAACACGCAAACAATATTTTGAACTCAATGGAAATGGTTTCGAGTCCAAATTCATCCATATGTAAAAAGTGATATTTTGGTCATATATCCAATAAAAGAGACCAAATTTCTCCAATCCAAAGGTATCAATGTTTATAGTTTTAAAAGTCGCAAACGACATTTTGAACCCAATGGAAGTGGTTTCGTCGAAAACGGAAGTCGTTTGAAAGGCTATTTTTAAGGGCTATATATAAAATTAATATATATATATATATATATATATATATATCTAAATTCCACATCGATTATTCTAAATTTTAACTTAGGCATAACTTACAATTTATAAAATGAAATCTCAAATTTTCACATTCGTTAGAAAATTACAATTCAAAATATTCCAATGTTTCTTGTTTTCTCCAATTCTGACTTATATTGAATTGTATAGATCCATTCAAAGTTTAAAATCAAAATTTCAAACTACTACGCCATTTCAAGCTCGTTTTAATTAAATTTTAAATTTATACATTCTAACTTCGATTTAAATAAAATTTTAAATCGTTAATTCTCAAAATAATTCATCGAGGATATTTAATTTCTACGAAAATGAATTTTAATTTGGTTCCAAAAATACGGGTTGTTACAATGAGACAAATCCAATCAAAACTTCCCATTTATTGAACGATGTTCTAAGCAGGTCACACGTCTACATGGGTTGTTCGAACATAAATTCCCGAATGCAAAAACTGACATCAAGTAAAAGAGATTTGCTGCAAAAACTCTAAAGTCGATCAAACAAAAGACCATTTAAGTCCGTGTTCAACACGGATTCCTCTAAAATCTCATCGAAATTCTCCTAAGAAAGACCATCCAAAGATAGCTTAATCTTCATCTCTGAAATGACGACCGCCTTCGAAATAACCTATTCGAACAAGGTATAGCAAAGGCGGATGCAGCACAAACACAAATCCTATTCTAAGATCACGAAGCAATGGGCCGGTGCAAGCCCAACTGCCTTCCCAAATTTTCTTAGCCCTAAAGTGGTAAGGCCCTTTTTCTCATTTCGATCTTGGAGTACTAGTGAGTAAGATCTCACTGCTACGTGTGTGTAAGATCGAATTGAGCAACTACGTGTCATATGCCAAGAAATGTTCGGAGAGAAGAAATTAGATCTTGGAGTACTTGTGGGGCACGATCTAATGCTCTACCAAACATGGAAAAAAATGAGGAGACGAGGTGACGACAAGAAGGATAGGAATATGGTTCGGCTAGATGAGGAAGGAAGGACAAAAGAAAGAAGTTAAAGGGGTAATTTGGATGCAACTTTTATGGATGGTTCCTAAGTCCAAGTTTGTAACAACCTGAATTCTGACGTGCCAATTTTTTTTCAAAATTCTAATCCATCGAAACTCATATTGGTTTGTCTGGTATCCTGCAGAAAAGATAGAGATATAAAATATATCAGAGCTCAGAAAACATCTCACAGTGGAATGAACAAAATATAATGTAATCAAAATATAGCCTTACCCAGATAATAATACTGCCTAACCAGTATCCAAAGCTATCATATCTCCGCCACAAATTTAACCTTAGAGTGTGTTATGAGGAGGGGGTCAGAACACAAGTTTTGGTGACTGGATTTAAACTACACATTTTTGATAATCCTATATATACCGTTCAATTATATTTTCTTATTTATTAGGTTAGTTGGGTTAACAACACTCTAGGCTTACATACACATTATACCCATCTACTTCCCAGTGGATTGACCTAACACGGTATATATGTTGCTACCCCTAATATTAAGGTATACCTCATAGTACCCTACTCTCACGGTATCCACCGTAATGCCACAGAAATATACAAAGTCCCTCATCCTACGCCGGAGGGACGTACAGATCTCTATATAACAAAGCTATGTTCCGCATATATTTGCCCTCGCCATGCTACGTAAGTGTATGGACTGCCACCTTCAATCGAATCAGTTTCCATCACAGAGTAGTGCCCTAGAGTCTACAATACATCACCCAGAACAGATATGCATGTATACAGACTTTTTCATGTACGTATCGTCAATCGTACTCGATGTCGTAACCTTTATGATACACCATCCGGAAGTGGTATGCATGTATCCACACATATCTACTATGCACCGAGTCCTATAATGAGGATTTATCAGAAACACAGAACTCGGTTGGGAACTTTTCAGATATTTGTATACACAGATGCTGAGGTCTGCATTTTCAGTGGCTATGGTCCTACCAGACCCCTCCCTCAACTAGTGAAAGACAAACATAATTGAGAGCTAGTGACCAGGCCCAGAGAAAACAACAAACAGTAAAATCCTAATTTGCTTGCCCCTCACCTATAGCCTTGATAGCAAAAGGTCTATGTTCTTTTTGTTTAGCTCTCCATCTTTCCGCATCACGTATTACGCTGACTGTCGATAGTTAGTACCCGACGACTAGCTATCAAACAGATGGTTAGACCCACTAGTAACTCGATAAATGTGGTCGTTACCCAGCCTAGTCATAAGGCAACCGGATTGTAGAATCACTTATGCCACCCTACAGCCCTCTGATTGCCCACTACCGTGACAATCAAGGTATACTCATTGGGTAGAAACGCACAGACCTAACCTCTGCGAGCACAGTCTGAACGTTGTCACAATACAGAGGACTACCAGGAGTACCCTCCACGTCTCAGGAAGCCGGATGCTTCCCTTTCCAGTCCTTCGGACCCAGCAGTATATTAGCAGAACAACAGACAGAATAATCAGATGGACATGCGCTCCCCTCGCATCCCATGACACCGCGATGATCTACCCCATTGGGTTATTTACCTTCAGATGTACGGACTGGTCCAAGCGCTTCAGGATGTGTTATTAGACCCTATTTCTAAACATATGATTACGCGCTTACTCTATCTCGTCATATATCTAGTTAACTTGGTTATTTCCATTCACATTGACTTCTTATTCAAGTTACTATGCTCCACTTTTTTATTAATTTCAGATATATAACTTAATCCATTTAAGTTTATCAATAAGCCTATAACATGTTATTTTCTACATTGTAATCTAAGGTCTGTAATCTACAATCTCTTTATGTTATTCATTATCTGATTCTATAGTTACAACAACATGTTCCACTTAATATGTAATTAAGTATATTTTATCTCAATTCACATGTTTTCTATTTAACAGGTCGCTTATTATTTATGATTAAATATAACTTATTTCATCCCATATATTCACCTTGTGCTTTCTTATTTAATCATGATTCCATCTTACACTATCACCACAACTTGTTGTTGTTTACTTATTAACTTAGTTATCTTAACTAAGGTTTATTAATAAATTTCCTTTCCATTTATTATAACTTATGTTATAATTTCCACATGTCCCTAGGACAAGCCTACCAGTTATATAACATTCTTGTTAATGTAATTAATTATAATAGGTTATTATCATTCCCCGTTCATTTCTATCTTTTTATTGTTGTAACTTTCATTCATTTCCATTAATCCCAACTAGTGCATTTTATTTCAATCCTTTTATATACATATATTTGTATATATGTTTATGCACCAGACCTCTCACATGAAGTCTACCACTTGTGGATGTTGGATTTTTCTGGCGGTTCCGGGCAGACTTCTACCATAAGTTGGACTTAACCTCGTGTCTTAGCACCGTTACATGTACATTTATGCACTAGACCCCTAAAATTAAATTAACAACTCGTGGAAGTTGGATTTGCCGGGCGGTTCCGGACATACTTCTACCACAAGTTGAATTTAACCTCGTGTCTAAGTGCGACTTTAATTTGCTATTAGCTGTAAATTTAGGCATATTCATTCTTCCAAATTTTAGAGTAATCTATTTTTACATGTCACACTTAATATCATATTTAGTCCATTTTAAATTATTAATATGTCGCATGTTCTTCCTAACATGTAATTAACTCCATTTTAAAAGAATAACGTGTAATCATCAATCATGTAATTATTCCAATCTAACAAATTAACATTTTATTATCGTAATTCTTACAGTTACGGGTTCAAGTACATAATATGTCATAGATTAACATGTAATTATCCCAATTTCAATGTAACTTAACTTATAGCATCCGATTAACAAGTTATTAAAACATGTATGTATACAACAGTAATTGTTTCCACATATTTTAAAAAGTTTACATTCCAACAGATTAATCATTCTAGCTGATTTACATTTTAACGGATTAATCATTCTAGCAGATTTACATTGCATATTAACGGGGAATGTCAAACGATAAATATACCATTATAAAAAAGGTATAACATAAATCCGTTCACCTAATTGCTTTCCAATTCATGAATCTGGTCCAGATCTAGCATTCCATGGTTCCCCTAACTGAATTTAGAACCTAAATAACCATGGATCCACAATTATCAACTAAAAGAAAAAGGGAAGAAAGAGGAGAAATCTAAATTGACCAGATCCAAGAATTTACCTTACGTCGAATAGAATTCTGAACACCTTCTTTATTAATATACATTCTTTTCCTCCAGATCTTGAATTAGAATTTTCCTAAACTAATTATTCTATTTTTCTAAAGAGATTTGAAAAGGTAGAAGAATGGCAGAGCTTAGGCAACCTCTCAGAAAATGTGAGCTTTACGCTAGGCTCTGCTAGCCTATTTATAGATGTTTAGGACCTTATCGTACACGCAGCACTGAGTCAGCAATGAATATGGTTAAGAAAACGGTCCTAATTCGGTAATGAATCTACCCGTATCTGGGGTAGGTCGACCCCGACCCCCTTTTTTTTCTACGCGTGGTCTTCAGTTTGAATTTGAATTATATTCATGTAACGACCCATATTTTTACGGTATAATAATTAATTTATTTAATTATGTAGATGTTGATTTGGTAATTTATAATAACTTGAATTAAATAATTTAGAATACTTAATTAATACAAATAATTAAATAATATATTTAATTTCTGAAATAGTCAGAAATAGCTGAATTCACAATATTGTGTGAATTGGATTATTTATAATATTTAATTCAGTTTAGAATTGAATTATAATAACGAATTTATTTTTTAAAATGTCATTTGAATGCGTAATTTATATTATAATTATAATCGAGCTCGAAATGGCATGGCAGTTCGTAATTTGGTGATTCAAACTTTAAACGAATGCACTGAAGCCATTTTAAATCGGATTTCTATGAAACAAGAAACGTTCGGAGCTGGTGAAGTAAAATTTTCTAATGGAAGAGAAAAATTGAGATTTCGTCATGTAGATTGTGAGTTATGCCCAAATCAAATTTTCGAAAAGTCGCTATGGAATTCCTTTATAATTTATAACGATTTATTTATATTATAAAAGTATTTTTAATATAATTTGAATACTGATTTAATCTGGATTTGAAGTGTCGAGTTATAAATTCAGATAGGAATACTTTGGAGCTGTAATATATTCTATGTAAATATATACGATAATATTACATTATTAATATTTAATTTAACTATTTTTAAATATATTAATATTTAAATGGGTTAATTTAGAGCTTTAAAAATAGTCATTTTTGCAAATGAACTGCGTTTTCAACGAAACTAATTTTGTTGGATCCAGAATATTAAATTATTGTTAGATTTCAATTTTCATGATTTTTGGAGTCAGTATGTGGCCGTGCAGAATTTAAAAGTGAAATAAAATCAATATTTTGAATTTAAAAATACGTTGTGTGAGCAAACAGACTCGAAATTCGATGAAACAAGTTTCGTTGGGTCTGTAATGTCGAACTGTAGCTGCACGCCCATTCTCATGATTTTTGGGTATCATATGTGATCATACAGATTTTTAGAATACAAATATAAGTAGTAGGACAATATAAATTAGTATTTAAATATATATGAAGCTTCTTCGACAAGCCAAATCTATCCTATAAATTGTCCTCATCCCTTCTAACCCTAGGTTAATATTTTTCGGTGGTCAAATAAAATCCGCCGCTATGTTTTTCTTCACAAACATGAGGACTTCCTCTTCAGAAAATCAAAGCAAATTCCTAAAATCATCGAACAAGGATATTTGAATTTCCTAAATCCTCCTCTTCAATTCTATATAAGTTATACCGTGTTCGAAGCTTTCTCATTTTTGCTGGAAAAGGAAACCGTGACCTAGGGATTAAATTTTCGGGAGATTGAAGCTTCTGATCGACAAATGAGTATCGTTTTGGGACTTAGGGGATGAAATCGCACTTGCGTGCTCGATTTTGGTGTTGAGCGGGGTGTTTTTGTGTCGATGATTGCCAGCTTGTGACGGGTTTCGAAACGCAACCGCAACTCTAAGGAGGATGTCGAGTTGAGCTTGATGGATGCCGAGAGGTGGAGATGTGGAAGGAGAAGAGGATGGAAGTGGTTTGGGGTGGAACGAGTGTACATGGAGGGAGAACGGGCCAGAGGAAAATCAAAAATGGCAGAGGGAGTTGGTTTTCTGGAGCGACTGTTTTCTAGTTTTGATGTGGGAGAGAAGGACCTATAATGGGTTGGTGCAGATATAAATTGGGCCGATGAAAATGGGTATGGCCCATTTAATAAATTAATTAAGTTATCTTTATTTAATTAGTAGATAAACTTGTAATATTAATATCTTAGCTATACGGTGTCAGACTAACGAAAGGCTAGATCCGTTAGGATTGTATGGACGACGGCTACACCATGGAACTAACTGGGAGTGAATTGGAGCTTGTTACAATTTATAGCGAAATAAATTGTCTGTCTGAATCAACCGACAGTTATCGTTGTTTAGCGATGATCGTCCAACATGAGTAAAAATCACTAACTCTACCCATTAATATTTTTATAACGTATTTTTAGAATTGATAGATGATGACTGATTGTTGTGTGATGATGGTTTGGATGAACTGTTAATTTATTTGGTTGAAAATATAGATATAGTTATATATATAGCGTTAATTAAATATCGATTTTGTTGCTCAGAATATTTCATATTGGAATGAAATTGATGTTAATTATATTGTTTAACATCTGTGGATGCAGGGAAACAGGTTGGAGGGATCGAACTGGATTCCTCAACATTTATGTTACTATTTTTCATATACTGTGATATGTGATGTGATATATAATCTGTTAATGATTATATGTGTTTCGATAATATTGATCCTTATTATTTGGTATTTTAAATACCATAAGAAATACCGGAATGTAAAAAGGGAAATTTCAAAGTGTACATATAAAAGAAAATAAATATAAAATCAAAGGATTTTATAAAAGAAAATATTTATAACATCAAAGGATTTTATAAAAGAAAATATTTATAACATCAACGGATTTTATAAAAGAAAATATTTATAACATCAAAGGATTTTATAAAAGGAAATATCTATAAAATCAAAAGATTTTATAAAAGATAAAAGAAATATTTATTTGGAAATAAATAGAATTATATATAAAAGGAAATATTTATAAAATGAATAGAATTTATAAAAGGAAATATTTGGAAATGAATAGAATTTTATAAAAGGAAATATGTGGAAAATAAATATTAAATGGAAATATGTTTTTCATAAATAAATGGAAAAGATTAATTTAAAGTAGATTTTAAATAGAATTTGTTTTAACAGATAAATTGAGAAGATTAATTTATAAATAATGTTTTTATAAATTAAATAAAATATTTATCATTTGATAAATGAAATATATATGTCTGAACTTATATAGAGAAGTAGAAATCGGTTTTTGACATCGATTTTTGAAATAGAATGTGAACTCAACATTTATAAAGGGAGTTATAAATGAGATTTAAGTGTTAGAAATAAAATGGAGATTTCGTATGAATAATTCTATAAATAGAATTTGGAAATGGGATATTATTTAAAATACGAAATCAAACTTAATGGATTATATAAAAGAAATACTTTTCACATTCGATGTGAATAATGGATTAAAATGAATATTTTATAAATTAAAACATTTACAAGGAAAATTGGGTTTTGAAATAGGAATTCAAATGGGAATTTGAATAAGATAGTAAATAGGGTTAAAATAAAATTTGTCATTCAATTAGAGTTAATTGAATATTAGTTAATCGAATTGAGTTAGTCGAGTATTAGTTAATCGAATAGAGTTAGTCGAATATTAGTTATTCGAATAGAGTTAATCGAAATAGAGTTAATCGAATACTAGTTATTCGAATAGAGTTAATCGAATATTAGTTATTCGAATATTAGTTATTCTAATAGAGTTAATCGAATTAGAGTTAGTTGAAGACTAGTTATCCGAATAGACTTAATTGAATATTAGTTATTCGAATAAAGTTAATCGAATTAGAGTTAATCAATTATTAGTTATTCGAATAGAGTTAATCGAATATTAGTTATTCGAATAGAGTTAATCGAATATTAGTTAATCAAATAAGAGTTAATCGAATAGAGTTAGTCGAATATTAGTTATTCGAATATTAGTTATTCGAATATTAGTTATTCAGATAGAGTTAATCGAATATAGTTATTCGAAGAGTGATTATCGAATATAGTTTATTCAAAGAAAAGAGTTATCGAGTATAGTTATTCGAAGAAAGATTATCAAATATAGTTTATTCGAAGAAAGGAGTTATCAAATATAGTTATTCGAAGAAAGATTATCGAATATAGTTTATTCAAAAGAGAGATCATCGAATATAGTTTATTCGAAGAAAAGAGTTGTCTGAATCAACCGACGGTTATTGTTATTTAACGATGATCGTCTAATGTGAGTAAAACTCACTAACTCTACTCATTCATATTTTTATAACGTATTTTTAGAATTGATAGATGATGATTGATTGCTGCGTGATGATGGTTTGGATGAACTGTTAATTTATTGGGTTGAATATATATATATATAGCGTTAATTAAATATTGATTCTGTTGCTCAGAATATTTCATGTTGAAATGAAATTGATGTTAATTATATTATTTAACATCTGTGGATGCAGGGAAACAGGTTGGAGGGATCCAACTGGATTCCCCCAATATTTATGTTACTATTTTTCATATATTGTGATATGTGATGTGATATATAATCTGTTAATGATTATATGTGTTTGGATAATATTGATCCTTATTATCTGGTATTTTAAATACCATAAGAAATAACGGAATGTAAAAAGGAAATTTTCAAAGCGTATATATAAAAGAAAATATTTATGAAATCAAAGGATTTTATAAAAGAAAATATTTATAACATCAAAGGATTTTATAAAAGGAAATATTTATAAAATCAAAGGATTTTATAAAAAAATAAGAGAAATATTTATTTGGAAAATAAATAGAATTATATATAAAAGGAAATATTTATAAAATGAATAGAATTTTATAAAAGGAAATATTTGGGAAATGAATAGAATTTTATAAAAGGAAATATGTGGAAAATAAACATTAAATGGAAATATGTTTTTAACAGATAAATGGAAAAGATTAATTTAAAGTAGATTTTAAATAGAATTTGTTTTAACAGATAAATTGAGAAGATTAATTTATAAATAATGTTTTTATAAATTAAATAAAATATTTATCATTTGATAAATGAAATATATAAGTCTGAACTTATATAGAGAAGTAGAAATCGGTTTTTGATACCGATATTTTAAATAGAATGTAAACTCAGCATTTATAAAGGGAGTTATAAATGAGATTTAAGTGTTAGAAATAAAAAGGAGATTTCGTATGAATAATTCTATAAATAGAAGTATAAATAAAATTTGGAAATGGTATATTATTTTAAAATACAAAATCAAACTTAATGGATTATATAAAAGAAATATTTTTCACATTCGATGTGAATAATGGATTAAAATGAATATTTTATAAATTAAAAGATTAATAAGGAAAATTGGTTTTTGAAATAGGAATTCCAATGGGAATTTGAATAAGATAGGAAATAGGGTTAAAATAAAATTAGTTATTCGATTAGAGTTAATTGAATATTAGTTAATCGAATAGAGTTAGTCGAGTATTAGTTAATCGAATAGAGTTAGTTGAATATCAGTTATTCGAATAGAGTTAATCGAACTAGAGTTAATCGAATATTAGTTATTCGAATAGAGTTAATCGAATATTAGTTATTCGAATAGAGTTAATCGAATTAGAGTTAATCAAGTATTAGTTATTCGAATAGAGTTAATCGAATATTAGTTATTCGAATATTAGTTCTTTGAATAGAGTTAATCGAATTAGAGTTAATCGAATATTAGTTATTCGAATAAAGTTAATCGAATATTAGTTATTCAAATAGAGTTAATCGAATTAGAGTTAATCGAATATTAGTTATTCGAATAGAGTTAATCGAATATTAGTTAATCGAATAAAAGTTAATCGAATAGAGTTAGTCGAATGTTAGTTATTCGAATAGAGTTAATCGAATATAGTTATTCGAAGAGAGATTATCGAATATAGTTTATTCGAAGAAAAGAGTTATCGAGTATAGTTATTCGAAGAAAGATTATCGAATATAGTTTATTCGAAGAAAAGAGTTATCGAATATAGTTATTCGAAGAAAGATTATCGAATATAGTTTATTCAAAAGAGAGATCATCGAATATAGTTTGTTCGAAGAAAAGAGTTGTCGAATATAGTTATTCACTGAAAGATTATCGAATATAGTTTATTCGAAAGAGAGATTATCGAATATAGTTTATTCGAAGAAAAGAGTTATCGAATAGAGTTTATTCGAAAGAGAGTTAAATCGAACAGAGATTATTCGAAAGAGAGTTATACGTTGAAATTCGATTATATCGAATTTGGGAAAGTACTATTCACTTTTCGTTTTTAATCAAGATTTATTTATTTATTAATAAATTAGTTGTTTGTTTATTTATCCAAATTAATAAATAAAATTTATATTTAAGTTATTATATTTCAGAAGCATGGGAGTATAACACTATTGTTATACTCAAATTATTTTTGTGAAAGAAGTGGATTCGTAAATAGAATCATTGAGTTATGTAAGGAAGTTTGTTGTAGATTTGAAAGGTCTATTTCGAGGTTAGAAATGTTGTTCAGTTAAGGTCTGAGAGGTAGTTTTACCCCAACTTGATTGACTTCATTTTTAACTAAGGAAATGGTTAAGGTTCGATCGTGAAGGTTGGTTAAGTGAATTTAGTTAATGAATTAAATGGTTTGAGTTGGCATAGCGATGTTTTATTTAAAAATCTGTTTAAATCCAATGAAGGAGTTTTGGAAATGTTTTCCAAATAAGAATCAGAAATGTTTTTTAATATAAAAAATAGAAATGAGAGTAAATATGGAAATGTTTTCCAATGATTAATAACGTATGTTTTCTAAATTTAGAAAATAAAAATTTCTAATATATGGAAACAGGAATAGGGAAATGGATAATTGAATGATAAATTAAATTAAAGGGGATCAGTGGTGATTGATGATTTGCTCGGTAAGATTTCCATTTGGAAATACGACCGTTGTTTATACACATGTTTTCCTTTGATAGTTAAATAACCGACTATCAAAGTTTTTGACCATTTCCATTGTCAACACGGAGAGACCGAGATCATATTTATTATCTGAAAACCACTCCGTATGGGCATTAGCGTTGCGAATCAAATATGATGAAGATAATTGAAGACGGAATTTTGTGCAAGGGTTGTTCTGGAAATCCTAGGTAGGAATTGCCTAAGATGGGTTTATAGAATAGTGCCTTCGGATTGTCCAGTCCCAGGATAACCTGTATGGTAGAATGTCTGACATAGTGTATTTAATAGATCGCGCAAGTTGATCTCTTCAAAACCTATTTACGTTTGGTGGCGGGGAATTCTTTTCTCTTAGTTGTATACCCGTGGTATTTTTGGAGAAATCAATTTGTGATTTGGCGGGTATGACGATGTGGCATTCAAAGGAAATAAAGATGTGATCTGTATAATGATACGTTATGAGCTCAAGCCTCATCAACCCAGAAATGACAGAAATCGGGCAAGCAGCATGGCTAAGTGGGTCGCACCCAATTAGGGTATATTGTCACCATCTAGAGAATATTCATATTTGTTACTTCTTTCAACTTTGTATCTCCCGGGAATGCTTATATTGGTATACCAACCGTAAGGTGACAATATATTTAGAAATTCAAGCGAAATGAATGGCCGGTTATGCGTGGCTGAGTTACAAGATGTTCTTGTTGCACTCTAGTGTATCGCTTCTAGAGTACACTGATCGGAAGGTGGTTCCATACCCTATCATAGTTGGGAATTCATTATCCAATAAGAGCCTACGATTTTTGATTGTATATTATATATGTAGAGCATGAGATGAAATCGTTCTACTAGATTGCTATTTATTTGATTTAGACATTATTATAATATCAGAAGAGTATGGATTATAAAAGAATATTTTGGGTTATCGTAAGGTAAAAACCATCCGTATTTATGTGTGGGTCGGTCTTACGATTATTCTTTCTTTTAAAAGGATTTTAAAAGTTAAACACATGGTTGGAGCTTACTCGCACCAGTCATATGACTGACCTAGAGTTTATTTTGTTTTGTTTTCCGTAAACTCTTGGGTGCCCAATTTTGTACGGGCAGTCCAGTAGTCGGGATTTTTACAGATATACCTGGAGAGATGGAGCAGGAGGCTTCAGGATTGTATAGCTACTGTTTATTTCCACTGTGATGTAAGTGTTGTACTCTAATATTCAAATGCAGATTTGTGTTTCAAAGTTATGTTGTATACTATGTTTTATTCGTTCCGCTATGAGATTCGTGTTACTCTGATTCTGTTGTTCTGTTCTTCTTCTATTCTAATTTTCTATCTTATCTATTATCACCCTCTAACTTCTTTCTATTAACATTCCGGTGTTTCAGACTTTTGAATAGTCAACATGGTGTTGTGTGTCGATTTTCTAAGTCGAAAATTTCGCATTCGTTACAATTCATATATAAGGTCCTTATGTATATACAAAAATTCTAATGCCTATTTTACACATATATACATACGCACAACTTTTATTTCGTTTTAAAAAATTAAAACGGTGTTATGTCATTAGTTAATCCATACCATAGCCTTACTTTGAATTTCTCCTTTGTATATACATACATACATACATATATATATATATTTGCACATATATACACATATATTTTCATATACATGTATACATATATTTTTCTATACTTCCTTATATGTATATTTTCCGTTATATGTGCGTTTATACATATTTTCTCTTTAGAACATGTATTATTTTAGTCGTTTCTTTGAAATAAAAATATGGCGCCAACGGGGATCGAACCTGCACCACTCTCATGAAGGTCACATGCTCTAACCAACTGGACCACTTAGGCTTTTGTTAACAAGGCTTAAAATAATGGTGGTCATTGTTCATTTTTCTTATACCTCCTTTTGTTGTAATATTTCATTTAAACCATTGCATGTAACCTTAGCAATTTGCATGCATCTTTTTCTTTCATTTTTCTTTTCTTATTAATGTGTAATATTTGTAAATCATTGCAAGCAACATAATTATACTGCATGCAATCAATTTCTTCTTTCTTTTAAGGCATGCGTTGCATTGTTATTTACATTAATCTTTTCTTCTTCTATATATTTATGTGTATGCATATATATATACACTATTAAATATTTAATTGTCATAAAATGCAGACTGCTACATTATCCCACCCTTAGGAAATTTTGTAACAACCCTGAATTTTGGGGCCAATTTAAAATTTTTATTTCAAGTTATTTTAATGAGTTTTTGATATTTAAAATAATTTATTTTAAATAATAATGATTAAAAAATTATTTTATTTGAAGTAAGACTTTAAAATTTATATTAATTCTATTTCGAGCCCGAAAAGGCACGGTAATTTCAAAATTCGTTTTTTTTCAACTTTGGAAAAATATAAAAAATTCATTATCCGTCAAAATTAGACGAAACAAGAAACGCTAGAACCGTACTGATGATATCTTTATAATGAATTTAAGAAATTTAGATTTCAGTTTGTGGTTTGTAAGTTATGTCAAAATTAAAATTTAGAAAGGTCGCTATGAAATTTTTATATATAATATATAAAGGTCAAAAATGCTACTTTTTGCACACAAAGGAATTTGGACTCGAAACCACTTACATTGAGTTCAGAATGATGTTTCTGCATTTAAAAAGTATAAACACTTATATATTTCGAGTTTCGGAAATTATTTGTTTAAAAATGTATTTTAATATTAAATATATAGCCCTTGAAAATAGTCATTTTACAAATGACCTCCATTTTCGACGAAACCACTTTTGTTGGATCCGGAATGTCAAAATATGGTTATGTTTAATTTTTCATAATTTTTGGAATTAATTTGTGACTGTGGCAAAAGAAAATGTGTTTTGTCAATTTCGGTCAATTTTAATCGACTTGAAAAAGGCCATTTTACAAATAGGCTCAGAATTGAACGAAATTAATTTTCCTAGGCCCGCAGCGTCAAAACATAACTAAATATATTTTTCGGGAATTTTTGGAGTTAATTTGTGGCCTCGGTGAATTTATTCGTACGGTTGAATTAAAAATAAAAGTAAATATTTTAAATTAAAGAAAACCGGGTCAAATCAGTCGTTTGGGCCTGCGGGACATAGCCAGATGAGTCCGGAATAGGGGTTAATAGGTAAGAACGATAGTCGTTGGGCTGAAATCTGACAAAGTTGCTAATCGGGCCTTAATTGGGTAATTAGTTAATTTAATGTTATAAATAATAGGTTAATTAGAAAATCCCTAACCCTAATCTAATTGCACCAGCCGCCATCTCCTCTTTCCATGGCATAGAATGCACGAATTTTCATCTCTCAATTTCTCCCAATCCACACAATGAAATCAATCCCTCCTTTAGACTTATTTGAAGAGATTTTCATCCTCTTTAATTCCATACGGTTATGATCATCTTTAAGCACACAGATCTCGAGGAAATCACCTCCAAACCCACGGCTTAAACCCTCCACCGCGCCCAGGTGGGCCCCACTGCGCCTCTCCTCCCTTAAGGCGCCGACACCCCTCAAGCTCCTCTCCGTCGTGACACTTTCCGATCACCCCCAAGCTTCCTCAATTTCGAGATAAATTCAAACCTAGTTTTGAACATAATGGGTTCAAAGAACTCAAGTCACGGCCATGACATATTGGAGGAAGAAGGTCCTATTTTTCTTTTATTTAATTAATTGATTTAATTCAATTTTTTTCAATCTTAATTAAACCGTATCTTGTTCGTACGGACTCGGATTTGAACGATTTCGGGTGCGCCACGATCGTGAGACCGAGATCTTCGCAATGAAACTGACTGGACCTGATTCTGTGCAAGTTGAATTTTTGACAAATTTTGATCTGGACAGCGCAGAACTCAATAACGATGTGAGATTTCTATTTTTGAAAATTTAGTTTTATTCCTTGTTGATTAAATTTCATATATACATGTTTATATAATTGAATCATTGATTGTTGTACTTAAAATTTTATTGTTTGTTGATGGTGACTGTTTGTACTACTCGTGTGTGATAGATCTGGATTTGTAAAACCAAAATTCCCCTTTTTAGTTTAATCTAAGTTGTAGTTCTGAATTCTATTCTAAATCCATGTATGAAAAATATTCGTTGTGTTTGTAAACATTAAAAGACTGTAACTTCGTGTGTAGATTACGAAGATTTTATCTTTGTTAATAATATATATATATATAAAAGGTTGTATCCTTGTTAATGAAAATAAAAGATTGTAGCTTGGTTGATAATTAAAAGATTTCTAACATTATTTACATTGTTTTGTAAAAAAGAAAAAGAAAGATTTCACTTTTGTTTGGTTAAATATAATGAAAAGATTGAAACTTTGTTTGTAAATATAATGAAAAGATTGAAACTTTGTTTGTAAACTTAATAAAAAGATCAAACTTTGTTTGTAAACATGATGAAAGATTTTAACTTTTGTTTGTGAATGAAAAGATATTAACTTTTGTTTGGGAATGAAAAGAATTAACCTTTGTTGGCAAATGAAAAGAATTTACTTTTGTTCTTAAATACAAAGATTCCACCTTTGTTTATAATTAAAAGATTTTACTTTTATTTAGAATGAAAAAGGACATTTTGTCGTTAAGAATGAAAAGAATGAAAATATACATGATTTTTGTTATGGATGAAAAGTAACATTTTTACATTGATTTGGTTAAAAATGAAAATACATTTTTTACATTGATTTTGTTTAAAATGGAAAAAAGAAAAGACATAAATTAATATTGGTTTTTGTTATAAATGAAAAGTGACATTATTACATTGATATTCATTGAAAGATTAGTAATGAACATTTTACACCGTTATGTTTAGATTAAAAAAAGTATAATTTTACCGTCATGTTGTGTTAATTAGAAAATGAATATTTACACCGTCATGTGTAAATTAGAAAATGAATATTTACACCGTCATGTGTAAATTAGAAAATGAATATTTACACCATCATGTGTTAATCAGAAAATGAATATTTGCACCGTTATGTATTAAATTAGAAAGTACATTATTTACACCGGAACATCTAGTGAAGGACTGCCCAAAGAAGGGACAGAGGGCAAGGTCTACCTCGGGAGGACAGGTGCAGGCTCTTATGGCACCAGGGCAGGCAAGGGGACAAGTTCAGGCTCTCGCGGTCCCACCACTGCAAGAACGAGGTAGAACCATTTCTGTTGAAAGCTTAGTTTTTCTGTTTGATCATCTTGTCCGTACCTTATTCGATTCGGGCGCATCGCATTCGTTTATTTCTACATCATTAGTTGAATCACTGCACTTAAACACCAGTTTAGTAGAGGATCCCTTAGTTGTTTCGAATCCAATTGGGGGCTCAACTTATTTGTCCATGAAGTGTTTGGATTTGAATATTTCTATACTTAGCGTTGAGTTTATATGTGATGCTTATGTTTTGGGCTTCACGGGCTATGGGCTAATTTTAGGGATGGATTGGTTATCCAGAAATGGGGTCGTTCTTGATTGTGAAAGGAGAGTAGTTAGGCTCATGACTCGCCTTGGCAACACTCTAGAAATCTTTTGTAATCCCATAAATTCCGTTATGCTAAGTTATCTAGAATCGCTTGACGCGTCTGTGGAGAATCTACGATCTGTTAGAGTGGTCCGAGAATACTCGGATGTGTTTGAGGAGGTGAAGGGCTTGCCTCCGAAGCGGGAGATAGATTTTCGAATATATCTTGTGCATAATGCAAAACCAGTATCTTTGTCAGTACGCCACATGGCTCCTCGTGAAAGGAGGGAACTCAATAAGCAAGTGAAGGAGTTGCTTGAGAAGGGGTTCATAAGACGAAGTATATCGGAGTGGGGATCTCCAGTAGTATTTGCCACGAAGGCGGATGGGTCCCTTAGACTTTGTGTGGACTATAGAGAGCTTAATAAGCTTACTAAGAAGAACAGACACCCACTGCCGAGGATTGACGATCTCTTCGATCAGTTAGTTGACGCCTCAGTGTTTTCGCAGTTGGACTTAGCCACTGGTTTCCATCAGTTGAGAGTGGCTGAGGATAGCATTGACAAGATTGCCTTTAGGACTCCGGACGGTTTCTATGAGTGGCTAGTGATGCCCTTCGGTTTGACAAACGCCCCCGCATACTTTGTTGATTTTATGAGTAGGGTGTTTAGGGAGTACCTTAATAAATTCGTGGTGGTCTTTGTAGACGACATCTTGATCTTTTCTTAGAATGAAGAAGAGCATGCCCTACATCTTAGGGAAGTGTTGGAGACTCTACGAGCGCATAACCTTAAAGCTAAATTTACTAAGTGTCACTTCTGGAGGAAGGAAGTACGGTTCTTAGGGCATGTGGTTTCCAAAGAAGGGATAGCTGTGGATCCCGCGAAGGTAGTGTCCATCCAAGATTGGAAGGTCCCTAAAAATGCTACCGAAGTGAGAAGTTTCTTGGGTTGGCTGGCTACTATAGGAAGTTTATCAAAGACTTCGCAAAAATATCAGCTCCATTGACACGCCTGACGAAGAAGAACCTAGTCTTCGCATGGGACGTAGATTGTGATGATGCGTTCCAATGTTTAAAGAGAGCTTTGACCTCAGCTCCAGTCTTAGTGCTGCCAGACGGGAGTAAGCCATTTACTGTTTATACCGATGCTTGTGGGATAGGACTAGGCGCAGTCTTAATGCAGGAGGGAAGGGTAATAGCCTATGGGGGAAGACAGTTGAGAGCGCATGAGAAAAATTACCCTACACATGACCTAGAGTTAGCCCCAATTGTTTTCGCGCTTAAGTCTTGGCGCCATTATCTTCTTGGCGAGAAATTCGAATTATTCACTGACCACAAATCTTTAAAATACTTATTCTCTTAGAAGGACTTGAATTTAAGACAACAAAGGTGGATGGAATTCTTAGCGTCCTACGACTTCGAGATAGCATATACCCCTGGCAAGGGTAACGTGGTGGCAGACGCCTTAAGTAGGATAAGGCTGTCCTTGAGTCCGTTGTTTGTTGAACGACGAAACTTAGAATTCATCTCTATGTTTGATTTTAGACCTTCCGTTGACTTTGTACCCGTTTTGCTAGCATCCTTGGAGGTCAGACCTATGCTTTTGGGACGGATTGGTGAGGCACAGCGAGAGGACCCACAGTTGGTAGAGTTAGTGGAGAAGCTCAAAAGAGGGGAGTCATCAAGCCATCTCCGTAGGTATACCCTAGATGATAAGGGTTGGTTACGTAGGGATAGTAGACTTTGTGTACCACGAGACGAGGACTTGAGGAAGACTATTCTTGATGATGCACATCGTTCGAAGATGACCTTTCATCCCGGCGGGGACAAGATGTACAAAGACATGAAGCGAGTTTTCTTTTGGGCCGGTATGAAGAGGGATGTGGCCGAGTATGTCGCTAGATACTTGGTGTGCCAACAAGTAAAAGCGGAGCAAAAGAAACCCGGTGGGTTGCTTCACCCATTGGAGGTTCCACTATGGAAATGGGAAAGTGTCTCGATGGATTTTGTGGATGGATTACCAAGATCAAGGAAGGGTAATACGGGGATTTGGGTTGTAGTAGACAGACTTACTAAGAGCGCCCATTTCATTCCCGTGAAGAGTAAGAGGGCTGCTCCATGGTTAGCTTCTGTATACGTTCGAGAGATAGTTCGTTTGCATGGTGTTCCTTCTAGCATAGTAAGCGACCGCGATCCTATCTTCACTAGCAAATTTTGGAAGAGCTTACAAGAAGCGGTAGGGACTCAGTTATGTTTGAGCACCGCGCATCATCCTCAGACGGACGGCCAGACCGAGAGGGTGAATCGTATTCTAGAGGACCTTTTGAGGCTATGTATCCTAGACTTTGGGGGTACGTGGGAAGAGCATCTTCCGTTGGTGGAGTTTGCATATAATAACAGCTTTCAGTCTAGCATTGGCATGGCACCTTTCGAAGCTCTTTATGGACGACCTTGTCGTTCACCTACATGTTGGTGGGAATCTACGGATAAGATCTTACTTGGGCCCGATATGATTCGAGAGACTTCAGAAAAGATCGACTTGATTCGAAGGAGGATGAAGACGGCGCAAGATAGGCAGAAATCTTATGCAGACAAAAGGAGGACAGATCTTGAGCTTGATGTTGGGGACATGGTCTTTATCAAAGTGTCTCCATTACGGAACGTTGTTCGCTTTGGGTCCGTTGGGAAATTAGCACTAAGGTTTGTAGGGCCATTTCCTATTAAGGAGAAGATTGGTCAGATGGCATATAGAGTGGAGTTGCCTGAGAGACTTAGTGGTGTACACGACGTATTCCATGTGTCACATTTGAGGAAGTGCTTGCACGAGACCGCGGAAGTGGTAGAGCCGAGCTTACTTAGAGAGGTGGAGATAGGGCATGATGCGACGATTCGACGAGCTCCTACATGCATTCTTGGGTCGAAGATCAAGAAGTTGAGGAATCGAGAGGTCAGACTAGTCAAAGTGCAATGGGGAGATGATGAGAGCAATGCTACTTGGGAGACAGAAGCGAAGATGCGTTCGTTGTACCCTTTTCTTTTTGAGGGTATGTCTTTTAATTTCTCCTTTATCGCTTAGTTTGTACTTATCTTATCTTTAGTATGTCCTCTCGCTAGTATCTTTGACCTTTAGTTAGGATAATCCTATGGTTGAAACATGTGTTTGAGACATGTTATGTATGATGGATGCAAAGTGGATGCAAGTGTTTGCTAGCGGTTGCTCGTGGACGCATATACGCACACTATTAGGCACTAGATCGGCTCAGTCACTTCATATTGCATATTGCATATATATGGATGTATTTAGTAAAATGGATGTATGAGGTTTTTTTTTATCATATGGATGCTGCATTCAGATGATGATTGTGCACGCATATAGAGATAACATGTAGCATTAAGAAACTTTTGCATACATAATGGACGCATGGCACTATCATGATTTGCATTAAGGAGGTCAACTGAATCAGTGGACCGCCTGATTTTGCATTAGATATGGACATATACACACACTGTGCATTTAAACATGAAAGCATTAGTAGTCTATAAGGACAATGAATGCCTGTGTTTGATGGTTGAGTAGATGGACGATTGGATGTTAGGATATACATTCTCCTTAACTTGGAGATTTCGGGGTCGAAATCCTTTAAGGAGGGGAGAATGTAACACCCCGTAATTCTGTTAATATTAATATTCACAAATTAAAGAATAACTAATCTCAGACGTGAGAATTGTGGGAAACGGGTTGCGCCATTGTGTTCGTCTCGGAATTCTGGTTGAAATAGAGTCCGAGTTTGCGTGATTTGGACTTCGTATGAAGAAGATATGGCCATCGGAAGTTTCAGAAAATTCAAAATTCAAAGTCAAACTGGCCAGGTGGGAAATTTCCCGCCCAGCGCCCCAGGTCGACTGGGGAGTCGACTGGGCAGTCGACACCCCCAGGACCAGGTCGACTGCGCAGTCGACTTGGGTGTCGACCTGGTCCAGTCGGCCAGGTTTTGGCTGAGCCCAATCTTGAGCTGCTGATGTGTCTTTATTGCCGAGTTGGCAAATTTAACGGTTCAAGCTAGTTTTGAGTTGATCTGACGGTCTAAATAAATCCTAAACTCTATATATACCTAGGTAGTCTCTCACTCTAAAATCACATGAAAAATAGAATAGCCGCCGTCATGCCATCGCCATGGAACTCAGTGTAGCCGCCGCCAACTAAGAAGGAAGAAAGCTAATCAAAACTCTAATTCTACTCAACTCTAAAGCAAATCAAGACTCTCTTTCTTTTCTAATTGTGAGTATGATGATCTTAATAAGATTATTAGCAAACTAATTAGATTAAGATGTGATATGGATCATAAGAAAATGATGTGAATTGTCATATATGTTGTTGTAAACCTTATGCTATCATGTATGTTGTAAATCCTATGTTATGTGATGATGATATCCTATATGTTGTAAATCATGCTATGATGATATTATATATGTTGCAAGTTTCTATGCTAAGTTGCGATGTTACAAAGCCATGATGTTATTATGTTGTAGTTAGCTTATGAATCATGATGTTGATTATATATATTTGGGCTATGATGATTCACATGATAAATCACATGTACCTATGCAAGTTTAGATTTATTAGTATGTATAATCTCACATATTGTATGGCATGTATTTTGATCTAGAATTATGACATCTATTTAGATCTAGAATTATGCTATGACATGTGTGAGTTCTATGTGTTAGATGCTAGTTCACACCATCATTATGTTGCATAAACCACATATGCAAGTTTATACATGAACTTGGGTTATGATCATATTATGTAAGTTGTGACATTTAACCAAACAAGTTGACACCTTTAGATCCATGACATGTGTAGTTTTATGCAAGTTTCACCCCTATTATGATTAGATCTATTTTATTTGTCTATATGTTGTGATAATTTATCTTTGTGCTATGAGTTAGACTATTCGAGTCTAACATATATTTTGCGTTGAATAAGCGAACGTATAACGTGGGGTAGGGGTAATATTAAGGATTTAATATTAAGAAATTAGGGTGCAATTGATATGATTTTGCATACCGTAAGTGGATGGCCATAATTGAGTCAATTATGGACATCATTAAAATTGGAATTAATTAATGATTTGAATAGGAATATATTTAAAACTGGGGTAAAAGATTATAAGTGTTAATCAATGCTTAGGACACGAGGTTGGACTCGTTTGTGACGTAAAACTGCCCAGACCTGCCCGGCGAATCCAGTAGTCACAAATGTCAGCCCAATGTGAGAGGTCCTAGGCCCAAATTAAAGCATAACAGTTGTAAAGACACGAGGTTAGACTCTTTTATGGTGTAAGACTGCCGCACCCGCTCGGCGAATCCAGCTGCCATAAATGTCAGTCTAATGTGAGAGGTCTTTATGAGGTTATGGCCTGAATAAATTAAGAAATACTTAACCAGATAAACATGTGAAGTGGGACATGGGGGTTAAGTAGGTGCCTTGGGTGGCATGAGGAATCTAGTGGGTGCCTTTAGTGGCATTTGAAATACGTTTAGTAAGACTTAACCAAACACACATGTGAATGAACATGACTAAGAAGAGGGTTAAGTGGGATATACTAGTGGGGACAAGCTTAGGTGGATAGCTTGTGGGGGCCCATTTCAACCAGTAACCCAAACGTATCTTTGTGGGCTCGGCCCAAGTCGAGGACGGGACACGCATACTGGGCTTGACTATAAGAGGCCAAACGGGTTAGCGGTGGCAACGCAAGTCCAACGGGTTTCATATGCGTGTGTGGACCTGGGCTGGTAGGTAAGACGTTGTTGCATCGTGTAGGTATAAGCCGTGCATCCTCAAGTTGTATCGGGTTGCCACTTTAGGGGAGTGATACACCCCACTGTGGGGCCAGCACGGGTATCTACGAGTAGGGAGCCGATCGAAAGTGGGTAGTGGGGTACACCTAGCGGAGATAGGGGCAGGCGGCACCTATGTAGTCAGCTAGGGGTACACAAAGCTATTTATATAATTTCTAAGTGAAGCAAGTGGGATCAACCTTTAGGGTGACTGGTGTGGTGCAGTGTAGTAATTATTCGTTAGTAATTAGGTGTGCCTTTAACGTTATCTTTATCTGCTCTTCCGTACCCAATAGTTCATAGACATTTCCTTATTTTCCAGCTTGTGCCTCAGTCTAATTATTTTGATAATGGTATTGTTAGAATTATCATACTCGCCAGACTTTATTTCTGACCCCCCTCCATTTCTATCTTTTCCCCCCCCACCAGGTCCTCAGGGTGGGCCCAGCTCTAGCGGAGTTTGATTGGATTGCTTTATCTCTTTTGGAAATCTTGGACCGCTGAAGTTAAGTCCAGCTTGTTATCTTCTTTAATGGCTATTTATGTAATGGGATTATGTATTTTGTTTTATCAAGATGGATATTGTACTTGACTCTGATTTATGGTTTTATGATGTAACAAACATGTTTAATTTCCGCTGCAATGAAATAAAGTTTTAGATTTCCAAGTACTACTTATTATCTGTCTTGTTGTAATTTTTCTGTTCTATATTCACTTAAAACCTCCATGGAAGTTAATGCATTCCCTTTGTGAGTGACATTAATGGACGTGGGGTGTTACATAAATTAGATTAAAAAGAAAAGTTACATTTTTAATGTAAATTAGGTTAAAGAGAAAAGTTACATTTTTAATGTAAATTAAATTAAAGAGTCAAGTTACATTTTATAACGTAAATTAGATTAAAAAGGAAAATTTACATTTTTCATGTAATTAGATTAAAAGTGAAAAATTGTATTTTTATGTAATTAGATAAAGGTGAAAATTTAGATTCCATTTAAAAGTTTAAAGATATGAGATTTACATTTTGTATGTAAATAGTTTTTCACTGAGAATTATAACGATTGAAATTTACTTTTTATTGAATTGGATTTTCATTAAAAAGAATAAAGATATGAATTTTACATTTTTATGTAAATAGATTTTCAGTGAAAATTATAACGATGGAAATTTAATCTTAAATGAATTAGATTTCATTAAAAGATTAACAAAGTTATTATTTTTGTAGAATTGAAGTTGACACCAAAATATATTGCATTTTTGTTAGAAATTGAAATGCCACAAAAATATTCATTTTTGTTAAATTATAAATGACGTACAAAAATATTCATTTTTGTTGTAATGGAAATGAAACACAAAAATACCTATTTTTGTTGTAATTGGAATGATACAAGAAATATACAATTTTTGTGTAAATTGAAAGCTAAAAGAAAAATATACATTTTGTGTATAGGATATGTATGGAAATTGAAAAGAAAAAAAAACATTGTTGTGCGTTATGATATATATCAATATTGGATATAAATAAGAATATTTGTTGTTAGCAAGATATAGTATAATAAAATACATTTCATTACACATTACAAACATATCGATATGTTGTGAAACAAAACATTCATTACTTGTTGTGTTAATTACGTTAATGAAATGGACGAAGGAATTATATTTATATATAATTATATATAAATAAATTAAAATTTAACGAATCGAGCGTGGAAGTTTGCATTTTGGAATTGTACTTTTAATTGATTATACCGAAATATCCGACCGTCGGATTTTCCCAAAACTGAAACCGTTAGGTTCGCCTTGGGAAGATCTTTCCAACGATATGAATCGTGTTAAAATCCAACGGTTAGATTTAGAGAAATGTGTAAAACAAATTTGGGAGAAAACAGCGCCAGGGTCGCCCATTAACCCGAAGCGTCGTTAAATTAATTTGGGCTATTTTTATATAAATAAAAATAGCGATAGATTGTTATTAAATACTAATAACGATATGAAATGATTTTAATATATATATATATATATACGAGAATCATTTGAAAGGTCCGAGTTCAATCTCATTTCAAATGATTATACGACGACATAAGTCGAAGAGCTGAAGACGGTGATTGAAGACCGACGATCTTCACATCGAATGGATGTGTTGCTACTGAGGTCCATGATTGGAGTAGCTACCTTGAAGGGGAGTCAGGGGTAGCTGTCCGGACGTATTGTTGATTGTTCGGATATGCGAGGTATAAGGTGCCTCCGGTTTCATTCAAACCCAGAATGGACTTGAAAATGAATTGTTTGTCTGACATTGTATTCCTTTATACGGTAATCGTTGATCTCTGCTAAATATATATTTGTTTAGTGTTTAACACCCTTCTCTAAGACGTATGAGCTTAGAGGTTATATATTGGTAGGAATCAGTGGTATGGTATGGATTGACAATGTGGCATGTTATGATGCAAATGATCAAGGCTTTTGTTGAAAAGTAGGCCTTGTGGTTGATGATCAAAGCACGACCTGTTTAGGCGTAGCTTTGTGTATAGCATGACTTCGCGAGCCTCACCCCCCGGTATGAGTCAAAAAACGGAGCAAGGGAACGCAGGGAGAGCAACACGTTTCTTTCTAGCTAGAAGTGGTGTTTGGGTTTTACACGGCCCGACATTTTACTTGTGTGGATGATGGAATGAGGCGCCTCGGATATTAGGTCCTATAGGACTGGGAAACGTGTGTTCAGGAATTGAAAATCCGCAAAATCGTATGTGTGGACTGGCCCTGCAGCTTTCCAAGGGTTCACTGTGGGGGATCCTGAGACATTAGCTAGAGTGTCTCGAATCGGTAAGGAGATCGTTCCTAGCCTTGACTCATGATGGAAACCCAATTCCCAATACGACCCTACGGACTTGATTGTATTTACTTTGAAATGTTTTTGAAACTTATACACACTAGCAAAAATATCAAACCCGTTTTTTTTCGTACCAAGCATGTTTAATCATCATACGGTAAAACTCTATCCTCTAGTTTGTGTTGCATTGTGTGATGGGACTTGAGTCTTATGATGATTCCATTCTTCAAAAAAGCATTGCGTTGTTTAACGATTTACTTTAATTTATGCACCGGCAATCCATTGGAATAAAACCCGTTCCGCGTTAGCGGCGTGGTCCTTGGATTTGCCTAATTGCTATTAGTTATATTAGTTAAGAATTCTCACACCAGTCCCATGACTGACTCGTAGTTTTTTTCACTTTGTAAACTCGGGTGCCCTCTTTTCCACACGGCCAGTCGAGTAGCTTTTTGCAGATATTTATCTCTTGAGCAAGATTATGGATCGAAGCCTAAAGTTGTGTCCAGAGCATAGTTGTCTTCCGTTGCCTTAGTTATTTTATTTCTGCTGTTTATTGTATTTAATTTATTGAAAATTTTCTTCCGCTGTAATTTTATTCAATGTACTCTGATATGTTCTGTACTCTGATGTAACATTATTGTAATAAAAGTCTGCTTTTATTGTTCTGATGTTGTTGTATTCCCAGAGTTAACGTATTCGGGTTTTGAACAGTCTTAGTCGATTTTGCGATCGATTGAGTCCGGGAAAAATCCGAGCCGTTACAAATTTCGTCCCCGAAATTTGATTAAGGTAAAAATCAAGTAACCCCTCGCATAATATCCATCCATCATGTGTGCATCCAATTTTTGCAAGCATTGTGTACTTGTGCAAAGTATAATACAACGTAATAATACATGTACGCCTATGCGGTACCTCCTATATGTATGCAAATTTATCAAAAATCCTTTAAAAACATGATGCTCACATCCTGAATATACCGGTAGTTCTACATGAATGCAATATTTTGAAGATCAAAATACATTTTCATCCAAAATTTTCCGTACTCTTACTGAGTAAGAGCGTAGTTTATCCAATTTTTGCATCCAAAACCCTACCAAGCAACTTTATTTTTTGAATTTTAGAAAAGACTAATTTTCTAAATTCGATTTCTTATGTTACAAAAAGGTGGAAAACGGAAAACTTCACTTCTTCTGTTTTTCTTTTTCAACCTTTTTCTAACCGTACTTGGATTTTATTGAAACTATTTATAAAGATTCCCTATTTTCCTATCCAAGCACAACCTACAAAAGAAAACGTACTTTGTTACAGATTTTCTTTTTCAATTTATCTTGGAAAATTTTATTCTTATTCATCTTTTTCGCAATTTTCCATCTTTCTTTAACTGTTATGTTTGTTTCTTTTCTGAGTTTGTTGTTTCCTTTTAATTTGTGCCATTACCCTTTTCTTATTTTATTTTACTCAATCCCTTGATCTAATTTTAGTTTCAGATAAGCCTTCTAGTCCTAACTGTGTAACTACAGTCATTTTCAAGCAACACCCTAAGCTTCTCAATGCTTACGCATTCTACGGGAACTTACTATTATTCCAAGATAATTCTCGCTATCTACTTCATAGCCTCTAAACTTTTCCCGTCTTCCCTATGCACTAATCATTACCTACTCAATACTTTTTAAAACACGGTTTGGCCTTTTCATTTCATTTTTCTTCCGAAAGCTAAAAATATCGAAATTTTATTTTCCTCACCAAAACTTACTTTTGTCAAACCATAAAACTTGTAATTTTATAAAAAAATGTAAATCATTTTTTTTTTCAAATCACAAAAACTGGAGTAGATAAGGACAACTATTTCTCAATCAGATTTACAACTTATTCTTGCCAATAAGATCAGTTCAGATTCTTACTACAAGGTGCAAACATCTACTTTGCTCTTAATTTCTACAACTTGTTTTCTCCACCCAACAAAATTTTCTCTTTAAAACAATTTATCAAAAATGATTGTCAAAAGAATAGAGATTTCAACACTTTCTTTACTGAAAATTCTTGCTTTCAACAAAATGCAACACTTTTTCATACCATATAACTTAAAAACTAGCGAGCTATACATGCTCTATAATATGCACCTTTTATTTTAGACAAAATTTTCGCAAGAAATCACTATTTACAAAATATACCCCATTTTACTTCAACACCCAATATGTACTTTTTAAATATGTTCTTTACATATTTTTAAAATTGTAACTTTTAAGATAAAACTTGAAAATACCATAAACTAATTTCCAAAAGCTTTAACAATTTCAAGTTCTTTAAAAGTTAACAATGGGGTTAGACTCAAAGTGGGTTTTCCACTTAACTTGGCTTTCCTAGACACTCCCACAAGGTCAATTCTCTCAACTAAATATATTCCTAATCCATTTTTCTCTTTTTAACTTTTATCTAATTTATAAGGTTTTACAACTAAACCCACTGACCTAAAGTACTATCTTATGGGATTTACCTTTTTTCCATACAAGGTATATTGTACACTTCCGACCCAAATTACCTATGGGTCTCAGATTTCCATGTTCACTCTTTTAGTGTACAAAAGAGATATCCCATCTTTTACCATATTATGCTTTTCCTATTTAGTGGGTTCCTCTATGCATCTAGGTATGTATATAATATATTTATATTTAAAAAATACAAATACGTTCACTTATTATCTGTACAGGAATCCTAAAACTAGGCTCTAATACCAAATGTAACAACCCGAATTCCAACAGACCGGTTTTGTTTTGCAAAATTCTAATCCATCGAAACTCGTGTTGGTTTGTCTGGTATTGTGATATCCCCAAATTCCCGTAGTACGAAAGTAAGGACAATCATTGGAATATAACACATAAACAATAACAGCAGAAAATGTATCTCAAATTACACTAGAAATAATATCATCAGAGTTAAACAGCATAATAGGATCATACTTAGAACATAATATAGTTTTCCACTTAATATAAAATGTCTGCAGCGGAATCAAACATAATATACTAAACGAAGTCTGGACAGCATAATAGAAATGATAAGATCCATCTTCAGCTCCATAGCTATCCAGAATGAATTTGCTAAACTTGTATACAAGGCTGCCCGTGTGGAAAAGAGGGCACCCGAGTTTGCAAAGTGAAACAAACTATAAGTCAGTCATGGGACTGGTATGAGAAATCTAATTAACCTATTTAATAATAAGGCTAATCACAGGACCACGCCGCTAACGCGGAATGAGTTTACTCCATTGGATTTCCAGTGCATAAATAAAGTAAATCGTCAAAACAACGCAATGCTTTTTAGAAAAATGAAACCATTATAAGACTCATGTCCCATCACACAATGCAACGCAAACCGGAGGATAGAGTTTTACCTTATAATGGTAAAAAATGCTTGATACGATAAAAAACGGATTTTGATATTATTATAGTGTATATATATATATATGTGTCAAAAGCATTTCAATCATAATATATCAATCATAGACGACATAGCTACCATATACTATGTCGCCATACTAGTAATACAACTAAAACCGTATGGTCTCGTATTGGAAGTTGGATTTCCATCATGAACAAAGGCAAGGGATTGTCCTTACCGAATTCGAGACTCTCTAGCCCGAGCCTCAGGACTCAGTTGCAACTGCACCCGGAGCGCCAGGGCTGGTCCACAAATAATGTTAGTAGATTAGTAATGCCTAAACAATACGTCTCCCCGCCCTATGGGACGTAAAATAGAGCCACTGGGGACTCAAGTCCGAGGTACCTCGCTTTCCATCATCCACATAAGTAAAAATATCTGGGCTCGTAAAACACAGATACCACTTCTAGCTAGAGAGAAACGCATGTTCTCCCTGGGGTCCTTCTCCCGTTTCTGGTTCATACCGGAGTGTGAGGCTCGCGAAGTAACGCTATACACAAAGCTGTGCTATAATAAAGCTATGCTTTGATCATCAACCGAGGCTCTGCTTTTCAACAATAATCCTTAATCATTTGCATCTTGGCATGCCACACTGACAATTCACGCCATGCGATCGATAACTATCCATATATAACCTCTGAGCTCGTGCGCCTCAGAGAAGGGTGTTAAGAAAGAGAATAAATTCTCCGCCACCTCAGATATATATTAAATAGAAATCAATTTAATTTACATGGAATGAAATCCAATGTAATACACGCATCCATTTACATGTCCGTTCTGGGTCTGAACGGAACCGAAGACACCTTATTTCTCGTCCCATATGTCCAATACGGAAGAGAGGTGCTCGCTAATCCGGACAATCAACAAGTACGTCCGGACAACTACCACTGTAACCCTTTACTGGGAGCTAACCAACACTGGGCATCAGTAGTTTTCCATTCGATGTGAAGATCGATGGTCTTCAATCACCGTCTTCGAATCTTCGACTTTCAATCGTCGTATAATTATTTGAAATGAGAGTTAACTCGGATTTTTCAAATAATTCTCGAATATATATATGCTTTAAATCATTTCTTTTAATTCCATATCGTATAAAATAATTTATAAAGATTTATCGCTATTTTTATTAATTTAAAAATAGCCATTTTCGATTAAACGATGCTTCGGGTCATTACATGGCCCTGGCGCTGTTTTTACCAAAATTTAATTTACACATTTCTCAAAATCTAGCCGTTGGATCTTAGCAAATTATATATCATTGGAAGGATCTTTCCAAAACGAACCCAGCGGTTCCAGTTTTGAGAAAATCCGACGGTCGGATCTTTCGGTATTGTCGTTTGAAGTTACGATTTCAAAACGCGAACTGCAGCGGTGCGAATCGTTTTATTTTAATTTATATTTATATATAAATATAGAAATATAAATCGTTCGATGATTTCAACACCATTTTCAATTCAACATTGATTTCTTTTATATATGAAATCATATATTACATTAAAAATGAAAATTTTAACGCTAATACCATGTACAATGAATCTTTTATATGATTCATATGTATATTACATGAAAATGAAATTTGTTTTATCGTTCATCTATAGAATTAAAATTGTAATCTTTTATTTCAATACAATATTACATTGAAAATGAAATCTCTTATTTCAATATATGTTTACATTGAAAATGTGACTTCTATTTCAATATTTATTTACATTGGAAATGTAAACTTTTATTTCAATATATTATTATATTGAAATGTAATTTTCCATTTCAGTATTTATCTAAAATGTAAGCCTTTATTTCATATTCCATTTACATTGGAAAAATGTAAATTTTCTAGTCGTTCTTTTATTTACATTGAAAATGTAAATTTCCATGTACTATTTATTTACATTGAAAAATGCAAATTTCTATATAATCTTTATTTACATTGGAAAAATGTAAATTTCAATACTTTGCTTTGACTAAATATAAAGATGTAATCTCCTATTTCATTCTTTATTTTCATATAAAAAATGTAACTTTTGATTTCATATTATGCTCACATTGAAAAATGAAAATTTCCATTTCAACATATGATTACGTTGAAAAATGTAATTTTCATTGAAAATGTATGATTCAATGTTAATATATTTTTATATGACAAATGAATATTTTTAATGCTGCATGACATTAAAAATGTATATTTCAATATAAATGCAAATCTATTTAGCAAATGATTATTTTTAATGTTTGGTTACAATAAAAATATATACTTTACAGTAAAGACATTTTAATGTAACAATGGTCAATTTCAATGCTTTGTTTACATTGAAAAATATGAATTTCTATTTCATACTTTCATTCTTAAATTTACAAAGAAAAATGTAAATTCCTATTCATTCTTTTATTTACCAAGAAAAATGTAAATTTCTATTCATTACTTGTATTTACCAAGAAAAATGTAAATTTATGTTCATTACTTTAATTTACAAAGAAAAATGTAAATTTCTGTTCATTACTTTAATTTACAAAGAAAAATGTAAATTTATGTTCATTACTTCAATTTACAAAGAAAAAATGTAAATTTTCCTTTATACTTTGTTTACATTGAAAAATGTAAACAACTATTTCATACTTTGTTTGTATTGAAAAATGTAAACTACTATTTCAATGTGTTATTTACATTGAAAATGTGATTTTATTTTTAATGTTTTATCACATTGAAAATGTGACCTTTTAATTTTTAATGTTGCATCTACATTAAAAATGTGAGTCTGAATATTTATACATTTCTATTTCAAAATGTTGATTTTTCATATTACATTCACATTGAAAATATAAGTTTGAATATCAATGCATTTCTATAGAACAATGACCAATTTTTGTCTTACAACAAATATATGAATTTAATGTTACATACAATGATCATTTTCCCATTCATATAAATATTAAAAATCAAATTTTCACATTAAACAATTAATATATAATAACACGAGCATTTTATAACACAAAAATATTTTAGAAAATTTCGACAGCATAACTTCAGGGTAATTAAAACCGGCACCGTCCTGATGTACGGCTCCTCGCACTACCTTAGGCCTCGCGGCGTTTACAAGGGGTTTAATTTCCTAATACATTTTTCTATCCAGTCTAATGCCACAATATCAATCAATTTCATTCTTCAACCACAAACAAACACCAAAATACAACCAATCACATTTGACAAATCAATCAAGCCGTCCATGTTCTGTGGACGACGAGTGTCGGGAGTTTCTAAATTCCTTCTGCATCCTAATATAATTTTATTTATTCAGATTAGAAATCTCACATTGCTTTCTATTTCTTCTAAAATTGTCAAATGCTCCAAAAATTCTGCAGTCTCTTCTGAAATGTAGATCTCGGATTCTCGATTCCAACGCTTCCTTTTTATCGATCATCGATTTCGTATGAGTAAGATATGATTTTCTAAAGGTTAACATCAATTTTAAAATTAATTTAGGAATTAATTAAAAATGTTTCACCTTTCTTCCTCCTGTATAACCAGGCCGACGGGTTTCAAGCCTCTTCGAACTTAGGGTTCAAATTTCCGATGCACACAATCAACTAGGCCGCGATCGGACCTCGCCACATTGTCGACCTCCGAGAAAGCTCCAAGCGCCTCCCTCCTTTGTCCAGCTCACACGCACCAGGAGGATGCAATTCGAGGTCGAGCGGCAGTACTTGGAAGGTGCAGTTCTCCGTGGATATGCGACGAACGATGATCAGATCCTTATGGTTTTCAAGAGCTTGAGAATCTCTACAAAATTTCCTTCCGGACTGAATGAATTCGATGCATGGATTAGAAGAGATTAGTGGGGGAAGTTTGTAGTGGCGATGACCATTGAAAAATGATATACGGCGGCTAAGGAATTTGATTAGGGTTTAGTACGGTATACCGTATTTCTATTTTAATTTTATTTTATTTAATTCTATTTAATTCAATAAATTCTCTTTAGCCCATACGAACTCCAATTCAAACTCAACGAGTGACGCCCGCAGCTAATTACCCCAATTTCAGACACAGTGGGATATGTCTCGTAAGCCCATTCGAATGTTTCAGTCAGTTATTCTTCAAATTAAATAATAAAACATTTAATTATTAAATTTGATCGAACATTTTAATTTACCGGGGCTACATACTGACTCCAAAAATTCCCGAAAAATAAATCTAGCTATGTTTTGACGATACGGTCCTAATAAAACTAATTTCGTAGAATTTGGAGACCGTTTGAAAAATGGCCATTTTCTGGTCGATCGAAATTGACCGAAATTGTCAAAACACATTTTCTTTTGCCACACTCCATATTGATTCCAAAAATTATGAAAATTGGAATCCTGCAATAATTTGACATTCTGGATCCAACAAAAGTGGTTTCGTAAAAAACGGAGGTCGTTTAGAAAATGGCTATTTATACGGGCTATATATTATATTAAATTCCATAGCGACTATTCTGAATATTCAACTGACCATGACTTTTGATTCCCTCTATGAAATTTCAATTTTTCGGATTTGTTGGAAAGATATTACTAAACAAATTCAAATATTTTTGGTTTCAACAAAATCCGATTTATTTTGCACCCTGTACAGTCAGCCAAAGTTTGAATTCAAATTTTCAATCTACCACGCTATTTCTAACTCCTTCTAAAATGGAAATAAATATATTCATTCTAACTTCGATTTAAATAAATTTTTTAATCATTGTTATTTAAAATAAATTATTTCAACTATTCAAAATTCAACAAAATAGCCAAAATAAAAATTTTAAATTGGTTCTGATTTTCCGGGTTGTTACAATCTCCCACACTTAAAAGCTTTTCGTCCCCGAAAAGGAAACAATAGTAAAGTCGGAAACAAAACGGAAAATGTAAATATGGTAAATGTACCTTGCACTAGAGCTAGTCAGAGTTATCCACTCTGCACTGGGGATAAGCCTATTTGATGCTATCCTCTGTCTCCCATGTACAGTCTCTAGGATCTCCGCTCCACTATACTTTGACTAAATGAATTCTTTTGTTCCTTAGAACTCGCGTTTCTTTGCCAATGATCTTTACCGTCTCCCTTCTTACTGCTAAGTTCAGGGTAATCTCCAAATCTTGCTGTGCAGCTTCCTCCACAATCAAGTCTTGATCATGTACATGCTTCCGAAGTTGAGACACATGGAATACATCATGTACCCCTGGCAACCAGTCAGGCAACTGAACCCTGTAAGTGAGAGTTCCAATTCTTTCTAGAATAGGGAATGGACTAATGAATCTAGGAGCCAACTTCCCAGTCTTCCCAAAACGAATTACTCCTCTCAATGGAGAAAATCTCAAGTATACATAATCGCCAACAGCAAATTCCGAATCTCTTCTTCTTGAATCGGCATAACTTTTCTGTCGGCTCTAAGCTGCTAGTAATCTCTTCTTAATAAAATCAACTTTTTCCGAAGCTTCTTGAATCATGTCGGGACCCATTACCAGTCTATTGCCTGGCTCCACCAAACATGCGGGAGATCTACAAGGGCTGCCATATAATGCTTCGAAAGGCGACATTTGCAAGCTTGCTTGGTAACTGTTATTATAGGAGAATTCAACCAAGTACAAGTGATCTTCCCATGACCCGCCGAAGTCAAGAATACAAGCCCGCAACAAATCTTCTAGTATACGGTTCACCCTCTCAGTCTGGCCACCTGTTTGAGGATAATAAGCGGTGCTAAGATTTAATGTTGTCCCCATCTCTTCTTGGAAAGCTTCCCAAAATTTACTAGCGAATATAGGGTCACGGTCACTGACAATGCTACTGGGAACTCCATGTAGTTGGACAATTTCTTTGAAATAAATTTTCGCCAAACTTTGAGTAGTTTTAGTTGATTTGACAGGAATAAAATGGGCAGACTTCGTAAAACGATCAACGATCACCCAAATACTGTCGTTGCCTTTTCTGGTTCGGGGCAAGCCATCGATAAAACCCATGGAAATTTGATCCCATTTCCAACTTGGAACTTCCAGTGGTTGTAACAAACTGGTAGGATTTTGCTGATCACTTTTAACTTGCTGGCAAGTAAAACACCTGCTAACATATATGGAGATGTCTCTTTTCATAGATTTCCACCAGAATGTGCGCTTGAGATCATGATTCATCTTACTCACCCGTAGATGAATACAAAGCTTATATTTGTGACATTCATCCATTACTTCTCTTCTGAGCTCAGGAATATTCGAGACACAAATTCGACCCTTCAACCTCAGAACTCCTTTGTTATCTATTTGGAAACTCAAGGGTTCGCCTTCCCGAACTTTTTTACTAATTCTCTGTATAAATTCATCATCCTTCTAAAGAGCAGAGATTTTGTCAATCAAGGTAGGTGTAACGATGAGATTGGCGATGATAAGATTGGAGACTCCTGCATTCTTTCTGCTAAGCGCATCAGCTGCAACATTGGCTTTCCCTGGAGTATGTAAGATGTCCAGATCATAGGCCGCAAGAAATTCTACCCAACGTTGTTGCCTCAAATTCAAGTCCCTTTGGGTGAACATATACCTTCAAGGATTTATGGTGTGTATATAGTTCGAAATTCTCGCCCAAAAGATAGTTCCTCCATATCTTTAAAGCAAAGACGATGGCCATCAACTCAAGATCATGAGTGGGGTATTTCTTCTCATGCGGTTTCAATTGACGGCTAGCATGTGCAACTACTTTGTCTCTCTGCATTAATACCACACCAATGCCTTCACTAGAAGCATCAGTCTAGACTTTCAAATCTTGATTACCATTAATAATGGTCAACACTGGAGCAGTGGTCAACCTCAATTTTAGTTCTTGGAAAGCGGCCTCACATTCAGGTGTCCAAATAAACTTTGTATGCTTCTTTGTAAGCTTCGTCAATGGACAAGCTAGCCTCGAAAAATCTTTAAAGAATTTCCGATAATAGCTAGCCAATCCTAGAAAACTTCTAGCTTTAGTAGGAGTGCTAGGCTGCTTCCAATCCTGAATGACTGTGATTTTATTGGGATCCACTGAAATTTCTTGCTTCGATACTACATGACCGAGGAACTTCACTTCTTCTTCCCATAATGCACATTTAGAAAATTTCGTTTTTTATACATTCTTTCTCAGAATTTCCAAAATTTGTTCCAAATGTTTTTCATGCTCGGCAGTTGATTTGGAGAAGATTAAAATGTCGTCAATGAAAACCAGCACAAATTTGTTTAGGACATCGCGAAATACTCGATTCATCAAATCGACAAAATAAGCTGGAGCATTGCATAAGCCGAACGGCATTACTAACCATTCATAAAATATGTCTGGACCTCTGAAAGCTGTCAAAGGAATACATTCTTCGGCAATACGCAGTTGATGGAAACCTGTAGCTAGGTCCATTTTAGAGAATAGTTTAGCTCCATTCAACCAATCCAACAAATCATCAATACAGGGCAATGGATATTTATTCTTGAGTGTCTGCTTATTGAGGTCTGGTAATCCACACATAGTTTGAGAGTACCGTCTGACTTTGGAACAAACACTACTGCTGCACCCCACTCTGAAAAACTAGGCATGATCAGACCTTTCCATAAGAGCTATTTAGTTTGGTTACTCATTTCTTTCTCTTTCCATGTCATTCTCCGAATAGGATGCACAACCGGCCGTGCCTTTGGAACTAAATCAATCCTGAAGTCAATTTCTCTTCGCGGAGGTAAGCTATCAACTTCTTCGAACACATCCGCATAATTCTTAACAATAGGAATATCTTCAATAGGAGCAGGAGAAACGTCAAGAGCATACCAAAATTCTTTTCATCTGAATTTGGTCCTATGCATGGTATCGTTATAAAATTGTTATACTTGGTCTTCGCTTTAACGATCCTTTCTGCACATTTTACCTCGACTTCATATTTGGTTAACCAGTCCAGCCGAAGAATGATGTCAAATTCAGGGAAATCCATGACGATCAAATTAAAAGAAAACCGGTAACGAAAAAAGGAAATAGGTGCTCTACAATACACACCGAGGATAAGAGAACCTCCTATCGGGTTATGAACTCTAACTGATTCCTTAAGGTTCCTTAGCTTTAACTTTAACTTCAACTTCTTAACCGTATTGCTTAAAATAAAACTTTGTGACGCGCCCGTATCAAACAATACTTTAACTGGAATATTGTTGACAGTGAGAGTGCCTTCTAAAATATCTGGCCTTTGCTGACTAGCCGAGGGTGTGGGGATTTCTGCTACTTCATTAACTTGAGCTTCTTTGGTCGCCTTCAAAAGTCGGCAATCCCTACTTATATGACCTGTCTTATGGCTAAAATTGCATTCCCTGGTCTCTTTAGACTTCTTATTGGATTTAAATTCATCTTTCCTTTGTTTCTTCGAAGATTTGCAATTTATCAACAAATGTCCTTGCTTATTGCACTTGAGACATATGACTGTCTTTACCTTTTGCTGACCGACTTTAGGCTTCTTACTAACCTTAGGCTTTGTACTTGCCTCAGGGCTATCAGTTTCAAACTTTCTTTTGCTACTAGAGCTATCTTCTTCTTCTTCATCTTCCCAACCATGTTGCTTATCATTATACTCATAGCGCTAGGCCATTTGTATCATTTCAGAGAATGGGAGATTCACATGAGCGAGTATTCTACCTTCGTATTGCTTTCAAAGTCCTTTCACAAATCTCATATTCTTCCTTACAGAATCTTGAATTAGTTCTGGGGCAAAGCGAGAAAGTTCGTTGAATTTACTATGATATTCTTGGATGGTCATATCTCCTTGTTTCAGATTGTAAAACACATCATATAGTCGCTCAGTTGCTTCTGAAGGAATAAATCTTTCTTTGAAAATTTCTTTGAATCTATCCTAGGTAATATTACCTTCAGGGTTTTCCTCAGTAACAGTTTCCCACCAGATTTGAGCTTCGTCTTTGAGTGTCCAAGATGCTATTAATCTTTTCTGATAATCTCTCAACTTTAAGCCTTCAAGAATTCTCTCCGCAGAACGCATCTATGCCTGTGTTTCAATCACGGATTCTTTGCCCGAGAATTGTACTCTACCCAGATTTTGATATTTCATCACTAGAGCTTCTAGGTCGGGCTCTGGTTGTGGGAGCACGATTGCCTGATTAGATTGTCGAACCATAGAATTACTTCTTTTGTTTCTGCCACTCATTTCTACTATGTCTGCAAATAGAAGACAAATAGTTAGGCCAACAGAATAAATACTATAAAGCATAGAGACATATATTTAAATGTAAATGAATGTATGGGGGGGTGTTTTATTCTTCTATACTCACTCTAGGACATTACTAGTCCTATCTATAATGAGTTATTTGTTTTAGAATACTGTTGATTCCACTTCTGTCCGGTTTATTTATATATTATATTCTGAGCTAAGTTTACGAAAGTAAGGATAATCATTGGAATATAACACATAAACAATAACAGCAGAAAATGTATCTCAAATTACACTGGAGATAATATCATCAGAGTTACACAGCATAATAGGATCATACTTAGAACATAATACAGTTTTCCACTTAATATAAAATGTCTGCAGCGGAATCAAACATAATACACTAAATGAAGTCTGGACAGCATAATAGAAATGATAAGATCCATCTTCAGCTCCATAGCTATCCAGAATGAATCTGCTAAACCTGTATACAAGGCTGCCCGTGTGGAAAAAGGGCACCCAAGTTTGCAAAGTGAAACAAACTACGAGTCGTCATGGGACTGGTATGAGAAATCTAATTAACGTATTTAATAATAAGGCTAATCACAGGACCACGCCGCTAACGTGGAACAGGTTTACTCCATTGGATTGCCAATGCATAAATAAAGTAAATCATCAAAACAACGCAATGCCTTTTAGAAAAATGAAACCATTATAAGACTCATATCCCATCACACAATGCAACACAAACCAGTGGATAGAGTTTTACCGTATAATAGTCAAAAATGCTTGATACGATAAAAAACGGATTTTGGTATTATTATAGTGTATATATATATGTGTCAAAAACATTTCAATCATAATATATCAATCATAGACGACATAGCTACCATATACTATGTCGCCATACTAGTAATACAACTAAAACCGTATGGTCTCGTATTGGAAGTTGGATTTCCATCATGAACCAAGGCAAGAGATCGTCCTTACCGAATTCGAGACTCTCTAGCCAGAGCCTCAGGACTCAGTCGCAACTACACCTGGAGCGCCAGGGCCAGTCCACAAATAATGTTAGTGGATTAGTAATGCCTGAACAATACGTCTCCCCTCCCTATGGGGCGTAAAATAGAGCCACTAGGGACTCAAGTACGAGGTACCTCGCTTTCCATCATCCACATAAGTAAAAATATCAAGGATTGTAAAACACAAACACCACTTCCAGCTAGAAAGAAACGCATGTTCTCCCTGGGGTCCTTCTCCCGTTTCTGGTTCATACCGGGGTGTGAGGATCGCGAAGTAACGCTAAACACAAAGTTGTGCTTTGATCATCAACCACAAGGCTCTACTTTTCAACAATAACCCTTGATCATTTGCATTTTGGCATGCCACACTGACAATTCACGCCATGCGATCGATAACTATTCATATATAACCTCTTAGCTCGTGCGTCTCAGAGAATGGTGTTAAGCAAGAGAATAAATTCTCCGCCACCTCAGATATATATTAAATAGAAATCAATTTAATTTACATGGAATGAAATCCAATGTCAGACACGCATTCATTTACAATTCCGTTCTGGGTCTGAACGAAACCGGAGACACGTTATTCCTCGTCCTATTTGTCCAATACGGAAGAGAGGTGCTCGCTAATCTAGACAATCAACAAGTTCATCCAGACAACTACCACTGTAACCCTTTACTGGAATCTAACCAATGTCGGGCATCAGTAGTTATCTATTTGATGTGAAGATCGCCAGTCTTCAATCACTGTCTTTTAATCTTCGACTTTCGATCGTTGTATAATTATTTGAAATGAGAGTTAACTCGGTCTTTTCAAATAATTCTCGAATATATATGCTTTAAATCATTTCTTTTCATTCCAAATTGTATAAAATAATTTATAACGATTTATCGCTATTTTTATTTATTTAAAAATAGCCATTTTCGATTAAACGACGCTTCGGGTCATTACATGGCCCTGGCACCGTTTTTAACAAAATTTAATTTACACATTCCTCAAAACCTAACCGTTGGATCTTAGCAAATTATATATCGTTTGAAGGATCTTTCCAAAACTAACCCAATGGTTCCAGTTTTGGGAAAATCCAACGGTCGGATCTTTCGGTATTATCGTTTGAAGTTACGATTTCAAAACGCGAACTACAGCGGCGCGAATCATTTTATTTTAATTTATATTTATATATAAATATAAATCATTCGATGATTTCAACACCATTTTCAGTTCAACATTGATTTCTTTAATATAAGAAATCATATATTACATTAAAAATGAAAATTTTAACGATAATACCACTCTCTTTGTACAACGAATCTTTTATATGATTCATATGTATATTACATGAAAATGAAATTTGTTTTATCTTTCATCTATAAAATTAAAATTGTAATCTTTTATTTCAATACAATATTACATTGAAAATGTAATCTCTTATTTCAATATATGGTTACAATGAAAATGTGACTTTTATTTCAATATTTATTAACATTGGAAATGTAAACTTTTATTTCAATATATTATTATATTGAAATGTAATTTTCCATTTCAGTATTTATCTAAATTGTAAGCCTTTATTTCATATTCCATTTACAATGGAAAAATGTAAATTTTCTAATCATTCTTTTATTTACATTGAAAATGAAAATTTCCATGTACTCTTTATTTACATTGAAAAATGTAAATTTCTATATAATCTTTATTTACATAGGAAAAATGTAAATTTCAATACTTTGCTTTGACTAAATATAAAGATGTAATCTCCTATTTCATTCTTTATTTTCATATAAAAAATGTAACTTTTGATTTCATATTATGCTCACATTGAAAAATGAAAATTTCCATTTCAACATATGATTACATTGAAAAATGTAATTTTCGTTGAAACTGTATGATTCAATGTTAATACATTTCTATATGACAAATGACTATTTTTAATGCTGCATGACATTAAAAATGTATTTCAATATAAATGTAAATCTATTTAGCAAATGATTATTTTTAATGTTTGGTTACAATAAAAATATATATTTTACTAGTAAGGACATTTTAATGTAACAGTGGTCAATTTCAATGCTTTGTATACATTGAAAAATGTGAATTTCGATTTCATACTTTCATTCTTAAATTTACAAAGAAAAATGTAAATTCCTATTCATTCTTCTATTTACCAAGAAAAATGTAAATTTCTATTCATTACTTGTATTTACCAAGAAAAATGTAAATTTCTGCTCATTACTTTAATTTACAAAGAAAAATGTAAATTTCTGTTCATTACATTAATTTACAAAGAAAAATGTATATTTCTGTTCATTACTTTAATTTACAAAGAAAAAATGTAATTTTTCCTTTATACTTTGTTTACATTGAAAAATGTAAACAACTATGTCATACTTTGTTTATATTGAAAAATGTAAACTACTATTTCAATGTGTTATTTACATTGAAAATATGACTTTTTATTTTAATGTTTTATCACATTGAAAATGTGACCTTTTAATTTTTAATGTTGCATCTACATTAAAAATGTGAGTTTGAATATTTATACATTTCTATTTCAAAATGTTGATTTTTAATATTACATTCACGTTAAAAATATAAGTTTGAATATCAATGCATTTCTATAGAACAATGACCAATTTTTGTCTTACAACAAATATATGAATTTAATGTTACATACAATGATCATTTTCCCATTCATATAAATATTAAAAATCAAATTTTCACATTAAACAATTAATATATAATAAAATGAGCATTTTATAACACAAAAATATTTTAGAAAATTTCGGCAGCATAACGGCAGGGTAATTAAAACCGACACCGTCCCGATGTACGGCTCCTTGCACTATCTTAGGCCTCGCGGCGTTTACAAGGGGTTTAATTTCCTAGTACATTTTCCTAGGCAGTCTAATGCCACAATATCAATCAATTTCATTTTTCAACCACAAACAAACACCAAAATTCAACGAATCACATATCACAAATCAATCAAGCCGTCCATGGTCTGTGGACGACGGGTGTCGGGAGTTTCTAAACTCCGTCTGCATCCTAATATAATTTTATTTAATTTATTCGGATTTAGAAATCTCACATTGCTTTCTATTTCCTCTAAAATTGTCGAATGCTCCAAAAATTCTGTGGTTTTTTCTGAAATGTAGATCTCGGATTCTCGATTCCAACGCTTCTTGTTTTATCGAATTTCGATTTCGTATGAGTAAGATATGATTTTCTAAAGGTTAACATCAATTTTAAAATTAATTTAGGAATTAATTAAAAAAAATTCACCTTTCTTCCTCCTGTATAAACAGGCCGACGGGTTTCAAGCCTCATCGAACCTAGGGTTCAAATTTCCGAATCATACAATCAACTAGGCCGTGATCGGACCTCGCCACATTGTCGACCTCCGAGCAAGCTCCAAGCGCCTCCCTCCTTTGTCCATCTCGTACGCACCAGGAGGAGGCAATTCGAGGTCAAGTGGCAGTACTTGGAAGGTGCGGTTCTCCATGGATATGCGACAAATGATGATCAGATCTGTATGGTTTTCAAGAGCTCGAGAATTTCTATGAAATTTTCTTCAGGACCGAATGAATTCGATGCGTGGAATAGAAGAGATTAATGGAGGAACTTTGGAGTGGTGATGACCATTGAAAACGATATATGGCGGCTATGGAATTTGATTAGGATTTAGTACAGTATACCGTATTTATACTGTATTTCTATTTTAATTTTATTTTATTTAATTCTATTTAATTCAATAAATTCCCTTTAGCCCATACGAACTCAAACTCAACGAGTGACGCACGCAGCTAAATACCCCCATTTCAGACACAATGGGATATGTCTCGTAAGCCCATTCGACTGTTTCAGTCAGTTATTCTTCAAATTAAATAATAAAACATTTAATTATTTAATTTGATCGAACATTTTATTTTACTGGGGCCACATACTGACTCCAAAAATTCCCGAAAAATAAATCTAGCTATGTTTTGACGATACAGTCCTAACAAAACTAATTTCGTCGAATTTGGAGACCGTTTGAAAAATGGCCATTTTCTGGTCGATCGAAATTGACCGAAATTGTCAAAACACATTTTCTTTTGGCACACTCCATATTGATTCCAAAAATTATGAAAATTGGAATCCTGCAATAATTTGACATTCCGGATCCAACAAAAGTGGTTTCGTCGAAAACGGAGGTCATTTGCAAAATGGCTATTTATACGGGCTATATATTATATTAAATTCCATAGCGACTATTCTGAATATTTAACTGACCATAACTTTTGATTCCCGCTATTAAATTTCAAATTTTCGAATTCCTTGGAAAGATATTACTAAACGGATTCTTATATTTTTGGTTTCACCAAAATCCGATTTATTTTGCATCCTGTACAGTTAGTCAAAGTTTGAATTCAAATTTTCAAACTGCCGCGCTATTTCTAACTCCTTTTAAAATGGAAATAAATATATTCGTTCTAACTTCAATTTAAATAAAAATTTTAATCGTTATTATTTAAAATAAATTATTTTAACTATTCAAAATTCAACAAAATAGCCAAAATAAAATTTTTAAATTGGTTCTGATTTTCCGGGTTGTTACAGGTATCCTACAGAAAAGACAGAGATATAAAATATATCAGAGCTCAGAAAACATCTCACAACAGAATGGATAAAATATAATGTAATCAAAATATAGCCCTACCGAGATAATAATACTGCCTAACTAGTACCCCCAAGCTATCATATCTCTTCCACAAATCTAACCTGCGAATATGCTATGAAGAAGGGGTCAGAACACAAGTTTTGGTGACTGGACTTAAGCTACACATTTTGCATAATCCTACATATGTCGTTCAATTATATTTTCTTATTTATTAGGTTACTTGGGTTAACAACACTCAAGGCTTACACACACGTCATACCCATCTACTTCCCAGTGGATTAACCTAACACAGTATATATGTAGCTACCCCCTAATATTAAGGTACACCCCATAGTACCCTACTCGCATAGTCTCCACCGTAACGCCACAAAAATATACGCAGTCCTTCATCCTACACTGGAGCGACGCACGGATCTCTATATAACAAAGCTACGTTTCGCATAGATTTGTCATGCTGCGTAAGCGTACAGACTTCCACCTTCAATCGAGTCAGATTCCATCACAGAGTAGTGCCCTAGAGTCTACGATACACCACCCATAACAGATATGCATGTATTTAGACTTTTTCACGTGCGTATCTGTAATAACCCGAAAATCTGGGCCAGTTTAAAATTTTTATTTTGGCAATTTTAGCGAAGTTTGAACATTTAAAATAGATTATTTTAAATAATATCGACGAGAAATTTTATTTGAATATAATTCGAACGTATATATTATTCGCGTCGTCGTTAGAATATAAATATTTATATATAATTATAAATAGAATTGAAAATGGCGCGGTAGTTCGATAATTCGATTTCAAACTTCAATTGAATGTACCGGGTGCAAAACAATCCGGATTTTAGTGAAACCAAAAACATTAGGATCTAATTGATAATATCTTTCCAACGAATCCGAAAACTCAAGATTTCATAGCGGGAATCAAAAGATATGTCCAGCTGAAAATTCTGAATAGTCGCTATGGAATTCAGGCCCTTAAAATGGACATTTTGCAAACGATCTCGGATTTCGACGAAACCAGTTTTGTTGGGTCCGTGATGTTAAGTTATTGCTAGGTTTCAAATTTCATAATTTTCTGAATCAATATGTGAGCGTGGCAAAGGAAAACGCGTTTGACCAGTTTCAGTTCATTTTAATCGACTGGAAATTGGCCATTTTTCTAGCAGTCTCAGAATTCGACGAAACTAGTTTTATTAGGACCGTATCGTCAATACGAAGCTAGAAAATATTTTTTCTGGAATTTTTAGAGTTAGTATGTGACCCCGGTAATTTGAAATGTGCGTTTAAAATTCAATATAATGATTTAAATGTAAATGCAACAGAAACAGATCGAAACGATCGAATCAGCTTGCGGTACATATCCCATTGTGTTCGGAATGGGGGTGAAACGCTATGGGCGACAGGCGGTGGACCTCGTATAGAGGTCGTATGTGAAAGTCAACTTTTTAATAATTAAATATTAAAAAAAAATAATAATAATAATAAAATAAAAAGAAAATCTCCCCCCCCCCCTTAAACCCGCTCAGGCCCCCCCCAATGTTCGAATTTCATTTCTGAGGAAAAAAAAAAGAAAAAAAGGGGGAGAAAGGGCGATAGGGGGCGGAGCGCCGCCCCACCATCCACCGCGCCGCCTCCTCTTCCCATCGCTAGACCCCCTCCCTCCTTCGAACCCTTCGCCGAAGCCTCGCAACCTCCTCCCTCCAGACGACGCTACCCTCGACCCAAATCGGAGCGCCTCATCGCGACATCACCGAGCGCCTCCCCCCACGAACCACCGCCGACTCCTCCTCCTCCCATTCGAAATCGGTGAGCGTTTAATTTTGTTTTATCTTTTGTTTTTGTTTTACAGTAAACATATAAACTGTTTTTTTATATGATTTGTAAACTGTTTTTTTATATATATAAAGTTTTAAAAACTGATTTAAAAAGATTTTAAAAACAGATTTTTATAAAAGATTTTAAAAACTGTTTTTTTTAAAAAAGAAACTGAAAACTGAATTCTGAAAAGAAAACAAAAACTGTTTTGAAAAGAAAATAAAAACTGCATTTTTATAAAAGAGCAAAAACTGAATTGATTTTTAAAAGATTAAAAACAGTTGATTTTAAAAAAAAAGGTTAAAACTGATTTTAATTTTAAGTTTAAGCAAAGGGGTTTAAACTTTAAAAAAAGATCGGATTTGTAGAGAGTTAAAAATGTGATTTTTATATATTGAATTCGAGTTAAAAATGTGATTTTTATATATTGAACTTTGAACTAAAAATGTGATTTTTATATATTGAACTTCGAGTTAAAAATGTGATTTTTATATATTGAACTTCGAGTTAAAAAGGTGATTTTTATATATTGAACTTCGAGTTAAAAAGGTGATTTTTATATATTGAACTTCGAGTTAAAAATGTGATTTTTATATATTGAACTTTGAACTAAAAATATGATTTTTATATATTGAACTTTGAAATAAAAAATTCGATTTTTATATATTGAATGGCGAAGTAAAAATTCGATTTTTATATATATAGTGGCCTAGGGCAACGAAGGTGGCAAAAAGGCGAAACGACGAAGACTTCTGCAATAGAAGTGCCGTGGAGCTAGGATAGCTATATGTGAGAATTTCTCACCTTTCAATCTATTTTCTAGTTATATATATATACTAGGATGCAGACGGTGCTTAGTAGCACCCGACACAATCGTCCACAGACCATGGACTTGTTTGTTTGGTTGCATAGATTAGTTGAATTATTTGTTTGAATTCAATTGTTTGGTGAGATGAAATTGATTTGATTGATGTGTGAATGGCGTGGGCCTTCACTAGACCGGGGATAAGGCTAGGCCTTGTCCCGTTTCTAGTATCGTGCCGTTATGCCACCGGAATTTTCTAAAATGTGTTAGAAAATAAAATGTTTTGTCGTTAAAAATATAATTTTTAACGTGAATGTGAATAAATGAATAGTTATAAACAAATCGGCCGATTTGTTTGTATATACACTGATTTGACTGATATTGATTGGGTCGATAAATTTTACACATCGCCCAACTGCACAAATAAAGTAGGTGTTTGATTGTTTGAAACCCCACACGGGTGTTGGGATGAAATTTGAAGTTCACTCATCCTGATTGATTGAATATGTCGATCGATTGATTGACAGGCTGTTATAAGCGTTAGATATCTATATTTGATGCTTATACAGTATAGTGCACTTTGGTTGATGGTTGATTATTTTTCAATGCTATTATATACATGTGTTGTATGAAAATCCATATAATTAACTTTATATGGTAATTGATTGGGCCTCATTCCAGTTTTAAAATAGAAATATTTGAAATAGAAATATTCGAAATGGAATATTTGAAAATATCAATATATGAAGCCGTGTTGATTAGATTGACGCCATTTTGACGTGAACGATATTTATATCGATTTTATTCATTTTAATATGAATATTAAAAAGTAATTTTGAAATGGAATATTTCGAAATGAATTGAATTGAAAGTGATTTCGAAATGAATTGAATTGAAAGTGATTTCAAAGTGAATTGAATTGAAAACGAATTCAAAGTGAATTGAATTGAAAACGAATTCAAAGTGAATTGAATTGAAAACGAATTCAAAGTGAATTGAATTGAAAACGAATTCAAAGTGAATTGAATTGAAAACGATTTCGAAATGAATTGAATTGAAAACGAATTCAAAGTGAATTGAATTGAAAACGAATTCAAAGTGAATTGAATTGAAAACGAATTCAAAGTGAATTGAATTGAAAGTGATTTCGAAATGAATTGAATTGAAAGTGATTTCGAAGTGAATTGAATTGAAAACGAATTCAAAGTGAATTGAATTGAAAGTGATTTCGAAATGAATTGAATTGAAAGTGATTTCAAAGTGAATTGAATTGAAAACGAATTCAAAGTGAATTGAATTGAAATGGAAGTTGAAATAGGTTTTGAAACGATTTTAAAACTATTTATATAATTCGTTTTGAATAGAAATCGACGAAATATATATTATATATATTATATATATAATATAATGGCCTGAATAGAACGCGCCGCGCCGCGGCAGTTCGTGAATTTCGACCATTTATTTCAAACGGACATTGCGGGAGATCCGACCGTCGGATTCTCCTAAAACCGGAACCGTTGGGTTCGTATCGAAAAGAGCTTTCTAACGAATATTAGAAATTAGAAATCTAACGGTTGGATTTGGAATTATGTCCAAATCAAATTCGAAAAAGGTCGCTGTAAGTGCAGTTCGATGGCCGTTGATGGAAATCGACTGTACGGGCCTTGATAAAATTATTAAAAATAGTAATAATTTGTGTAAAATCATAAGAAATGATTTGTGAAGATTTGGGATGAAAAACTCCATATTTGAAAGGATAAAAATAGATTTTATCGAAATGAACTAGTTTTGAACTAGAATTATAATTCTATTTATTTTTTTAATAAATAAATTGAATTTGAAATGGTTTTGAAAATAACCAAAATTTCCAATGATTGCATTGGAGTGGATTTGAATCGAAATTGTCTTCGGAATATTTCGATGTTGGAATTCGTGATTATACAGGTGTGGTTATGGAAATTTGAAAGATATATATATATATCGTTATTTCCAATGCGATATTTGTTAGTCGTGGAATTTGATATTGAATATAAGCCGGTATATTTTCTATTCAGAGCCTTGTATTGAATATCAAATGTGATTTGGGTTTGTCGTGAATGGTGTCTTCACTAACACTGTTCTTGAACCCAGTTGAGAAAAGATTAAATCTTTTTATTTAGATTTAATGAAGTGTACCAATTAAATAATATTTAATTGGAATTGAAGTGATATTGATTTTTGGGTTTATCGTGAACAGTGTTTTAAATAACACTCGTTCTTTAACCCGATAATTAATGAATGTGATTTTGGGTTTATCGTGAACCGTGTTTTGAATGGCACTGATTCTTTAACCCAGTTAACGATTAAAACTAAGTGGAGTTTTAATGAATCTTTAAATAGATTGAAAAGATCGAGAATGGAGTATCACCAGTTTTGCTCCAGGCGATAGTTAAATCTTTAATTAGATTTGAACGTGAAATGGTAATTGAATTACCGATAACACTGTGGTGTTAGATATGAAGTACTACCAGTTTTACTTCATGGGATGAATAGGTTGGGATTGGGAAAATAAAATAAATGATTACTTCGGTGTGGCGATAATCCCGACTAGTTTGAATTGATATTCAAAGGAGATTAAAGAATAAATTTAAAGAATTTATCTTGGATAAAATTAATGGGAACTTTTCCCAAAGTATAGGAATATTTGAATAAAAGAATATTCTGAATTGGAATGAGGCGTATGTTGTGTTTGTGTAACACTTTTATAATATATACGCGAGTTATTCAGAAAGACCGGGTTTATCCCATTCTGAATAACTGATTCGACGTGGTGTCGAAGATGAAGACGGTGGTCGAAGACCAGAAGTCTTCACGTCGTTTGGGTGATTACTGATGATCTTGATTGGGCTGTACACCCAAGAAGATGGAAACAGTTGGTGATCGTCCATACGTACTTGGAGATCGATGGATATGCGGGGTACTAGGTGCCTCCGGTTTCGTTCAGGCCCAGAACGGACTTGTAAATGGACTGTGTGTCTGACATTGGATTTCATTCTGTGTGACTGATATCGGTTGCATAGAGTGGTTTGCCTGTGTGGCATGCTAAGATGCAAATGATCAAGGCTTCTGTTGAAAAGCAAAGTCTTGTGGTGATGATCAAAGCACAGCCTGTGTGGCACAGCTTTGTGTAACGTGAATTCGCGAGCCTCGCACCCCGGTTATGAACCCAAAACGGGAGAGGACCTCAGGGAGGGCATGCGTTTCTTTCTATCTAGGGTGGTGTCAGTGACCTACCAGCCCTGACATTTATATACTTTTCACCTGTGTGGTTGTTGCTGTTGCGAGGCGCCTCGGTTTGATCGGACGATCCGGGTCCGATGGAGTCATTCGTTGGCTCGTTTGCGCCCCAAAGGGAGGGGAGACGTATTGTTCAGGCATAATAATCCACATCGGTGGACCGGCCCTGACGATCCAGGGGGCAGTTGCGGCTGTTCCTGAGACATGGTAGGCTAGATTGTCTCGAATCGGTAGAGGACGATCCCTGGCCTCGGTTCATAGACGGAAATCCAATTTCCAAATACGTGACATTTGCGGTTTTATTAGTAAACCTATATATGGCGACATGATATATGGTACCCATGCCGCCTATGATTGATACTTATGATTTGAAGTTGTTTTATACACTATGCACTTATTATAGTATCAAATGATTTGTTTTAAACGTATCAAGCATTCTTTGGCTGTTATAAGGGAAAACCCTATCCTCGGCTGCGTTGCATTGTGTGATAGGACCTGGGTCTTATAACAGCTTCATTTTTCTTTATTTAGCATTGCGCTGTTTGTTCTATGCACTGGTATTCTTGGGAGGAAACCCGTTCCGTGTTATACGGCGTGGTCCCTTGATTTACCTAATGATTTAAAATAAAGATTAATAACTGTTTTAGTTCTCACACCAGTCACATGACTGACCTGGAGTTTATTGTTTTAACCTAAACTCTGGGTGCCCTTATTTTCGACACGGGCAGCTAGTAGTTTTGGTTTTGCAGATTTATATTCACAGGATCCTGGTTTACAGCTGGAACGATATCCGGAAAGCTTTGTATCCGTATATCTCATTCTAGTTGTGTATTGTATTATTTTTCCGCTGCTATGTATTTAAATGTAATTTAAATCTCTGATATTTCTGTGTAATATTCATTTATACTCTGTATATTCTTGTAATCTGGTGCATTGTTGTAATATACAATGAAATGTTCTTTTGTATACGTTCTGTTTTGTCCTGTTCTCAAACGATAGGGCGTTTCGAACGGCCTGGATCGGTTAAGCGACTGGTTCGGACCGAGCGAAATTCCTTGCCGTCACAGTTGGTATCAGAGCTTTGGTTTACAAAGCTCAGAGAACAAAGCACTATAGAACCTTACGAAAGAATTCATCAGATATTGGATTAGCTATATCCAACGAGAATGACTCGTTAGAGATAGGATCAGTAGTATCCTAGAACGAGTGTGAAGAGTATATTTTTTTCAAATGAAAACAAATTTTTGTTTTGAAAATTTAAATCAATTATTCGTATTTGATTATCTATTTAAATTGATGTGGACAATCCACTATATATAGATTTTGCGTATACGTCTGATCCGCGTGTATTCGAAATTTTAATATATTGGATAGATATAGAGTCGCACTCTAGTCGCCCGGACATGGTCCTGATGATGAAGTATACCATCACCAGCATTTATTTTCGAGTAACGAAAAGTGTGATATCTATATATTTCCATTAGGCTGGTGTGAGAACCAAATCTTATATAGCTAGAACACTTTGTTGTGAATTGGCATCAAAAACAAGATTTTCAGTATATATATCAAAATTATGAATTTGAAACTCTAATTCACTAATTGATTGATGTTTGTGTTGTTTGTTTATTTGTTTGCTAATTTTGAACCATTATGCCTAATTGAATCAAATATTGAACTGTATTGAAATTGGTCGCATTTGTTTGCATATACATATATATCATTGAACAGGTCATAGCAAGGAGGCTAGAGCCAGAGAATAAAATTTGTTTGCCCGACAAATAGGTACATGTTTACTACATAATTTCCTGTTTTGTTTGGGTGATGATGATTTTGTGAGCCTATTGGCTAGCCGCTTGGCTTTTTCTTTTTCTTTTTGAGATCTGAAGGACCGGGGAAGCTATTTGAAATTCCCCGATGCTCCCGGTGCAGGGGAGGTTATGGCGAAATTTTTCAAAAATTTAGGGTGTTAGCCAAATTTTTGAAATTTTAGAAAATTTTCAGAAACTAAAGGGTTGGAGAATGGAAGCCAGATCGTGCGTAGAGTTGATTAATCAAACCACTTTCGACTTTGTTCCTTTTCGGGGACGAAAAGTTTTAAGTGGGGGAGATTGTAATAACCCGAAAATCTGGGCCAGTTTAAAATTTTTATTTTGGCAATTTTAGCGAAGTTTGAACATTTAAAATAGATTATTTTAAATAATATCGACGAGAAATTTTATTTGAATATAATTCGAACGTATATATTATTCGCGTCGTCGTTAGAATATAAATATTTATATATAATTATAAATAGAATTGAAAATGGCGCGGTAGTTCGATAATTCGATTTCAAACTTCAATTGAATGTACCGGGTGCAAAACAATCCGGATTTTAGTGAAACCAAAAACATTAGGATCTAATTGATAATATCTTTCCAACGAATCCGAAAAATCAAGATTTCATAGCGGGAATCAAAAGATATGTCCAGCTGAAAATTCTGAATAGTCGCTATGGAATTCAAGCCCTTAAAAATGGACATTTTGCAAACGATCTCGGATTTCGACGAAACCAGTTTTGTTGGGTCCGTGATGTTAAGTTATTGCTAGGTTTCAAATTTCATAATTTTCTGAATCAATATGTGAGCGTGGCAAAGGAAAACGCGTTTGACCAGTTTCAGTTGATTTTAATCGACTGGAAATTGGCCATTTTCTAGCAGTCTCAGAATTCGACGAAACTAGTTTTGTTAGGACCGTATCGTCAATACGAAGCTAGAAAATATTTTTTCTGGAATTTTTAGAGTTAGCATGTGACCCCGGTAATTTGAAATGTGCGTTTAAAATTCAATATAATGATTTAAATGTAAATGCAACAGAAACAGATCGAAACGATCGAATCAGCTTGCGGTACATATCCCATTGTGTTCGGAATGGGAGTGAAACGCTATGGGCGACAGGCGGTGGACCTCGTATAGAGGTCGTATGTGAAAGTCAACTTTTTAGTAATTAAATATTAAAAAAAAATATAATAATAATAAAATAAAAAGAAAATCTCCCCCCCCCCTTAAACCCGCTCAGGCCCCCCCCCCAATGTTCGAATTTCATTTCTGAGGAAAAAAAAAGAAAAAAAGGGGGAGAAAGGGCGATAGGGGGCGGAGCGCCGCCCCACCATCCACCGCGCCGCCTCCTCTTCCCATCGCTAGACCCCCTCCCTCCTCCGAACCCTTCGCCGAAGCCTCGCAACCTCCTCCCTCCAGACGACGCTACCCTCGACCCAAATCGGAGCGCCTCATCGCGACATCACCGAGCGCCTCCACCCACGAACCACCGCCGACTCCTCCTCCTCCCATTCGAAATCGGTGAGCGTTTAATTTTGTTTTATCTTTTGTTTTTGTTTTACAGTAAACATATAAACTGTTTTTTTATATGATTTGTAAACTGTTTTTTTATATATATAAAGTTTTAAAAACTGATTTAAAAAGATTTTAAAAACAGATTTTTATAAAAGATTTTAAAAACTGTTTTTTTTAAAAAAGAAACTGAAAACTGAATTCTGAAAAGAAAACAAAAACTGTTTTGAAAAGAAAATAAAAACTGCATTTTTATAAAAGAGCAAAAACTGAATTGATTTTTAAAAGATTAAAAACAGTTGATTTTTAAAAAAAAAGGTTAAAACTGATTTTAATTTTAAGTTTAAGCAAAGGGGTTTAAACTTTAAAAAAAGATCGGATTTGTAGAGAGTTAAAAATGTGATTTTTATATATTGAACTTCGAGTTAAAAATGTGATTTTTATATATTGAACTTTGAACTAAAAATGTGATTTTTATATATTGAACTTCGAGTTAAAAATGTGATTTTTATATATTGAACTTCGAGTTAAAAAGGTGATTTTTATATATTGAACTTCGAGTTAAAAAGGTGATTTTTATATATTGAACTTCGAGTTAAAAATGTGATTTTTATATATTGAACTTTGAACTAAAAATATGATTTTTATATATTGAACTTTGAAATAAAAAATTCGATTTTTATATATTGAATGGCGAAGTAAAAATTCGATTTTTATATATATAGTGGCCTAGGGCAACGAAGGTGGCAAAAAGGCGAAACGACGAAGACTTCTGCAATAGAAGTGCCGTGGAGCTAGGATAGCTATATGTGAGAATTTCTCACCTTTCAATCTATTTTCTAGTTATATATATATACTAGGATGCAGACGGTGCTTAGTAGCACCCGACACAATCGTCCACAGACCATGGACTTGTTTGTTTGGTTGCATAGATTAGTTGAATTATTTGTTTGAATTCAATTGTTTGGTGAGATGAAATTGATTTGATTGATGTGTGAATGGCGTGGGCCTTCACTAGACCGGGGATAAGGCTAGGCCTTGTCCCGTTTCTAGTATCGTGCCGTTATGCCGCCGAAATTTTCTAAAATGTGTTAGAAAATAAAATGTTTTGTCGTTAAAAATATAATTTTTAACGTGAATGTGAATAAATGAATAGTTATAAACAAATCGGCCGATTTGTTTGTATATACACTGATTTGACTGATATTGATTGGGTCGATAAATTTTACACATCGCCCAACTGCACAAATAAAGTAGGTGTTTGATTGTTTGAAACCCCACACGGGTGTTGGGATGAAATTTGAAGTTCACTCATCCTGATTGATTGAATATGTCGATCGATTGATTGACAGGCTGTTATAAGCGTTAGATATCTATATTTGATGCTTATACAGTATAGTGCACTTTGGTTGATGGTTGATTATTTTTCAATGCTATTATATACATGTGTTGTATGAAAATCCATATAATTAACTTTATATGGTAATTGATTGGGCCTCATTCCAGTTTTAAAATAGAAATATTTGAAATAGAAATATTCGAAATGGAATATTTGAAAATATCAATATATGAAGCCGTGTTGATTAGATTGACGCCATTTTGACGTGAACGATATTTATATCGATTTTATTCATTTTAATATGAATATTAAAAAGTAATTTTGAAATGGAATATTTCGAAATGAATTGAATTGAAAGTGATTTCGAAATGAATTGAATTGAAAGTGATTTCAAAGTGAATTGAATTGAAAACGAATTCAAAGTGAATTGAATTGAAAACGAATTCAAAGTGAATTGAATTGAAAACGAATTCAAAGTGAATTGAATTGAAAACGAATTCAAAGTGAATTGAATTGAAAACGATTTCGAAATGAATTGAATTGAAAACGAATTCAAAGTGAATTGAATTGAAAACGAATTCAAAGTGAATTGAATTGAAAACGAATTCAAAGTGAATTGAATTGAAAGTGATTTCGAAATGAATTGAATTGAAAGTGATTTCGAAGTGAATTGAATTGAAAACGAATTCAAAGTGAATTGAATTGAAAGTGATTTCGAAATGAATTGAATTGAAAGTGATTTCAAAGTGAATTGAATTGAAAACGAATTCAAAGTGAATTGAATTGAAATGGAAGTTGAAATAGGTTTTGAAACGATTTTAAAACTATTTATATAATTCGTTTTGAATAGAAATCGACGAAATATATATTATATATATTATATATATAATATAATGGCCTGAATAGAACGCGCCGCGCCGCGGCAGTTCGTGAATTTCGACCATTTATTTCAAACGGACATTGCGGGAGATCCGACCGTCGGATTCTCCTAAAACCGGAACCGTTGGGTTCGTATCGAAAAGAGCTTTCTAACGAATATTAGAAATTAGAAATCTAACGGTTGGATTTGGAATTATGTCCAAATCAAATTCGAAAAAGGTCGCTGTAAGTGCAGTTCGATGGCCGTTGATGGAAATCGACTGTACGGGCCTTGATAAAATTATTAAAAATAGTAATAATTTGTGTAAAATCATAAGAAATGATTTGTGAAGATTTGGGATGAAAAACTCCATATTTGAAAGGATAAAAATAGATTTTATCGAAATGAACTAGTTTTGAACTAGAATTATAATTCTATTTATTTTTTTAATAAATAAATTGAATTTGAAATGGTTTTGAAAATAACCAAAATTTCCAATGATTGCATTGGAGTGGATTTGAATCGAAATTGTCTTCGGAATATTTCGATGTTGGAATTCGTGATTATACAGGTGTGGTTATGGAAATTTGAAAGATATATATATATATCGTTATTTCCAATGCGATATTTGTTAGTCGTGGAATTTGATATTGAATATAAGCCGGTATATTTTCTATTCAGAGCCTTGTATTGAATATCAAATGTGATTTGGGTTTGTCGTGAATGGTGTCTTCACTAACACTGTTCTTGAACCCAGTTGAGAAAAGATTAAATCTTTTTATTTAGATTTAATGAAGTGTACCAATTAAATAATATTTAATTGGAATTGAAGTGATATTGATTTTTGGGTTTATCGTGAACAGTGTTTTAAATAACACTCGTTCTTTAACCCGATAATTAATGAATGTGATTTTGGGTTTATCGTGAACCGTGTTTTGAATGGCACTGATTCTTTAACCCAGTTAACGATTAAAACTAAGTGGAGTTTTAATGAATCTTTAAATAGATTGAAAAGATCGAGAATGGAGTATCACCAGTTTTGCTCCAGGCGATAGTTAAATCTTTAATTAGATTTGAACGTGAAATGGTAATTGAATTACCGATAACACTGTGGTGTTAGATATGAAGTACTACCAGTTTTACTTCATGGGATGAATAGGTTGGGATTGGGAAAATAAAATAAATGATTACTTCGGTGTGGCGATAATCCCGACTAGTTTGAATTGATATTCAAAGGAGATTAAAGAATAAATTTAAAGAATTTATCTTGGATAAAATTAATGGGAACTTTTCCCAAAGTATAGGAATATTTGAATAAAAGAATATTCTGAATTGGAATGAGGCGTATGTTGTGTTTGTGTAACACTTTTATAATATATACGTGAGTTATTCAGAAAGACCGGGTTTATCCCATTCTGAATAACTGATTCGACGTGGTGTCGAAGATGAAGACGGTGGTCGAAGACCAGAAGTCTTCACGTCGTTTGGGTGATTACTGATGATCTTGATTGGGCTGTACACCCAAGAAGATGGAAACAGTTGGTGATCGTCCAGACGTACTTGGAGATCGATGGATATGCGGGGTACTAGGTGCCTCCGGTTTCGTTCAGGCCCAGAACGGACTTGTAAATGGACTGTGTGTCTGACATTGGATTTCATTCTGTGTGACTGATATCGGTTGCATAGAGTGGTTTGCCGGTGTGGCATGCTAAGATGCAAATGATCAAGGCTTCTGTTGAAAAGCAAAGTCTTGTGGTGATGATCAAAGCACAGCCTGTGTGGCACAACTTTGTGTAACGTGAATTCGCGAGCCTCGCACCCCGGTTATGAACCCAAAACGGGAGAGGACCTCAGGGAGGGCATGCGTTTCTTTCTAGCTAGGGTGGTGTCAGTGACCTACCAGCCCTGACATTTATATACTTTTCACCTGTGTGGTTGTTGCTGTTGCGAGGCGCCTCGGTTTGATCGGACGATCCGGGTCCGATGGAGTCATTCGTTGGCTCGTTTGCGCCCCAAAGGGCGGGGAGACGTATTGTTCAGGCATAATAATCCACATCGGTGGACCGGCCCTGACGATCCAGGGGGCAGTTGCGGCTGTTCCTGAGACATGGTAGGCTAGATTGTCTCGAATCGGTAGAGGACGATCCCTGGCCTCGGTTCATAGACGGAAATCCAATTTCCAAATACGTGACATTTGCGGTTTTATTAGTAAACCTATATATGGCGACATGATATATGGTACCCATGCCGCCTATGATTGATACTTATGATTTGAAGTTGTTTTATACTCTATGCACTTATTATAGTATCAAATGATTTGTTTTAAACGTATCAAGCATTCTTTGGCTGTTATAAGGGAAAACCCTATCCTCGGCTGCGTTGCATTGTGTGATAGGACCTGGGTCTTATAACAGCTTCATTTTTCTTTATTTAGCATTGCGCTGTTTGTTCTATGCACTGGTATTCTTGGGAGGAAACCCGTTCCGTGTTATACGGCGTGGTCCCTTGATTTACCTAATGATTTAAAATAAAGATTAATAACTGTTTTAGTTCTCACACCAGTCACATGACTGACCTGGAGTTTATTGTTTTAACCTAAACTCTGGGTGCCCTTATTTTCGACACGGGCAGCTAGTAGTTTTGGTTTTGCAGATTTATATTCACAGGATCCTGGTTTACAGCTGGAACGATATCCGGAAAGCTTTGTATCTGTATATCTCATTCTAGTTGTGTATTGTATTATTTTTCCGCTGCTATGTATTTAAATGTAATTTAAATCTCTGATATTTCTGTGTAATATTCATTTATACTCTGTATATTCTTGTAATCTGGTGCATTGTTGTAATATACAATGAAATGTTCTTTTGTATACGTTCTGTTTTGTCCTGTTCTCAAACGATAGGGCGTTTCGAACGGCCTGGATCGGTTAAGCGACTGGTTCGGACCGAGCGAAATTCCTTGCCGTCACAGTATCGTCAATCGTACTCGTTGCCATAACCTTTATGATACACTATCCGGAAGTGGTATGCATGTATCCGCACATATCTACTGTGCACCGAGTCCCGTAACGGGCTGTATCAGAAACACAGAACTCGGTCAGGAGGCTTTCAGATATCGCTATACACAAATGCTAAGGTTTGCATTTCTAGTGGCTACGGTCCCACCTGACACCTCGCCCAACTAGTGAAAGACAAACAGAATTGAGAGCTAGTGATGTGTCCCTAGAGAAAAGGACAAAAAAATCCTAATTGTTCTGTCCCTTACCCATTGCCTTGATAGAAAAAGGTCTATGGTCTTTTGGTTTAGCTCTCCGTCTTTTTGCATCACGCATCACGTATCACGCTGACTGTCGATGGTTGGTACCCAACGACTTGCTATCGAACAGATGGTTAAACCCGCCAGTAACTCGATAAAAGTGGTCATAACCCAGCCTAGTCACAAGGCAACCAGATCGTCGAATCACCTATGCCACCCTATAGCCTTCTGATTTCCCACTACATTGGCAATCAAGGTATGCTCACTGTGTTGAAACGTGCAGACCTAACCTCTGCGAGCACAGTCCGAACGCTGTCACCGCAATAAGGACTACCAAGAGTACCTTCCACGTCCCAGGAATCTGCGTGCATCCCCTTCTAGTCCTTTGGAACCAGCGTGATATCAGCATAACAATAGGCAGAACATGCAGAATAATCAGATGGACGTGCGCTCCGCTCGCGTCCCATGACACCACGATGATCTACCCCTTTGGATTTTTCACCTTCAGACGTATGGACTGGTCCAACCGCTTTAGATTTATGTGTTATTAGACCCTATGTCTAAACGTTTAATTACGCTCTTGCTCTACCTCGTAAGATTTCTAGTTAACTTGGTTATTTCCATTCACATTGACTTCTTATTCAAGTTACCAAGTTCCTCTTGCTTATTAATTTCAGATATATAACTTAATCCATTTAAGTTTATTAATAAGCCTTTAACATGTTATTTTCTAGATTGCAATCCAAGGTCTGTAATGTACAATCTCTTTTATTATTCATTGTCTGATTCCATAGTTACAATAACATGTTCCACTTAATATATAATTAAGTATATTTTATCTCAATTCACACTACAAGAAAAATACCCTGTTGCAACTAGCTATTTGCAACATGCGTTATACGACAGTTGCAATAAATGATATTTAGCAACAGACCTTTCGTAGTAGTTGCAATAGATGCAATTTTACAATAGACATTTTCTTTTTGTTGATAAAAACATATTTTTAGCAACTGCGCTTCACTGCCTGTTGCAAAAACATTCTTTTAGCAACTGTGTTTACATAATAGTTGCAACAAAAATATTATTTGCAACTGTGCTTCAAAACCTATTGCAAAAAAATATCTATAGCAACTGTTTTTGCTAATTGTTGTAACTGTGTTATTTACAACTGGTATAGCCAGTTGCAAAAAACATGCTTTTAAAATTTATTTTTTCTCCACCTTAACATCTATAATTACTATTAAATACAAAAGTATGAGGTACTAACTAATATTTAGTAATAATATAAGAAATATTAAGTAATAATAATTAATTAATGTACGATTAGTATTCAATTATAGTCATAAAACAACAAGTAATCAATAAAAAAAATAGTAAATAAGGAATTATATTTAAAAATTAATAATTAGTATTATGTAATAAATAATTAATATTTGATTTATAATCACTAATTATTGTCAATAAGCAATATTTGTATATATTTAATAATTTATTAAAGTTAATTAATAAATAACAATTGATTATTAATAGATAATTTATAGTAATTATTAGTAAGATAATATAACAAGTGATCTTTCGTAAATAACATTTTTTGACAATTGCGATATGTAATATTTAATAATTAATATTCAATTACAATTAAAAAGTAATAAACAACAATATATAATTAACCGTTACTGAATTTCTAACGACTTTCTTTAAATAATTATTTTAAATAATTACTATGAACTAATTGACTATCGATAATTATATAATAAGTAAGATTAATATGTCAGCAAGTTTATTTCAGGTTTATAATACTTTAAATTGTACCCATAGTATTCATTTGAAATTTTGATTTTATATTTTAGTTTCAAAACATATTAGCTTCAGCTAACGCTATAAAGAAACTCGGATCCCATCGTTTGAAATTTTGGCGCAAACTCTAGAGTTTTATCAAAAATTTTGGCTCCAAAGTCTAAAATTTCCGCGCTTATCACTGCACCAAACAGCGTCATCTCCACCCTTAAACAAATAACAAAACCATTCCCACTTTCAGACCGCATCAACCGTTCCCTTTCCTCCTCATCCACCAGCTTTTTGTACCCAGTCCCGAATCCACCTCCTTCCGCCGAACAAACCCTAACTTTGAACCACTATGGCACAAACCACCGCACCAATTTCAACCACTCCATCAACAGTTTTCGTTGGCCATCACGTTCACATCTCGCCATCTCTTCCTCTTCAAACAACCCTAAACCGCCTCATCTCCCATATTTCCTTACGCGAACCCAACATCCAAACATATCCAACCTGCAAAAAATTAAAATCGTCTTCTCCAGTCCCTGGAAAAGCGGTACAATTCACGGAATAGCAACTGCATATTATGAGCACTTAAAAAACTAGAAGGGCAACCTGAAACCTTGAGGTAATAGATTATGTTTATTTAATATCAAAAGTAAACTCGCTTAGGTTGATGTTCAATACCAATTGTGATTTTTGTTATTTCGTTTTGACACATCGTAATGTATGTTGTTTGATGGATTAGCGCGCTGTTATAACGTAGCGTATATGGTCACATGGGTTAGTTGAGAAAATGAACATATGATGGATTAACATGCAGTTGTATTGTTTGTTGATTTGCTTGTAAGGATTTCTATAACTTTAACAGTTAGGAACTTGATTGAGAGACCATAACATTATGTTATCCTCGTTTATGCTTATTAGAAATAGAAGTGATTTAGCTCATTAGAGAACTGTAAGCACAGAGGGAGGGGAACAGTTTGCCACCTTCTCTTTTCCAAGGTAAATTTATATTTAGTAACCAGAACTACTTGATCGTCTTATTTTAACTCCTGGACTCATGTCAACATTCCTTTAAGGTGTCACCTAATCGTCGATATCCAATTGATGCTGAAAGTAGTATCTTTATGGGTGTTATAGGCTAGATAAAGTTTGTCACACATTTTAGGTTGTTTTTGGGAAACCATTTTTTTACCTTGAATTACTTTGTACTTTGGTGCACTACCATTTCTAAAGAATATGATTCATTAAATTAAAAATTACGTTACTACTGCTTATTTGAAAATTAAGTGTATGGTTTATATCAATAAAATCAAACTTCACGGGAATCCAAGTCTCCTATTGTTTAAGACACTTTTGAATACTTTATATTCTTGCATAAAATTATGAAGTCCACTACATGGTCCACGTGAATGGTTCACCCTATTTGGTTCACCTACCATATGTGGCGTTAATGAAAGAGGAATCAAGCCTACAAAAATTCAATCCATTTAATGTTTGCCAACATCATTATGCGGAGAGGCGTCAAAGATAATAGCTTATACCATTAATATAGAACTTCTGACATTATTGCTAAAATATTGAGCACCTAGTTTGTTAGCTAACTTAAGCAATGCAATTGAAATGTTGATAAGGTAAGCTGTATATTCTTTTTAATCTCTTTCATGCAATTGAAATGATAACTTTGCAGCACAATTTGAGAACATAGCAGCTAACAATTAGGAGTACAAGAAGATTCCAAAACCTAAAATGGATAAAAATAAAGCAAAACTAAAAATATTCGTCTACCAGAGTATTTTTAGTAGCATAGTTTAGATCAAATACCAGTATTTTCTTTGTTCAATTACATGGGTTGTATGATATGAATGCCAAAAACCTGTATTTATATTTTTAATCATGTGCCTTTTAAAATAAACTATAGGATTTTTTACATAGTTTCTCTTTGATGTGTCATGGGCTTACCTGTCAGAGCAAATGTAATCAACATATTAGTATTATTATACCTTTTTGGTAGCCAGCTAACCTAAACATATGATGTCATAAGTCAATCTAATGCTTTAGTAGGGCCTTGTTACAGATTTGTATCCTTTTATGACCTTCTGAAGAGTCTCTGTTGCTTCTTTCATTATTAGGAGGCTCATCTTCTTTACATGAAGGCTTACATTTATGGTCCTATTTGTATTTTTATATGTATCAGATGTCTTAAGCAGTATAGTTGGTTAGCTGCAGGATTTGATTGGGTCAAATATTTCATCTGATCCACATGATTTTGATCAGAGGTATTCACTATTTGTTTTACATAAAGGGCTAGGATATTAGCTTCTTTAAGTTGTGAATGAAATAGTGAATAGAATGTAAAAATACTGAATAAATTATACTTTGCTCTTGACAGGCATTACAACTTCATACCGAGCCATTTGAACCCACCACTGGCAGTATTCGTATTGACTGCTGCCTGCAAAGAATGAAACTCTTACCGAAGTCATGTGAGTCTTCCTGTCGCCTTTCATGTTTATGTTCGCATCTCATTTATTACTTACTTGTTATGCTTGGATGCATCTTTCTTAAAACATGGAATGATACCATCATGCATTTCTGTCACATTGTATTAGATTGAAAGAGCTGAAGCGGGTGCATCGAGTGGATGAAAAACACAATGTATTAGATTGAAATGCCCGGTGGTAGAGATATATAATTTGCGTCATTGAATTTGGATGTGGAAGAGGAATGATTCAATGGTTAAGGCTTGTGTTGTTAAAATTTTGATCAATTTATATTGAAAATAATTTGTAATCTTGACAAGAAATGTTGATATATATATATATTTGTAACCATCTTTTTCAGTGTATTACTTTTGCTTGAATTTAAAGATATTGTAATAAAATTTGAACTTTTGTGAATATTTAATGAAATATTTTAGAGTAGTATTATCTTTGAGCTGATATTTAAATTGTATGTGTTTTAATTTATGAAATCATGATTTTATAATAGTTGAAATCGCAAAACATTTTGTAAAAGATTCAATTGCAACAAACAAAAACAGTTGTGAAAATTTCTTTTGCAACAAGCACAAAATTGTATTAGACTATTTTGCAACTGTCATTTGTTGTTGCAAAAGAATAAGTTGCAACAGCAAAATCCTGTTGCAAAATAATAAGTTGCAACAGCATACCGCAACATCTTATTGCAACTGGCAGAAAATGTTGTGGACTTTTTACAACTCCGGCTATACCGATGGGCGTGAGCCTGTTGCAATTGGTCTACTCCAACAGATATTGCATGTTGCGAAAAGTGTTTTTTGTTGTATTGTCACATGTTTTCTGTTTAACAGGTCACTTATTATTTATGATTAAATATAACTTATTTCATCCCATATATTACCTTATTCTTTCTTATTTAATCATAATTCCATATTACACTATCACTACATCTTGTCCTTTCCAATTATTATAACTTATGTTATAATTTCCATTTGTCCCCAGGACATGCCTATTTGTTATATAACATTCTTGTTAATGTAATTAATTATAATAGGTTATATAATTCCCCATTCATTCCAATCCTTTTACTGTTGTAACTTTCATTCATTTCCATTAATCACAATTAGTGCCTTTTATTTCAATCCTTTAATATACATATATTTATATATATGTTTATGCACCAGACCTCTCACATTAAGTCGAGAACTTGTGGATGCTGAATTTGCCGGGCGGTTCCTGGCCGACTTCTACCACAAGTTGGACTTAACCTCGTGTCTTAGCACCGTTACATATATATTTACGCACTAGACCCCTCACATTAAATTAACAACTTGTGGATGCTGGATTTGTCGGGCGGTTCCGGGCAGACTTCTACCACAGCTGAATTTAACCTCGTGTCTAAGTGCAGTTTTAATTTGCTATTAGCTGTAAATTCAGGCATATTCATTCTTCCAAATTTTACTGTAATCTATTTTTACATGTCACACTTAATATCATATTAAGTCCATTTTAACTTATTAATATGTCACATGTTCTTCCTAACATGTAATTAACTTCATTTTAAAAGAATAACATGTATTCATCAATCATGTAATTATTCCAATCTAACAAATTAACATTTAATTATCCTAATTCTTACAATTAAGGGTTCTAATACATAATATGTCACAGATTAACATGTAATTATCCCAATTTCATTGTAACTTAACTTATAGCATCCGATTAACAAGTTATTAGATGTATACAACAGTAATCGTTTCCACATATTTTAACAGTTTACATTCCAACAAATTAATCATTCTAGCAGATTTACATTTTAACAGATTAATCATTCTAACAGATTTACATTGCATATTAATGGGGAATGTCAAACGATAAATATACCATTATCACAACGGTACAACTTAAATCCACTCACCTAATTGCTTTCCAATTCATGAATCTGGTCCAGATCTAACATTCCATGGTTCTCCTAACTGAATATAGAACCTAAATAACCATGGATCCACAATTCTCAACTAAAAGAAAAAAGGAAGAAAGAGGAGAAATTTAAATTGACCAGATCCAAGAATTTACCTTCGAATAGAATTCTGAACACCTTCTTTATTAATATACATTCTTTTCCTCCAGATCTTGAATTAAAATTTTCCTAAACTAATTATTCTATATTTCTAAAGAGATTTGATGAGGAAGAAGAATGGCAGAGCTTAGGGAGCCTCTCAGAAAATGTGAGATTTAGGCTAGGCTCTGCTAGCCTATTTATAGGTGTTCAAGATCTTATCGTACATAGCAACAAATATGATTAAGAAAACGGTCTAGATTCATTAATGAATCTACCCAGATTTGGGGTGGGTCGATCCCGGGGTCGACCTCCTTATTGGTGGGTCGACCCTAGGGTCGACACACCCATGCCTGGGTCGACCCCGAGTCCTTTTTTCTTTTTTCTGCGCATGGTCTTCAGTTTGAACTTGAATTATATTCATATATAAGGTCCTTATACGTTTACAAAACTGCTAGTGCCTATTTTACGCGTATATACATACGCACAACTTTTATTTCATTTTCAAAATTTAAATGGTGTTATACCATTATTTAATCCTTACCATATTTCTTTGATTACGGCCTTATTTTGAATTTCTCCTTTGTATATACATACATACATATATATATATATATATTCACATATATACACATATATTTTCATATACATATATTTTTCTATCCTTCCTTATATGTATACTTTTCCTTATATGTGCGTATATACATATTTTCTCTTTAGAACATGTATTATTTTAGCCGTTTCTTTAAAATAATAATATGGTGCTTGCGGGGATCGAACGTATGACACTCTCATGAAAGTGACATGCTCTAACCTACCGGACTACTTAGGCTTTCATTAAGAAGACTTAAAACAATGGTGGTCATTGTTCTTTTTCTTATACCTCCTTTTGTTGCAATATTTCATTTAAACCATTGCATGTAACCTTATCAATTTACATGCATCTTTTTCTTTCATTTTTCTTTTCTTATTAATTCATAATATTTGTAAACCATTGCATGCAAAATAATTATACTGCATGCAACCAATTTCTTCTTTCTTTTAACGCATGCGTTGCATTGTTATTTACATTAATCTTTTCTTCTTCTATATATTTATGTCTGTGCATATATATACACATATGCACTATTAAATATTTAATTGTCATAAATTGCGGGGTGTTACATAGTTGTACCAAAACTCATCAACTAATTGACTGTCCTAGTATAGCACTAAACGGTCAACTACCAAATGAGATTTGGACAGAGGTTGGACCTTGGCCTTATTAGGTTGGATTAAAATATTAATCGTCCTGCATCGTCTTTTAAGATTTAACGCGATCCAAAAATAATTATCCTCATCGCTGCGGTATTTAAAGACCGAAGTCAAAACCTTGAACCATCTCCAAGGATTTATAGTCTCAACAACGATGCTGCTACTACACAACGAACGAATGAATTCCAAAATAATTCGGCTAAAATCCGTAATAGAATTTAAAACGGATTTTCACCTTACTAGTTGACATAAACTAAACGATTCACGAAATCAAATACCCAAAAATAAGGATGAAAGATCTTCCTTAGCCTTTTCGAAGAAAATTTTAAAACTTTTCCAGAAATGGAATTTATTTATAAACGAACAGTTTCATATTTATATATCCATTTTGTTATTACTATATATATTCCAATTTTATATTTCAAATCGGAAAAACCATTTCATGTCCAAAAATGTTAGAGCTTTAGAATCTTAAGGGTTAATTTTAATAAATTCTCCAATATATATATATATATATATATATATAGGAAAATGGATATTAAAAATCATAAGGAATATACATTTATTGTTTTCATGTTTAGTGGCACATTCCTTGTCCTTCCTAATTACATCTTTCCTTCCAATCAGACTATATTTGTCAAAATTACACAATAGCTCTAAAATTTTGAAATACGAATAGATTAAAATTTAAAACTGTATCTTCACAAACTACTTTCCAAAATTATATTTCAAAATAGTTGAAATCATTTCTCAAATAGTGTTAAAAATAAAATTTCCTAGAATACAAGGCTAAGAACTCAATTGAATGTTTCAACAAAGGTAGATTCGGAATTTTAACGAAGTAACAAATGGGTACACTTCGTAATTATATTTCCGTAATGGATACGACATATTAACGTGGGCTTTTTCCCCGTTTTGGATTGAGTAATGGTTTTGACTGGAACTACTGGCGAAACCAAACCAGGAATTTATGACTATCTCGGTTGTAGTTAGATTTTTGCCCAATCTCCAAACTCAAATAAACGAAATCCACCATATGTCGTCCTCATGATAATCACGACGAGATTGCCAACATATTGTGTGGTAAGACAGAACTTGCTAGAGACCCGAACTAAACATACTTCAGCCCTTAGTCGGTTAAAGCCCATTTTAATTATTAATCCCATGACTAATTTATTATTGAAATAAATTAAAGTCGAGTAAGAAAGACGAAGAAAGACAGAAAAGAAAATCAAATTACGTTCTCTCATGAGTCCTAATTTAACTAATTCCTCTAATAGTTTAACCTAATCTCTGATACCAAAGTAACGCCCTATACTTTTCTACGCCCAAATTTCGATAAAAATCAAAACTTAAATACATCCAAGCATGGAGCGTTTATGTCTGGTATCTGCAATAAAGGAGCATGAGCATAATCAGAGTACGATAAGATAATTCACAACGGAGACAAAATAGTATAACAAGTATTAACTTAAGTAACTGGCTTTTTCAAAGAAAGTCACTTTGTCAATACCGAGCATGAGAGAGAACGAGAACCGAAAGCCAAACTTAAACACCTATGAGAACCCAACTTTCTCTAGGAATCCTGGGAAGTTGTAATGAGGAAGGGGGCCATAACAATGAATTCTGGTGACTAAGAAATTTACTGCACATGTTATAATACATAGATGGATCCCGTTTGGTTCAACCCAAGATGTGTGCCTAACCAGGTTAGTGATTCTAGCCCAACCTAGTAAATGTTTATGAATGAATTTACTACCCTTCCCGAAGTACTATTCCAGAAGTATTATACCAAGATAGGACGTTTTACTCATATTTTTGTGAAGCCTTTATACCAGAACATAACTGGTTATTTAACCAAGCGTGGGCCCCTAATTTCGGGGTTTCTATCTATATCCTCGTTTACTATTCTTTATTATTTAACGTCTCACTATCAATGATAGATAGGGTGGATTCTCCCTGATCATTTAAGACCCTAGGCGGACCTATTAGTCACTTATTAACCCTCGATAATTTTCTTAATGCTAACATAAACTAGAGGGAACTAGCTACGGGCCCTACTAATTAAGGCTTCCATCATTCACGCATATACCCTTTCCCTGCATAAGGTGAGAGAAGGTAGTTTATCGTTCGTTGTACCTTCTAGCTGAACTTATTAGATAACCTCCTTAGTCGCTTACTACTTCCCGTAGGATAGGTAGCCATATCTGATGCTTTAATTTTCAGGTTTGTGTAGGCCCACACACACATGCCATTTTAGACCCTTAAACTAAGAGACCTATTCCCAGGTGGACTCTTCAACCCCTAGTCTCTTAGACTTTTAGGACCTAGGAAGCGGACTATACGCGAAGGTTATTGGTTCGTACCCCCATTAGCCTATTTTTACCTTTCCCTATTTGGGATAAAGTGGGCTACGTTATTGAGTCATTCCCGTTTAGTCCCTCTACACAGGAATACCCTACTTACACTATTTCTTTTGTCACGGGTTTTATATGGTTAATAGTATTTTCCACTATTAACCTATTAAGTCCAATTGCATCTTCTGTTTCCCATTACTATTAATAAGGAAGGTTATATTCCCTTTTCTCTGGGATATTTTTATTTAATATCTTCTCTAATTCGGACTTAGTATTTAAACGACAATCAATATCCCTTAATCCCCCTTTTAACACCCATTTACTTTCCATTTCTTTGTTTATTCCCTTTATTTTCATAACAGTCATATTTTTCCTAAGGTAACCATTTATCTTTAATTTCCATTGATTACTATTAATGTCATTTATGAGCCTAACAACCATAATTTTCCTAAGACATTAATTACAATGGAATATCCTTATTTTATCGGTCTCAATATATTTAATTGTTTTACCCCAACAGATATTTCTAATTTTGTTTATATATTTCCTGTTATAAATATATATATATGTGGGTGTGTGTGTGTGTGTGTGTGTATGCACCGGGCCTCTCACATTAAGTTGACTACTTGTGGATGCTGGATTTGCAAGTCGGTTCCGGACAGATTTCTACCACAAATTGAACTTAACCTCGTGCCTTAGTACATTTACTTTAACGCATTAGACCCCTCGCATTAAGCTGACTACTTGTGGTTAATGATTTGCCGGTCGGTTCTAGGCAGGCTTTTACCATAAGCTTAACCTCGTGTCTAAATGCGATTATAATTCAAATTTTCTAATTGGGGTGTACAACATTTATTCTAAATAAATTTTTAGGAATTGTAACCATTATCCTATCATATTCACTTTCCACATTCAACAATTGGTTACAATCATTATTTATTGATTTGCGGTCCTATTTACAGCAATTAATTATATTGATTGCTACAAATGGTCACTACAAATATATCCATTTAATATGGAATACAATTTACATATATGATTCCTTAAATGAATATTATCCACTCATTCAACATTCCATACAACGTATATTTTACCATTTTACGCTGATTTGGACGGATAATATATATTTATTTATTTATTTTTATGTTTTCGTGCGGTTAACGTAGTTATTATTATTATTTTATTATCTTACAATACTTATTTTTAAATTAATGATTTGGTCTAATCAATTAACCAAACATTCCCTTTTTATATTCAAGTTTTTCAAAAAGGTTTCAAGTCTCACAAGGACCGTTAGCCGTAATCATTGTAATAATGCTTATTTTGCGAAATTTTGACATATTTCCAAATCAGAAGATATATATGTAATATATATATATATATATATATATATATATATATATATATATTGGAATAGTCGATGCAAATTACATACAAATACATGTATTTATATTTATATGTACCTTTGCACCACTTTTCCCTTTTTAATCCTTTTTTCCATACTTCTTGTGATTCCAAAATAATGCCTCTTTATATTTAAGGAGAAAGGCATATTTTACAATGCTTAAGCCAAAACCCAACAACAGTCAAACATAAACAGAAATATTTCTTTTATTCTTAAATTCACATAATACACAAATTTCATCTTTTTACCCAAACTCACATATTTTATATTTCCAACACTGAACTAAAGATCTGGAATTACAACCACAAATAATTTATGTTTAATGGGATTGATTTCCAGATCTACAGTGTTATGCAATGTCTACATTTTTTAACATAATTGCAATATATTTCAAAACATAAGTGTAGGAATAGGTGCAAACTAGTCTAAGAAATCATACAATTCATTTTATACATAGCCACAATGTACAGTTCATAAGTTTTACATTTTTTATTACCGGATCTGATGGGTGTCAATCTAACTACAACAATTTATTTATCAAATTTGATAGGCATATGCATAAAAAATGAATTTAATACAAATGTGATAAATACATTATTATAAATGTATATGTAAATTTTTCACTCACCTTATAGCCTCCAAATTCAATTGTTTGAACCTTTTTTGGCCTACATTCCCCAGATTCTTATATATCTACAATTTATCTAGAAAGGGGAAAATTTCAGATCTGTAGAAATGTAAGAAAAAAGGGAAGAGAGCAAAGAATCTATCATTAATCGTCAATTTGCATCCTCTTCCATTTTATCTAATTATCTTCCCAATAGCATATGAATTTGATTTGATTTGATATGTCTGAATATATTTTTATTATAGAAATTAGGTTAGAAGAGGAAGAAAAATGGTTGAGCTCCGCTGCCTCTATAGATTTGAATGGAAAAGAATGAGGCTCTACCCCTTTATTGTAGGGGTGGAAATGGACTAGAACCGTCAGATTAGTTTTTAAGTTATATCTGTAAATTCATATAAAAATTTTATATGACAAAACCCTAATCGCCACCGCCTGGCTCGACCAAGCGGTCGTAGCTAGCGGTCGACCACCCCGGTCGACCGCTTGGTTGACCTGGCAGTTAGGTGGCTAGGAAAATATATATTACTATTATAATTTATTCTGTTTTATTTATTTTCCGTCCGTTTCCGTATTTCATCCATAACTTTTTTACACAGACTCCGTTCGCGAAACTCCAAACATGAAAGTTGACCAGAATTCTGAGATGAACGCAACGGTCAAAGTTTCGTGGTCAAATTCCATCGTTTGCAGAAGTTTCTATTTTTGAGCTTTTAATTAAATAATTATTTATTGTCAAAATTCTGGGTTGTTACAGATTTATTACCTTTTCTAGTTATTATAAAGAGTTGTTTCAACAAAAATTGAATGCTACTCAATGGCAGCACATAACTGGTTCTTAAAGGCAAAATTGATATTAGTTAGGGTTATCGATTTTGATTAGGTTGTTTTCTTATTTGCCGTGAAAAAATCATGAGAAAAGAAAATTCTTACTAACATTCTAGCACTAGAAGGGGACTTTCTGAGAGTTCAATCATCTAAATTCAGAAAAAACTTTACCCCTAATATATGACATATGTCATGAATCTGCCTACTGATCCAAAGATCCTCCCTTTCTAGAGAGACTGCATCACGTAACACCCTGTTTTCAAAGAACTAAAGCTAAGTGCTATAGATGTTGTAGTCATTAATAGTATTAACTTTCAACCATAGGAAATAGCAAGTTAATAAGTTAGGTCATCAGAAAACATGGAGGTATGAAAAGGAAAAATAAGTGTTTAATCACTAAATTTTGTTCTGTTTTCCTATATTTATTTTCATGGTTTTAAATGTTAAAAGAGATTTGATTTCCAATACATGTTCAGTATCAATGATTAACCATATTCAGATCCCATGTAGATACATATGTGAGTGGGCAAAAATCATAAAATAGGTTGAAAGAAGAATAAGGAATGTTTTACTCACAAATATAGGATTATTGTCATTTTCATTTATTTACTAGGTTATTTCAAATCCTCTTTCCTTAATCTTCTACTTTCCAGAGATCAACTCCTTGAACAACTTCAATAATTAAGTCCAATAGGATGGGTACATACATTATTTGAATCCACAAGAGTAAAGAAAATAAACTGTAAAGAAATTGTATGTGTTAACTCACTATTTTAGTTCATTGTTACTTTGAATCTGTGTTTCTTAGGTTTGTTCAATATCTCAAAACTTAATCTAACTGTTACCAGAGATTCCAAACATCTATACTTGAATCATAGACGATGGTTATATGTATCAACACACACATACATTTTAATTCCTATTAGACTAAAGCATAAAACAGTAGAGAAATGTGAGATGTTTACTCACATATAACCAATGTCTTTCCGTTTTCTTTCCAGTTTTGTGATCTTAGTCTTCGACCATTTATTTCCAGTATAAAAATATTTGTGTGTGTGTGTAAGTGCGGTGTATTAGGGTATTTATAGAAGAAAAACTTGTGGCTCAAGTAGGGTAGGTGTTATGGTAGGGAGGTATATGTATATGCAGCTGCATATAGACAGTGTGTTGATTTTACAAATCTCCTATTGTCATCAATCTTTGCTCCTAAACTTCTAGCCTCGCCATGTTCTTGCTGCAAATTTTCACGTGCATGTACCTTAGATACACCAACAAATCAAATCCGTAGTCCCTAAGCAACTAAGTTTATAAATGCCTTTTGATTTTCTATTGAATCTCGTGTACTTTGGCTAGCATCACTTTTTTTATTAAATGCCTAGGTGTAGGCTACACAAGTTTGTAGTGTTCAGGCTACCTTCTTTATTTCATTCTTCTTTGGTAGCAACTTCATTTCAAATCAAATGTCTCGCCTAAGCTTAGATTGCTAATGTATCATGTCTAATACATAATATCTATTACTAGCATCCTTATTGGATTTGGAATAAACTTGCAGCGTTGTTTCTTTTCATGTCACAATTCATATTTGGCATAGATTTTCATTTTACTTCACTCTTATTTTAATAACTTTATGTATGCATTTATTTTAAATTAATATCACATGTACAAACAAATTTTCCGTTCTTACTTGTCTTGTATATATGCACATATATATTCTTATATATACATACGATATTTTCTATATGCAACTGTACACATCAGGTTTTAAATTCTAAGTTTTTACTTATGAAATTTGTCTACATAGGTATACTTTAATTCAAGCAAATGTTAGAACTTGTCCACTTTATATATAAAGTCGTGAATTTTTATGTGAAGAAAATGATATTTTAGTTCAAATATTCTTACTGGTTGCCTTGTGCAACTCTATATGTACATGATTTTTTTGTTTAATATAACAAAGGAGTTTAAACAACATACACTTGATTTTACATACACATATATAACAAGTTTACATGATTATTCTAAATTAAGTGAACTTGAACTGATAACATCATCAAATCAATGATACCATTCTTCGCATTACCAAATATCTCCTTTTTATTCCTCAACTAAGTAATATATATTCATATTAGTTTTAAAAGCAATTAAAATCACAACAGAATGATATAACATAAATTATTTGTTTTATATACATATGTATTTTGGTTAAGGAATTTTAAATCATTAACAAATATATTTATATGGAATTTTCTAGATATATCCCAAATATATAAAAAAATATATTATATTTAATTAAAATAAATTATAAGTGAAATCTATACATTATAGATTATAAAACTAGTCCAAAAACTGGGTCGTTACACTTGGTCCCCCGTTTATAACTATGATTTCTACGAGCCCCTTATATCCCACTGGAACAGACCCCCTCTGTTTTAACTTATTAATCTCTCAATTTTAACTTAACATATTTAAGTTCATTAAGAAGCCCAATATAACTACACGTTATATTTTAGGTTGTAATTCACATTTCTAATTAAATGTAATCTTTTTATACAACCCTTCCCTATGTCGCTTATTGTCCAATAAAGTCCAACTTATTCCGGTTTACATGTTTCTCAATAACATGTTACTTAATGTCCAATTAAGTGTAATTTATTACAATTCATAAATTAGCATATTCTTCAATTAAGATTTATCCCAATTTACAGTCCATTATTTGAATATAATTTCACCAATTTAAATGATAAAGTCCTTTGCTCTCATTGGCCTAGGCTCAGCGCAAAAATAATAAAAAGAAGAAATTGGTCTGCGCTACTCGTAAAGCCTAGACTCAGAAATGAATAAAATAAACAAAATAGGGCATTGCAAAACAGTAAATAAAATAATAAAAGAGAAGTGAAAAAATAAGAAGAATTGTTTATAAATAAATAGACAACTGAAAACGAATAAACAATAGACAGTAAATAGATTGAATAAAAACTTGTAAAAGACAAACTTATAAACACTATAAATGTAAAACTTGCAGATCAAAACTATTTTACTATCTTAATTCTTCTTATATAAATTGCTGATCTAAAAATCACATAAAGCTCACATAGAAAGATTACAGATCCAGAAAATGCCTTGGAAGAAGAAGAAGAATCCTTTCAGATCTATAATTGGACAGAACTCTGACTTATTCAATGATTTTATTTCGTTTTAGAGCATAATGGAGTAGAGGCTAAGAAAATGAAGAAGAAGAGGAGTAATAGTCAATTTATAGGTGTGGAAGGATAATTCAGGCCTTTGGATTTTAGCTTTTTAATCTCGTCCCTTAAAGAGACCTAAACAAAACATCAGCAAAGAAGACTCCAGAAACGTTCAGCACTAGGGTCGACATCGTGCCAAGTACGACATCGTGTCGGGTACGACATTGTGCCTGGTTCAACATGGGTCGACCCAACGCCTATGTAGGTCGACACATGAGTCGACCCACACGGGTCCTAGGTCGACACCGGGGCCGGTGTAACAACCCGAAAATCTGGGCCAGTTTAAAATTTTTATTTTGGCAATTTTAGCGAATTTTGAATATTTAAAATATATTATTTTAAATAATATCGGTGAGAAAATTTATTTTGAATAGAATTCGATTGTATATATTATACGCGTCGTCGTTAGAATATAAATAATTATATATAATTATAAATAGAATTGAAAATGGCGCGGTAGTTCGATAATTCGATTTCAAACTTCAATTGAATGTACCGGCTGCAAAACAATCCGGATTTTAGTGAAACCAAAAACATTAGGATCTAATTGATAATATCTTTCCAACGAATCCGAATAATTGAAATTTCATAGCGAGGATCGAAAGATATGTCCAGTTGAAAATTCTGAATAGTCGCTATGGAATTCAGGCCCTTAAAAATAGACATTTTGCAAACGACCTCGGATTTCGACGAAACAAGTTTGGTTGGATCCGCAGTGTCAAATTATTACTAGGTTTCAAATTTCATAATTTTTCGAATCAATATGTGAGCGTGGCAAAGGAAGACGCGTTTGACTTGTTTCAATTGATTGTAATCGACTGGAAAATGGCCATTTTTCAAACGGTCTCAGAATTCGACGAAACTAGTTTTGTTAGGACCGTATCGTCAATACGAAGCTAGAAAATATTTTGCTGGAATTTTTCTAGTTAGTATGTGACCCCGGTAATTTGAAATGTACGTTTAAAATTCGATATAGTGATTTAAATATAAATTCAACGGAAACTGATCAAAGCTGTAACAACCCGAAAATCTGGGCCAGTTTAAAATTTTTATTTTGGCAATTATAGCGGATTTTCTATTTTTAAAATGAATTATTTTAAACAATATCGACGAGAAATTTAGTTTGAATATAATTCGACGTATATATTATATACGTCGTCGTTAGAATATATTATAATTATATATAATTATAAAAGGAATTGAAAATGGCGCGGTAGTTCGAAAATTCGATTTCTAATTTCAAATGAATATACAGAATTCAATATAAGTCAGAATTGAACGAAACAAGAAATATTTGAATCTGTATAACTATATCTTTGTAACGAAGTTAACAAACTGAGATTTCATCTTAGAAATGATAAGATATGTCCAGTTGAAAATTAGAAATAGTCGCTGTGGAATTTATATATATTTTTATATATATAAGGCCCTTAAAAATAGCAATTTTGCAAATGACCTCGGATTTCGACGAAACCAGTTTTGTTAGGTCCGTGATGTCGAATTATTGCTAGGTTTCAAATTTCATAATTTTTCGAATCAATATGTGAGCGTGGCAAAGGAAAACGATTTCGAAATGAATTGAATTGAAAACGATTTCGAAATGAATTGAATTGAAAACGAATTGAAATGAATTCAAATTGAATTGAAATTTGAATTGAATAGAAATGAATTTTGAAACGAATTTATAAAGAAGAATTCAATTTTGATTTGAATTGAAAAGGAAGTTGAAATTGCTTTTGAAACGAATTTAAAACTATTTATATAATTCGTTTTAAATAAAAATCGAGAAAGTATATATTATATATATTATATATATAATATAATGGCCTGAATAGAACGCGCCGCGCCGCGGCAGTTCGTGAATTTCGACCATTTATTTCAAACGGACATTTCGGGAGATCCGACCGTCGGATTCTCCTAAAACCGGAACCGTTGGGTTCGTATCGAAAAGAGCTTTCTAATGAATGTTAGAAATTTGAAATCTAACGGTTGGATTTGGAGATACATCCAAATCAAATTCGAAAAAGGTCGCTGTAAGTGCAGTTCGATGGCCGTTAATGGAAATCGACTGTACGGGCCTTGATAAAATTATTAAAAATAGTAATAATTTGTGTAAAATCATAAGAAATGATTTGTGAAAGTTTGGGATGAAAAACTCCATATTTGAAAAGATAAAAATAGATTTTTATCGAAATGAACTAGTTTTGAACTAGAATTATAATTCTATTTATTTTTAAATAAATAAATTGAATTTGAAATGGTTTTGAAAATAACCAAAATTTCCAATGATTGCATTGGAGTGGATTTGAATCGAAATTGTCTTCGGAATATTTCGATGTTGGAATTCGTGATATTACAGGTGTTGTTATGGAAATTTGAAAGATATATATTTGTATCGTTATTTCCAATACGACATTTGTTAGTCGTAGAATTCGATATTGAATATAAGCCGATATATTTTCTATTCAGAGCCTTGTATTAAATATCGAATGTGATTTGGGTTTGTCGTGAATGGTGTCTTCACTAACACTGTTCTTGAACCCAGTTGAGAAAAGATTAAATCTTTTTATTTAGATTTAATGAAGTGTGCCAATTAAATAATATTTAATTGGAATTGAATTGATATTGATTTTTGGGTTTATCGTGAACAGTGTTTTAAATAACACTCGTTCTTTAACCCGATGATTAATGAATGTGACTTAGGGTTTATCGTGAACCGTGTTTTAAATGACACGGATTCTTTAACCCAGTTAACGATTAAAACTAAGTGGAGTTTTAATGAATCTTTAATTAGATTGAAATGATCGAAAATGGAGTATCACCAGTTTTGCTCCAGGCGATAGTTAAATCTTTAATTAGATTTGAACGTGAAATGGTAATTGAATTTACCGATAACACTGTGGTGTTAGATATGAAGTATTACTAGTTTTACTTCATGGGATGAATAGGTTGGGATTGAGAAATTAAAACAAATGATTACTTCGGTAAGGTTCGCTAATCCCGACAAGTTTGAATTGATATTCAAAAATAGATTAAAGAATAAATTTTAAAGAATTTATCTTTGATAAAATTAATGGGAACCTTTCCCTATGAATGTGAAATTTAGAAACTAACTGTCGGTTAGCCAAGCAGAATGGTTTTCTGGATATTGATCTGATGTTGGTTTCGGCCTTCGGGGTTAATGTTTGGGGAATTATTCTCTTGATTAATTTACGGTTAGTGACTAATGAATTGGAATGAGGCGTATGTTGTGTTTGTGTAACACTTATTTAAAATATACGCGAGTTATTCGAAAAGACCGGGTTTATCCCATTTTGAATAACTGATACGACGATAAGTCGAAGATGAAGACGATGGTCGAAGACCGGAGGTCTTCACGTCGTTTGGGTGATAACTGATGATCTTGATTGGGCTGTACACCCAAGAGGATGGAAACAGTTAGTGATCGTCCAGACGTACTTGGAGATCGATGGATATGCGGGGTACTAGGTGCCTCCGGTTTCGTTCAGACCCAGGACGGACTTGTAAATGGACTGTGTGTCTGACATCGGGTTTCATTCTGTGTGACTGATATCGGTTGCATAGGATGGTTTGCCTGTGTGGCATGCTAAGATGCAAATGATCAAGGCTTCTGTTGAAAAGCAAAGTCTTGTGGTGATGATCAAAGCACGGCCTTTGTGGCGTAGCTTTGTGTAACGTTTTACCTCGCGTGTTTCACACCCGGTATGAACCAAAAACGGGAGACGGACCTCAGGGAGGACTTGCGTTTCTTTCTAGCTAGAAGTGGCGTCAGTGGTTTTACACGCCCTGACGAGTTTGACTTATGTGGTTGTTGCTGTTGCGAGGCGCCTCGGTTATATCGGTTTCGGCCGATGCTTCTGGTCGGCTGACGGACCAGACTTACACCCCATAGGGTGGGGAAACGTAGTGTTCAGGCATTTTAATCCACATCGGTGGACCGGCCCTGTCGCTCCAAGGGCTCACCTGAGTCTGGGTCCTGTGGCTCGGGCTAGACAGTCACGAATCGGTTGAGGACTATCTTTTGCCTCGGTTCATAGACGGAAATCCAATTTCCAAATACGTGACATTTGCGGTTTTAATTGTAATCCTATATATGGCGACATAGTGGGATGGGGCGCTTATGCCGCCTATGATTGATACTTATGATTTGAAGTTGTTTTATACACTATGCACTTATAATAGTATCAAATGATTTGTTTTAAACGTATCAAGCATTCTTTAGCTGTTATAAGGGAAAACCCTATCCTCGACTGCGTTGCATTGTGTGATGGGACCTGGGTCTTATAACAGCTTCATTTTTCTTTATTTAGCATTGCGCTGTTGGTTTTATGCACTGGTATTCTTGGGAGGAAACCCGTTCCGTGTTATACGGCGTGGTCCCTTGATTTACCTAATGATTTGAAATAAAGATTAATAACTGTTTTAGTTCTCACACCAGTCACATGACTGACCTGGAGTTTATTGTTTTAACCTAAACTCTGGGTGCCCTTATTTTCGACACGGGCAGCTAGTAGTTTTGGTTTTGCAGATTTATATTCACAGGATCCTGGTTTACAGCTGGAATGATATCCGGAAAGCTTTGTATCCGTATATCTCTTCTAGTTGTGTATTGTATTATTTTTCCGCTGCTATGTATTTAAATGTAATTTAAATCTCTGATATTTGTGTAATATTCATTTTTACTCTGTATATTCTTGTAATCTGATGCATTGTTGTAATATACAATGAAATGTTCTTTTATATGCGTTCTGTTGTGGTTTGTTCTCGAACTATCCGTCGCTTTCCTTTACGGGGAAGTTGCGGGTCGTCACAAAAGCGATCGAAACAGCCTGCGGTACATATCCCATTGTGTTCGGAATGGGGTTAATTAGCTGAGGGCAATAGTCGTTGGGTTTGATTTGAAGTTCGCATGGATAAACAAGTATTTTTGCAATTAAATAATATTATAATTATTATATATAACCCATTGCTCTCACAAACCCTTGGTCAAAACAAATATCCATGGTCAACAGTTTTGACCTGCGCCTCCAATACATAGGAACGGACGGAAATCTCAGAATTTAAAACCTTAAAATCTCCAAATTCAAGTGGTATTATCGAAGAATCAAAGCACGAAAATTGTTCATCTTTTTGAATTCTTGGTTTCTATATGGTGATGATTGGAAATCATTAACTGTGTTGGCCAATTTGGGAGCTCAAACTATCGTCGTTCGAACGGAATTCGAGGGGGCTCGGGGTAGCCGAGCTGGCGGCGGTTTCGGTTGAGGGTAGGCGGCGCTATGGAGCATCACGTGGAGGTGGTGGATTGATGTACGACGTCTCGGTTTTTGTGCTAGGAGGAACCCTAGCTTTCGGGGTATGGGTTTATCGCGCCTGGGAAAGCGTCGTGAAGAAGAAGACCTGATTTGGTTAAAACGTGATTAGAGAAGTGATTAATGTTTAATTATTTTAATTAATTAATTATTTAATGTTATCCAATGTATTAAAATGCAATATCTTTGTTATACGAATACGAAATCGAATAATTTCAGGTGCATTGGAATCCTCTTGAAGAGCTCTTCAACATGAAACCGACTAGAATCAAAACTGACCAGATCAGAATTTTGGGAAAATTCAAATCCGAACAGAAATTCAGAAATTCAGATAAAAACTGACGGAGTATATCCCACTGTGAGAATTCTCTCACTTTAAATTTCCTGTTCAGTTATTTATTTCATAACTGCATATATGAACTGTTTTTGAGAATGGAAAAAGCACTGTCTTTAAAAATATAAAGAGCATTGATGTTTTGAAAATAGGAAATGCATTGTTTTTGAAAAATAAAATAACATTGATTTTAGAAAACCAATAGAATTGATATTTTTAAAAAATATACTTTGTTTTGAAAATAGAAAAATGTGATTTTTATATATTGAACATCGAAATAAAAATGTGATTTTTATATATTGAACATCGAAATAAAAATGTGATTTTTATATATTGAACATCGAAATAAAAATATGATTTTTAAATATTGAACTTCGAAATAAAAATATGATTTTTATATATTGAACTTGGAAATAAAAATATGATTTTTATATATTGAATAGCGAAATAAAAATATGATTTTTATATATTGAACTTCGAAATAAAAATATGATTTTTATATATTGAATAGCGAAATAAAAATTCGATTTTTATATATTGAACTTCGAAATAAAAATATGATTTTTATATATTGAACTTCGAAATAAAAATATGATTTTTATATATTGAATAGCGAAATAAAAATATGATTTTTATATATTGAACTTCGATATAAAAATATGATTTTTATATATGGAATAGCGAAGTAAAAATTCGATTTTTACATAGGTAGTGAAAGCGGACAACGAAGGTAACAAAAAGGCGAGAACGAAGAAGAGTCAAGATGTTTGGATAGCTTTCTGTGAGAATTTCTCACTCTTCAATTTCTATTTCTAGTTATATATATATATACTAGGATGCAGACGGTGTTTAGTAGCACCCGACACAATCGTCCACAGACCATGGACTTGTTTGTTTGGTTGCATAGATTAGTTAGATGATTTGATTTGAATTTGGTTGTTTGGTGAATTTGATTGATGTGTGAATGGCGTGGGCCTTCACTAGACCGGGGATAAGGCGAGGCCTCGTCCCGTTTCTAGTATCGTGCCGTTATGCCGCCGAAATTTTCTAAAATAAGTTAGAAAAATAAAAATATCATTTTATCGAATAAATGAATTGAATAGAAATTCATATGTTGAAATAAAATGTTTTATCGTTAAAAATATAATTTTTTAATGTGAATGTGAATAAATATTCATTTACAAATCAGACGGTTTGTTTATGTACACCTATTTGAAGGACATTGATTGGGACGATAAATTTTACACATCGCCCAACTGCACAAATAAAATATGTGTTTGATTGTTTGAAACCCCACACGGGTGTTAGGATGAAATTTGAAGTTCACTCATCCTGATTGATTAAATATGTCGATCGATCGATTGACAGGCTGTTATAAGCGTTAGATATCTATATTTGATGCTTATACAGTGTAATGCACTTTGGTTGATGGTTGATTATTTTTCAATGCTATTATACATGTGTTGTATGAAAATCCATATAATTAACTTTATATGGTAGTTGATTGGGCCTCATTCCAATTTGAAAAATAAAGAATATTATAAAATAAAGTTTCATGTGTTGACAGTACTCATCCGTTGAGATTGGTCATGTGTTGAACGAAATATTTTAGTAATAAAATTTACATCTTTATCAATATAAAATAAAGGTTCATGTGTTGACAGTACTCATCCATTGAGATTGGTCATGTGTTGAACGAAATATTTTGATAATAACAACTATTTTGAAAAAGAAATATTTGAAATAGAATATTTGAAAATAGAAATTTATGAAGCCGTGTTGATTAGATTGACGCCATTTTGACGTAAACGATTTATATCGATTCTATTCATTTCGAAATGAATTAAATTGAAAACGATTTCGAAATGAATTGAATATAAAACGATTTCGAAATGAATTGAAAACGATTTCGAAATGAATTGAATTGAAAACGATTTCGAAATGAATTAAAAACGATTTCGAAATGAACTGAATTGAAAACGATTTCGAAATGAATTGAATTGAAAACGATTTCGAAATGAATTGAATTGAAAACGATTTCGAAATGAATTGAATTGAAAACGATTTCGAAATGAAATGAATTGAATTGAAAACGATTTCGAAATGAATTGAATTGAAAACGATTTCGAAATGAATTGAATTGAAAACGATTTCGAAATGAATTGAATTGAAAACGATTTCGAAATGAATTGAATTAAAAACGATTTCGAAATGAATTGAATTGAAAACGAATTCAAATTGAATTGAAAACGAATTCAAATTGAATTGAAAGAGAATTGAAATGAATTCAAATTGAATTGAAATTTGAATTGAATAGAAATGAATTTTAAAACGAATTTATAAAGAAGAATTCAATTTTGATTTGAATTGAAATGGAAGTTGAAAATGTTTTTGAAACGAATTCAAAACTATTTATATAATTCGTTTTAAATAGAAATCGACGAAATATATATTATATATATAATATATATAATATAATGGCCTGAATAGAACGCGCCACGCCGCGGCAATTCGCGAATTTCGACCATTGATTTCAAACGGACATTACGGGAGATCCGACCGTCGGATTCTCCTAAAACCGGAACCGTTGGGTTCGTATCGAAAAGAGCTTTCTAACGAATGTTAGAAATTTTAAATCTAACGGTTGGATTTGGAGATACGTCCAAATCAAATTCGAAAAAGGTCGCTGTAAGTGCAGTTCGATGGCCGTTGATGGAAATCGACTGTACGGGCCTTGATAAAATTATTAAAAATAGTAATAATTTGTGTAAAATCATAAGAAATGATTTGAGAAGAATTGGGATGAAAAACTCCATATTTGAAAAGATAAAAATAGATTTTTATCGAAGTAAACTAGTTTTGAACTAGAATTATAATTCTATTTATTTTGAAATAAATAAATTGAATTCGAAAGGGTTTTAAAAATAACCAGAATTTCCAATGATTGCATTGGAGTGGATTTGAATCGAAATTGTCTTCGGAACATTTCGATGTCGAATTTCGTGATTATACAGGTGTTGTTATGGAAATTTGAAAGATATATATTTATATCGTTATTTCCAATACGACATTTGTTAATCGTAGAATTTGATATTGAATATAAGCCGATATATTTTCTATTCAAAGCCTTGTATTGAATATCAAATGTGATTTGGGTTTGTCGTGAATGGTGTCTTCACTAACACTGTTCTTGAACCCAGTTGAGAAAAGATTAAATCTTTTTATTTAGATTTAATGAAGTGTACCAATTAAATAATATTTAATTGAAATTGAATTGATATTGATTTTTGGGTTTATCGTGAACAGTGTTTTAAATAACACTTGTTCTTTAACCCGATAATTAATGAATGTGACTTTGGGTTTATCGTGAACCGTGTTTTAAATGACACGGATTCTTTAACCTAGTTAACGATTAAAACTAAGTGGAGTTTTAATGAATCTTTAATTAGATTGAAATGGTCGAGAATGGAGTATCATCAGTTTTGCTCCAGGCGATAGTTAAATCTTTAATTAGATTTGAACGTGAAATGGTAATTGAATTTACCGATAACACCGTGATGTTAGATATGAAGTATTACCAGTTTTACTTCATGGGATGAATAGGTTGGGATTGGGAAATTAAAACAAATGATTACTTCGGTAAGGTTCGTTAATCCCGACTAGTTTGAATTGATATTCAAAAATAGATTAAAGAATAAATTTAAAGAATTTATCTTGGATAAAATTAATGGGAACCTTTCCCTATAAATGTGAAATTTAGAAACTAACTGTCGATTAGCCAAGCAGAATGGTTTTCTGGATATTGATCTGATGTTGGTTTCGGCCTTCGGGGTTAATATTTGGGGAATTATTCTCTTGATTAATTTACTGTTAGTGACTGATGAATTGGAATGAGGCGTATGTTGTGTGTGTGTAACACTTATTTAAAATATACGCGAGTTATTCGGAAAGACCGGGTTTATCCCATTCTGAATAACTGATACGACGATAAGTCGAAGATGAAGACGGTGGTTGAAGACCGGAAGTCTTCACGTCGTTTGGGTAATTACTGATGATCTTGATTGGGTTGTACACCCAAGAAGATGGAAACAGTTAGTGATCGTCCAGACGTACTTGGAGATCGATGGATATGCGGGGTACTAGGTGCCTTCGGTTTCGTTCAGACCCAGAACGAACTTGTAAATGGACTGTGTGTCTGACATTGGATTTTAGTCCGTGTGATTGATCTCTATTAAATATATATCTGTTTGGCGGCGGAGAATTTATTCTCTTGCTTAACGCCCTTCTCTGAGACGTACGAGCTCAGGGGTTATATATTGATGGATATCAAACGCATGGAGTGAATTGCCTGTGTGGCATGCCAAAGTGGCAAATGATCAAGGCTTCTGTTGAAAAGCAAAGTCTTGTGGTTGATGATCGAAGCACGGTCTTTGTGGCGTAGCTTTGTGTAACGTTGATTCGCGAGTTTCACACCCGGTATGAACCAAAAACGGGAGACGGACCTCAGGGAGGGCATGCGTTTCCTTCTAGCTAAAAAGTGGCGTCAGTGGTTATACACGCCCTGACGAGTTTGACTTATGTGGTTGTTGCTGTTGCGAGGCGCCTCGGTTTGATCGGACGATCCGGGTCCGATGGAGTCATTTAGTTGGCTCACCTACGCCCCATAGGGCGGGGAAACGTAGTGTTCAGGCATTTTAATCCACATCGGTGGACCGGCCCTGACGATCCAAAGGCTTGACTGAGTACTTGCCTGAGACACGGGCTAGAGCGTCTCGAATCGGTTGAGGACTATCTTTTGCCTCGGTTCATAGATGGAAACCCAATTTCCAAATACGCGACTTTGCGATTTTGATTGTATAACCTATATATGGCGACATAGTGTTATGGGGCATTCATGCCGCCTATGATTGATACTTATGATTTGAAGTTGTTTTATACACTATGCACTTATAATAGTATCAAACGATTTGTTTTAAACGTATCAAGCATTCTTTGGCTGTTATAAGGGAAAACCCTATCCTCGGATGCGTTGCATTGTGTGATGGGACCTGGGTCTTATAACAGCTTCATTTTTCTTTATTTAGCATTGCGCTGTTTGTTTTATGCACTGGTATTCTTGGGAGGAAACCCGTTCCGTGTTATACGACGTGGTCCCTTGATTTACCTAACTTTTAAAAATAAAGAATAATAACTGTTTTAGTTCTCACACCAGTCACATGACTGACCTGGAGTTTATTGTTTTAACCTAAACTCTGGGTGCCCTTATTTTGACACGGGCAGCTAGTAGTTTTGGTTTTGCAGATTTATATTCACAGGATCCTGGTTTACAGCTGGAATGATATCCGGAAAGCTTTGTATCCGTATATCTCTTTTAGTTGTGTATTGTATTATTTTCCGCTGCGATGTATTTAAATGTAATTTAAATCTCTGATATTTCTGTGTAATATTCATTTATACTCTGTATATTCTTATAATCTGATGCATTGTTGTAATATACAATGAAATGTTCTCTTGTATGCGTTCTGTTGTGGCTTGTTCTCGAACTATCCGCCGCTTTCCTTTACGGGGAAGTTGCGGGTTTTCACAGCCGGCCCTGTTATGGGTTGGGTCGCCCATTTCACCACAGATTAAATTTGATTATTGATTAAATTTTCCAATTTAAATTTCAAACTTTAACTGATCATAACTTATTTATTTTTTGTTCATTTAACGCAAACTAAAAGTCTATCTGAAGCAGAATTTCATAATGGACGCAACGATGATATCCTTTTTGCCCAATTCTGAGTATTATTTTAATTTATATTTATTTTATTACTTTCCTTTATTTAATTATTATTTATAAAAATCAGGGGTGTTACAATTTTCCTTCAGCTGAATATTATATTGTTGTTCATTACTAATGATATTGGATTCATACTAGTTTGAATAAAAAAATATGTGAATATGTTTTAGTTCAATTCAGATCCGGTTTTGGGTATCATTTCCAGTTTCCGTTAGTATCATATTTCCCAATAATGAAGATTTGTACATTAGGGTTTATTTTGTATTAGTATGTATAATGATATAGTTGTTACATAGTTTATATGATTATGTGTCAAAAGTCAATGTCTTGAATTATTGTATTATGTCATTATCAGACATTCGATGAATTTTATTTGAGTACCAATTTGGTAATTAATAAGTATCAGGTTTTAGGTGTCAGTTTTATAGATGCAAGTATCATTTTTGAATTTTTTATTGCTATTTTTTTGTTTGTGATTTTTATCATATAACATAATAATTATAATATAATAAAATGAAATTTTGAACTAAATATGTTATAAATTATTATTTTTTGCATTCATATTTGTTTGATTAAAAATGTACTATTATGTTGAGCATAAAGAAGATCAGGTTTTAGAGGTCAATTTAGTTTATTTATTAACATAATTTTTTGATAATACCATGGAAGTTTTTTTACTGCTTCCTCTATTTCAGCATGCCAAAAACATGATGTTGTTATATAGTAAATATATTGACCATCGAATTAAATTATTGTTTTTTTGTATCAAATAGCGAAGTATGTTTGACCTTTAGTTTTTCTATTTATTTAAAGACCGAATTTCAGATACTAGTTTAAGTAATTGTAGGTATGAATCATTTTTGTACTGGTTATAATAGTCTTCTTATTTTGCTTGTAAATAATGTTGTAACCGTTGAAAATATTATTAAACCACATAAGAAAACATGCTGTTATCGGCTTTCTACCACTAAAAGAACAACTTCATATAGCGACGACTAATAGTCGTCGGCGGCCGTAACTAGTCAACTGTCGCTAAAAGCCGTCATTATATAAGCCGACGCTAACAAAATAACGTCAATTCTAGCAATAGCTTTGGTAACCTCACTTGCTATGGATAGCGATGACAAACCTGGACACGTGACTTTTTTGTGGACCATCTCTTTGTCGTCACCAAGCATGGTAAAATAATTGTAACCTACCGTTACAAACTACAGATATACTGGGTACATAGGCCATAACAAGCCGTCACTAACCACAACCATACTAGGTACGTAGGTCGTCCCTAGCCACAGCTTATCTGAAGCTGTTTTTCTTTTATAATGATTCCCTCAAACCGCCCATACACATATCTATTCACTCCATGCCTCATAAACGATCAATTCCACAACCTAACATGTCATATGTACTCAAATTCATAACACAAATCAACACATATACTAAAAACCAATGTATATAACACAAACTAACTAATAAACTGTAAATAAACAACATTAAATAAACGATCACATCCACCATTATCATAACAAACCATATTCACAACATCATGTCCACAAACAGGCATCATATCCATAAACCGTCAATAACATGCCAAATCCATGACCATCATGTTTATATTTACATATGCTACAAAAAAAATCGAAAAAGACAAGTACCTTCTTGTCTCCATCATTATCCTCGTCCTTCCTATCACTCGACCCAACATTATCCCTAGGTATCCTCCCATGCTCAGATAGAAACACAATGATCCATTTATCGGGCGTGGCAGTCAGTCCACTATTACATCAATCCTACATCTCAGATCTCAGCCATCTACTGACGGAGGATGGCGATCTCCTCCTTCTGATGTGATCTCTTGTAAGATGCCTGGGTTGTCACTAACTGTAATATTTTATATTATGAGTTTTGATTTATATATTCTATTAAGGTTGATGTAATAATCTCAAACAACACAAATTTAGTATAACATTACGTATAATCATAAACAATCAACACATAACCGCCTCATATCCAAATTCACCATAACTCAATATATCCACCTGCTATATTTTTTCTTGAAATTACTATTTTACTTTCTTAAAATCCTTTCAAATTATTAAATAAATTGTTATAGTTCGAAATCTACCACACCACGATTTTTTTAGAAATTTGTTTTTGACATAACGTAAAATCTACCAAACAAAATCTCAAATTTTCTCTTTCATTAGAAAACAATAACCCAGTAGATTTCTAAGATTCTTGTTTCAAACATTTTCGACTTACATTGTATCATATACACTCATTCAAAGTTCAATTCGTAAAATTACGAACTACCGCTGCGCGACGAGCTCATTTTAATTATATTTAATTTATATATTCAACCTTCACAAAATTAAACTGTAGGCAACAATAGAGATTTAATTTATAATTTAATTTGGATATGTAACTGTGGTTGTAACACCGCATATTCTATGTGGACATTAAAGTAACGAATTAAAGAATAATTAATTTTAAAATGTGGAAATTAGGGGAAACGGGTTTCGCCATTGCGTTCGTCTCAGAATTCTGCTTGAGATAGAGTCCGAGCTTGCATGAATCGGACTCCGTATGAAGAAGTTATGGAGTTCAGAAGATTTCAAGTTTAAACAGAAACTAAATATAAATAATAATTAAATCAAAAAAGTAGTTCAAAATTCAAAAAAAATCCGAGAATCAACTGGGCGGGAAAATTCCCGCCGATAGGGGTCGACTCCCCCCATGGGGGGTCGACATAGGTTTTGACCCCCCCCCCTGTAGGGGTCGACCCCCTCGGCCAGATCTGGGCTGTTTTGTCCAGTGACGTTTTTCTGAGTCATTAGGGCATATGTGGCGACTTCCGGTTGGCTCTATTTGGTCTGGATGGCTCTGATTACTCCTAGGATGATCTAACGGCTCTCATTAATCTAAACTTCTATATAAACAACCCCAACCCTCAATCCTAAAACCTCATAACCTTGCTCTCTGAAGCCGTCATGTTGTCCATGGCCAAACTAGCATAGCCTCTAGTTTTCTCTAAACTAGAAATCAAGTTAGAAAGCCCCAAATCAAGTCCAAACTAGAGAATCAATAGTCTACATCAAAGGATAACTTTTCAATTTCAGAAATCAGATCCCAGAAAACAAGATTTGTTCTTTTTTTTGTAAGTTCAGTTATTCTTTAGAATTGAACAAATAAAAGTCATGACTTGTAATGAAGCCAAACTAGAACTGTGACTAGTTGTAAGATAATCGTATTCTAATTCATGTTTATCCCTATAGCAATTCTGAAATTACCTATGCCTACGAGACTATTGTGATTGATACAACTTATCATGTTGTATATTTATTTGGTGATGAACCTATCATGTTGTATATAAATTTGGTGATTCTTTTATGTTATGTTATACACAAGATCATAAGCTAAGTCATGTTCATATATGCTTATATGTCTAGATCTACATGCTTATATGTTTAGATCTATGTTAATTTGATCCAACTCAAATGCAAGTTCACATTTACATGCTTGATTAAATTTTTGTAGTACTATGCCAAATTTATATCACACATGCTTAGTTGATCTATACTGTTTTATGCCGTTGGAATGTTACATGTCCCTTTGCTTTTCCCTTTTGTTTTTGAGTTAGGCTAATTTGCGAGCCTAACGTTCTATGTAATTTATGCGAACGAATAACAGGGGATACTTTGGGAAAAATATTAAATTACATGCTATTGGCATAGGTTGGCTCATAATCATGTAAATGATTAATGGTATGAAATGATATACTTTGTATACCTAAGAATTATGGACATAATTTAGAGGGTAAATGGGACATGACTTGAGTTGACAACATTGGTGGATAATTTACATATAAACATAAATGGTAAATATGTAAATTAATTAAATGGTGAATATGCCTAACCCGAGGTTAGATTGAGTTACGGTGTAAGACTTCCCAGAACCGTCCGGCACATCCAGCAACCGTAACAATACAGATCTAATGTGAGAGGTTAGCGCATTAAGCCTAAAAACACGAGGTTAGATTGAGTTGCGGTGTAAGACAGCACATAACCGCCCGACACATCCAGCGACCACAACAATATAGATCTAATGTGATAGGTGGGTGCTTTAATGAATGAATTAAAGATAAGGAGCAGGCAGGCTTAGAATGGTAGGGTTAAGTTAATTAAGGCAACACCTAACCAAATACAACATGTTAACTAAACTAATGGGTGGGGGTTTGGTTAATTTGAGAACACTTAACCATTTTAACATGCTGATTAGAAAACCCTAGTAACGGGGATCCATTTCACAAGTAACCCACATAGATGTATCATGGTATCCTAAACTTGGCAGGGTGGGGCACGATTACTGGGCTGATTATAAGTTGTCAAAATAACGACGGGTGGTGCAGCAGTGTAGGTTCCGACGGAGTATGGGCGTGCACGTACTCCGACATGGACAAATCAGGCACTGGGCATCAGTAATATACACTATGCACCTTGAATTTGTGTCAGGTTGCCACCATAGGAATTGATACACCCCATGGTGGGACCAACACAGGTATCTACAATCAAGCAGGGCCGAATGACACAAGTCATAAATGCATGCGAGTAGAAGTCGATCGATAAAGGGATCATTTTATTATGAACACATGGTGCTAGTTGAAACACTTGTTAGTAGGTGTAGAGAAATAGAAATGAGTGCGATAGTATATTCAGTTTATCTTGCCTTATTTTTTGTTATCTTATTTCTAGGGTATTGTCCTAGGTTTAGTTTATTCATGTCATGATCCTTTTTCCTGTTTACATGCTAAATAGTCACTGGACTTACCAGGCTTATGTCTGACCCATTTTCTTTCGTCTTCTTGTCTTCCGTTCCCTCCCCCCCTCCAGTTCCCCAGGGAGGGAATACTTCAACTTAGTCCAGACCCTTTTCCAGCTTGAAGAAAGTAAACGTATTGCTTGGATTCTCTTTTCTTGGGCTATGGCTGTGGTTACACGCTTAATTGGAGATTTATGTTGCTTTATTATTGTTTTATGCTTCTTTATATTTTATTCAAGATAGAGGCTTTATTGTAATGATTTGGAAGTTGGTTTTTGAGACAGTTGTTGTAATGTTTTGACTGGACTACGTGCTTATGAAATAAAATTTAGTTTTTCCGCTGTTTATATGTCTGTCTTATAAATTACCTGTACCTTTTACCTATAATACTCCACCAAAGTTTATGCATTCCCTTTGTGAGTGACCTTAATGGAGGTGGGGTGTTTACACTTGGTATCAGAGTAAGGTTTACCAGATCAGATAAAAGTTTTTGAAAACTATTTTTCAAAATGAAGTTTAAAGAAGCATTTTTAAGAAAAATATTGTTTTATTTTAAAAGGCATAATCCCCAAAGCCATTTCCACTATCTTTCTATCCTTTGTTTTGAACATTTCCTTTTCATTTCGGCATGTCTGGGGATCTTAATCTTCCTAAGGGGGTACCGGTACCTGGTTGGTTCAGAAGGTACCTGGAGGCTAGGGCTTTTGATGCAGGCCCAACAGACATTCCTCCTTCCCCGGTTGTAGTTGTTCCTCCTCCTTCTCCTTCTCCTCGTGTGAATTATTTCTCGAAGATATGTAGAGACTTTCGAGCCATGAGTGGAAAGAACTTTAATTTGACCGAGTCATTTGTGGAAGCAAGAAACTGGCTCAAGGAAATAGAAGATTTGTTTGTTATCTTCGCAGTGGACGATAGGCAGAAGATACAATTAGATGTGTGGTTACTTAAGGACGAAGCCTCTTATTGGTGGGAAGTTACTAATGCTGAGAGACTAGTTGAAACTTGGGAGGATTTCAGAATGAGGTTTGAAATGAAGCTCCGCTCGCAAGCTGAACGAAGCCTACAAGTGGAAAAGTTCTTAGCTCTCAAATAGGGAAGCCTATCAGTCATGGGATACGTCAACCAATTCAACCAGCTGGCTAGATTCGGATTGGAGTTAGTGAACACTCCACATAAGAAGGCTCTCCATTTCGTTAAAGGGTTGAACGAGCCACTGCACAGCCTAGCTATGTCCCATATATCTATGGGTGTGACTTATGAGAGACTAGTGGACATGGCACTGTTACAGGAGGAAGATAAGGATGGCAAAAAAGAGACAAAGGTGGAAGTACCTCAAGACAAGAAAGTGGAGGGATCACAGAACAAGAAAACGGATTCCAAGAAGGGCGGGAAGAATAACAAACCCCATGACAAGAGGAAGTGCAATTTTTGTGGCATACCCGGACCTCTGATTAAGGACTGCAGAAAGAAGAAGAGGAAGATGGGTGGTTGTTTTCAGTGCGGCGAGACAGGACACATGGCTAAGGACTGCCCAAGAAAGCAATGGCAAGGCAGAGGACTGGATCTACTTCTGGAGGGCAGGTTCGTGCTCTCATTGCACCTCCGCAAGAATGAGGTAGAAATATTTCTGTTGAGAGTTTAGTTTATCTTTTTGATCATCTTGTTCGTACTCTCTTTTGATTCTGGTGGATCGCACTCTTTTATATCTACTGCTTTAGTTGAATCTCTACATCTAGACACCAGTATAGTAGAGGATCCCTTGGTTGTTTCAAATCTAATTGGGGGTTCGACCTATTTATCAATGATTTGTTTGGATTTGGTAATTTCTATATTAGGCGTTGGGTTTAGATGTAATGCCTATGTTTTGAGCTTCACAGGCTATGGGTTGATTCTAGTCATGGATTGGCTATCCAGTAATGGTGCCGTCCTCGATTGTGAAAAGAGAGTACTTAGACTTATGACTCGCCTCGGTAATACTCTCGAAATCTCTTGTAATACCATGAATTCTGTTATGCTTAGCTACCTAAATCTCTTAATGCGTCTGTTGAAAACCTGCAATTTGTTAGTTAGTCTGTGAATACTCAGATGTCTTTGAAGAGGTGAAGGGTTTACCTCTGAAGCAAGAGATAGACTTCCGCATATACCTTGTTTATAATGCAAAACCCGTTGCTCTACCTGTTAGACACATGGCTCCAAGGGAAAGGAAAGAGCTCAGCAAGCAAGTTAAAGAGTTGCTTGAAAAGGGGTTTATAAGGCGGAGTATTTTTGAATGGGGGTGCTCCAGTGGTGTTTGCAACCAAAACGGATGGTTCACTTTGCCTATGCAATGACTATAGGGAGCTAAACAAATTGACCAAGAAGAATAAGCACCTACTTCCAAGAATAGATGACTTGTTCGATCAGCTTGTAGTTGCATCGGTTTTCTCCCAACTAGATCTAGCTACCGGGTTTCATCAGCTAAGAGTGGCTAAGGACAACATTGATAAGACCGCATTCAGGACCCCGGATGGTTTCTTTGAATGGCTTGTCATACTTTTCGGCTTGACAAACACACCTGCCTATTTCGTTGACTTAATGAGTCGGGTGTTCTGGGAGTTCCTTAATAAATTTGTAGTGGTCTTCGTGGTACACATTTTTATTTTCTCGAAAAGTGAGGAAGAGCATGCTTTGTATTTAAGGGAAGTCATGGACACTCTTTGTGCACATCAACTGAAAGCAAAATTCTCCAAATGCCATTTCTAGAGAGATGAAGTAAGGTTTCTTGGACATGTGGTGTCCAAAGAAGTGATAGCTGTGGATCCCACGAAAGTAGTTGTGGTGCAAGATTGGAAGATTCCACGGAATGCAACCGAAGTCCGAAGCTTTCTCAGACTAGCGGGCTTTTACCGAAAGTTCATAAAAGACTTTGCGAAGATCTCAGCACCACTTACAAGATTGGAGAAGAAGAACCTAACTTTTGCTTGGGACTTGGATTGTGATGTTGCTTTTCAACGATTGAAAAGGTCTCTGACAACAGCCCCTGTAACATCCCACCTCCGTTAAGGTCACTCACAAAGGGAATGCCTTAACTTTGATGGAGCGTTTTAGTAGACAGAACAGAAATTTACAAGACAGATAAACCAGTACTTGAAAAATTTACAACTTTATTACAGCGGAAAACAGAAATCAGTTTGGTTACATCCTTCCAAATCACTTTACCAAAACTCAAGTACATATATATATCAGCCCTTTTCAAAAGCCCTCAGAGTACAAAACTTTAAAATCATAATCCCCACAGAAGCTGCCATAAGGAGTCAAGCCATACTTTAAGTACTTCAAGCAGAAGAAATCCGGATCAAGCTAAAGTATTCCCTCCATGGAAACCTGGGGGGGGGGGGGGGAACGGATAGAAAAGGGGCGAAAAACAAACGAGGTAGACATAAAGTCTGGCGAGTCCAGTGATTTCCAGCATATGAACAGATAATAATAATCATGAAATGCAAATAAATCTGGATGCGAGATAACAATAATAGGAGTAGCAGATATACTTAGGTTAAACAGAAGAAACAGAATGATATAAGCTATTGCTTTTCACTTCTCTGCACTAATACTAGTATAACAGGATTAGGTGTTACCCTAATGTCTAAACAGAAACAGAATAATGGGCCTTTACCACCCGAACAGAAGGTACAGGAACAGAATAATCCTTACGGAAACAGAATGTTAGAATTAGGAGTACACTAGTAAATGGGCCATTACCACCCAACAGACGGTACCACGCAGAAACAGACAGGTGTTACCACCCAACAGAAACAGACGGTACCCCAACAAAAACAGACAGAACTAAGTGCACCCTAAATCTACCCCAAGCGATCGGCTCCCTAATACATAAATACCCTGTGCCAGCCCTACAGAAGGGTGTATCACTCCCTAAAGTGGCAACCTTTGAATGACACAGACCTATTTATAGATGTCACGGCGTCTTACATCCTCAGAGGCAGACCGGGATCCATGCATGCACATGACCCGGTTGGAACGCACCATCAACACCCCTCGCCATTATCAGAATGAACCACTTATAAATAGTTCAGTAAGCGTGCCCGGACCCTACCTACTGTTGGGTCATAGTTTTGATACCAGAAAGGGTTACTGACTAATATGGGTCCCAAACAACAGATGACACAAGTATTTTTCCCTCCTAACCTTGTGTCTCCAGACTAACAGATTTCAGATTAACTTGTTTACAAGTTTTCAGACATACAGAGTTCAGGTCAACTAGTTCACAGATCAGAAAATCAAGTTAACAGGTTTTCAGACTAACGGATCAGATGTACAGTTCTTAACAGACTTACAGATTGTCTAACTTTGTATTGGGCCCACCGACTTACGAAACGGGTTTGTTAAATTCATCAATCCGGTTGGTTTAACCCTATTCACCCAAAACGTTTTAGACATCATATTTAACCCAGATTTGCATTAAGTAAATATTAATGCACAAACCTCTCACATTAGATCGGTAGCTTGTGGCCGCTGGATATGCCGGGCGGTTGCGGGCAGACTTCTGCCACAAGCCAGACCTAACCTCGTGTCTAAGCATATTTTAGTTATGCCTACGACCTCTCACATTAGACTGACTGTAACACCCCGTAATTCTATTAATATTAATATTCACAAATTAAAGAATAACTAATCTCAGACGTGAGAATTGTGGGAAACGGGTTGCGCCATTGTGTTCGTCTCGGAATTATGGTCGAAATAGAGTCCGAGTTTGCGTGAATTGGACTTCGTATGAAGAAGTTATGGCCATCCGAAGTTTTAGAAAATTCAAAACAGATTCAGAAAATTCAAATTTCGAAAAATTCAGCCCAAACAGGCTGGGCGGGAAAAATTCCCGCCCAGACCAGGTCGACCTGGGGGTCGACCTGCCCACGGGTGTCGACCTGGGGGTCGACCTGCCCACCAGGTCGACATGGGTGTCGACCCTAGGGTCGACCTCCCTGGTCGAGCCCAGGCGACCTGGGTGCACCTGAATGGGTTTTGGGCTGGGTTTTGGGGGCTGTGACGAAATCTGACGGCTCTAATCTATCCTAGGGTTTATCTAAAGGCCTAAAACAACTAACTACACCTATAAATACATCCTAATGCTAACCCTAAACCTAATTAAAATTGGAGCCAAAGCCGTCATACCGTCAGCATGGAAATCAATGGAGCCGCCACCAACTAAGAAGAAGATAGCTAATCCAATTCGCTTCTAATCTAATTCTACTCAACTCTAAAGCAAATCAAGACTCTCTTTCTTCTATAATTGTGAGTATGATAGTCTTAACAAGATTATTATCATTTTAATTAGGTTAAGTCATGAATGGATTGTGAGTAGATGATGTGAATTGTCGTATATGCTATCATGTATGTTATTAATCCTATGCTATGTGGTAATGATATACTATATGTTGTAAATCATGCTATGATGATGTTATGTATGTTGAAAGTTTCTATGCTAAGTTGTGATGAATCATACATGTTAGAAAGCCATCTATGCTAGTTAGTTCATATTAATTAAATCATCATGTTTGGGCTATGTTGATCTATATGACAAGTTACATATGCAAGTTAGATTGATTAGAAAAGTTATGAACATATGCCATGACATCTAGAATTATGCTATGACATATGTGATATCCTATGCTAGTTCACACCATCATTATGTTGCCTAAAAACCCCATATGCAAGTTTATGTATAAATTTGGGCTATGATCATATCATGTAAATTGTGACATTTAACAAGTTGACACCTTTTGATCCTTAACATGTGTAGTTTATGCAAGTTTCACCCCTATTATGACTAGATTTATTTTAATCGTCTGTGTGTTGTGATAATTTATCTTTGTGCTATGTGTTAGACTATTCAAGTCTAGCCTATATTATGCATTGAATAAGCGAACGTATAAACGTGGGGTAGGGGTAATATTAAGGATTTAATAATAAGATGTTGGGGTGCAATTGATATGATTTTGCATACCATGAGTGGATGACCATAATTGAGTCAATTATGGGCATCAATAAAAGTGGACTTAATTAATAATTTGGATAGGGAATTATTAAAACTGGGGTAAAAGATTGAAAGTTGTCAATTAATGCTTAGGACACGAGGTTGGACTCGTTTGTGACGTAAACTTGCCCGGAACCGCCCGGCAAATCCAGTGGTCACAAATGTCAGCCCAATGTGAGAGGTCCTAGGCCTAAATTAAAGCATAACAGTTGTAAAGACACGAGGTTAGACTCTTTTATGGTGTAAGACTGCCCGGACCCGCCCGGCAAATCCAGCTGCCATAAATACCAGTCTAATGTGAGAGGTCTTTATGAGGTTATGGCCTGAATGAATTAAGAAATACTTAACCAGATAAACAAGTAAAGTGGGACATGGGGGTTAAGTAGGTGCCTTGGGTGGCATGAGGAATCTAGTGGGTGCCCTTAGTGGCATGTGAAATACGATTAGACTTAACCAAACGCACATGTAAATAAACATGACTAAGAGGGTTAAGTGAGATATATTAATGACAAGCTTAGGTGGGTAGCTTGTGGGGGGGCCCATTTCAACCAGTATCCCAAACGTATCTTTGTGGGCTCGACCCAAGTCGAGGACGGGACACGCATACTGAGTTTGACTATAAGAGGCCAAAACGGGGAGCGGTGGCAACGCAAGTCCAACGGGTTTCATATGCGTGTGTGGACCCGGGCTGGTAGGTAAGACGTTGTTGCATCGTGTAGGTATAAGCCGTGCATTCTCAGTTGTATCGGGTTGCCACTTTAGGGGAGTGATACACCCCACCGTGGGGCCAGCACGGGTATCTACGAGTAGGGAGCTGATCGAAAGTGAGTAGTGGGGTACACCTAGTGGAGATAGGGGCAGACGGCACCTATGTAGTCAGCTAGGCGTACGTAAGGCTATTTATATGTTTCTGTGTGAAGCAAGTGGGATCAACCTTTAGGGTGACTGGTGCGGTGCAGTGTAGTAATGTGGGTGCAGTATAGTAATTATTCGTTAGTAATTAGGTATGCCTTTACCGTTATCTTTAACGTTATCCTTCACGTTATCTTTATCTGTTCATTCCATACCTAATAGTTCATAGACATTTACTTGTCTTCCAGCTTATGCCTTAGTCTAGTTATTTTGATAATAGTATTGTTAGAATTGTCATACTCGCCAGACTTTATGTTCGATCCCCTCCATTTCTATCCTTTTTCCCCCTCCAGGTCCTCAGGTTTGGCCCAGCTCTAGTGGAGCTTGATTGGATTGCTTCATCTCTTTGGAAAGCTTGGACCCTTGAAGTAAAGTCCAGCTTGTTATCTTCTTTAATGGCTATTTGTGTAATGGGATTATGTATTTTGTTTTATGAAGATGGATAATGTACTTGACTCTGTTAAATGGTTTTGTAATGTAATGAACATGTTTCCGCTGCAATAAAATGAAGTTTTAGATTTCCAAGTACTACTTATTATCTGTCTTGTTGTAATTTTTCTGTTCTATATTCACTTATAACCTCCATGGAAGTTAATGCATTCCCTTTGTGAGTGACATTAATGGACTTGGGGTGTTACACTGACAGTTTGTGGTTGTTGGTTAAGTCGGTTGGTTCCGGGCAGGCTTCCACCGCAAACAGAGTCTAACCTCGTGTCATAGCCAATTCATTCCAATACAGATATCAGACTAATTCTGTTTATTTAACAGATTAAACTTCTCCACATGATACAACAGATTAATCAAATTTCCATGTTTTACTAAATCTTAGGTCAAACCTACGGATTTCCATACCCAGATTACCATTATCTAGTTTTCAACAGATCAGACAATTCAACAGATAGCAGATCTAGCAGTTTAAGTGATTCAACAGATTTAGCAGATAACAGATTTAGCAGTTTAGGCAATTCAACAGATTTAGCAGATAACGGATTAGGCAGTTTAACAGATAACATATTTAGCAGATTATATATATCTAAAACTCTATTTATATATCTTGCCTAATCATAAATTTAGCCTAAACTTACATGCTCAAATCAAGGTCATAATTCATAATACAATATATACTCCAAATTTTAGTCTTAATATTCCCATTTACAGTTCATGTTAAAACTAGATTTAATATTCTAGTTCACCGTTTATGTCCAAGACTAATATACATGTTAATCATTCACTATTATAGCCAATTCAGATTATGCCAACATATTTATTATGCCAAATTAACTTAATTAAGCTACGCCCAATCTCCGTATAACAGTTTCCACAAGTTCTCTAAGTACTCATGAAATGGCACTAACAAAAGGAGTAGGGGATAAGCACAAGAATTGATATAAAAGAATAGGTATGCAATAATGAACCAAATACAATAATAATGGCTCCAATAGGCTCGATGTACATAACAGTGAATGGGAATAAACTAGCCAAGTTACACACTAATTATGAGATCTAACATAATTAAGGGAATAGGCATAAGAAACTAACTACAATAGTTATAGGCAGCTAACCACAATAGTCATGGGCGACTAATCACAATAGTTTCTTATTCAATGTCATAGGCAATAGTCTCACAGGCATGAATCATAGTCATATGCAATAGTCTCATTGGCATGAATCATAGTCATAGGCAATAGTCTCACAGACAACAGTTTCATGTCCAATTATGCATTATTTGTCCCAAAATTTAGCGTTCGTGCGTTAATCTCTTATGAGATTCGGGGCAGGCTCGTAGTAGCCTGGCTATAGAACAGAAAGAAGAAAGAGGTACAGAATAGTCACAGAAAAACAGATCTGACAGACAAGAATTTACATAACCTCAGATTCAGATTTATAATCACGTCAAGATCATAATTAAAGTTCATATCTGAAAATAACTGTACTCACAATCAAAAATGAAAGTCTTGATTTCTGGTATCTGAGTTCTGACACTGAATAGCATTCCTTTGGCGTAGACTATCGATTAGATTAGAAAATAGTTGTTCCCTTTTAACTTTATTCAGATTGGAAGAAGATCCTAGTTTTGATTCCAGCAGAGTAACGACGCCATTATTTTATTTAATAAGAACGGAGGCAGAGTATAGGAATGAAATTGTGCAGCATAAGGTTAGAGAAGAATGGGGTAAAGAGAATGGGGCTAGGGGCAGTTTATAAAGGATTAGGCAGACGAATCTAGACTAAAAACGAGACCAGAAACATCAGAATGAATCAGGTTCAAAAACTGGGTTTCGGGAGCAGGTCGACCCCCAGGTCGACACTATGGTCGACCTGGCCCCTGGGAGGTCGACACTATGGTCGACCCCCAGGTCGACCTGGTCCATGGGCGGGAATTTTCCCGCCCAGCCTGTTATGGGATTTTGAATTCGAATTTGAATTTGAATTTTCGAGCTGTTTTCGATTCTGAAAATCTCTGAAACTTCGGAGGGTCATATCTCCCTCACACAGACTCCGTTTCTCGAAAACTCGGACTTGTCTCCAAGAAGAATTTCGAGATGAACGCAATGGCGCAACCCATTTCCCTTGATTCTTATTTTAAAAATTAATTATTCTCTGATTTGTTTACTTATACGTTCACAGAAAATACGAGGTGTTACATTCTCCCTTCCTTAAAGGATTTCGTTCCCGAAATCTTCAAGTTAAGAAGAATGTGTCCTACCATCCAGTCATCCATCTACTCAACCATCATCCACAAGCATCCATTGTCCTTTGAAAACTTCTAGTGTTGTATGAACATATGCAAAAGTGTGTGTATATGTTCCTTATCTAATGCAAAGATCAGGCGGTCCACTGATTCAGTTGACCTCCTTAATGCGAACTATGTCAGTGTCATGAGTCCAACATGTATGCAATTTTCCTATTTGATACATATCATTCTTATATGAGTGACAACCATTCATTCATATGCAACATCCATGTGATGAGTCAATCATTTTGCATCCACAAAAATTGAAAATGCTCACACATCCATATGCAGTATGAGAGTGTTTTCGAGCCGATCTAGTGCCTAGTGTGTGTATATGCATCCACGAGCAACCACTAGCAACCACTTGCATCCACTTGCAACCATCAAACATAACATGTCTCAAACACATGTTTACACCCATTAGTTTCTACCTAAAGTTCGAAGATTCGATCGATAGGATACAGTCGAATGATGGAAGCGAGTACAGATGAACCAAAAACTTGGTTCCCATTAGACATTGGTTGAGAGAATAATTCCCCTAAGTATCAACCTCGAAGACCGATATCAACATCAGATTGACACCCAGAGGATTACCGTCTTTAGACAATGTCAAAACTGGAAATCTTAACCTTATCAGTAATATTCAGATATTTACAGATTACTGGTACAGATTAGATTACCGAATGACTCTTAGGAAACTAAGCATGATAAAAACCCAGAATGTATGCGTCATAGTCAACTTAATGCTCAATACAGATACCCAACTTACCACACTTAGATGAGTCATAACCCTTATGGGTCTGAGTCTACAGCGGAATCCGAAACAATACTAGTATTAAAGTGCAGAGTATCGATTACAGAATCAAAATGCCAGAATCAGAAAAGAGTTTTAACTCAACAATCAGATAAAGAAATTAGGCCTCCTACATAAAGTTTTCCTATTTCTGTCCTATCCACTAGCCTCGAGAGTGTTCGTCTGCCCCCCAGAAGTTGGTCCTGCCCTCTGCCCTTGTCCTCGTTTCTTCGGGCAGTCCCTAGTGAAGTGTCCCATCTCACCACAGTTGAAGCAAGTGCCCTTTCTTTTTCTTCAATCCTTGTTCAGATGAGTCGAGCTTCCACAAGTAAAGCACTTTTTCTCCTTCTTATCTTCAGACTTCTCATCCTTCTTTTGTGTTTCCTTTTAGGGCCATGCTTTCTTGTTCTGTGGTTCTTCCTTCTTTGCCTCTTTCTTGCCCTTGTCTTCCTCGTGCAGTAGTGCCATGTCCACCAATCTCTCGTAAGTCGCTCCCATGGGTACATGGGTCATGGCTAGGCTGTGCAGTGGCTCGTTCAATCCTTTAACAAAGCGGAGAGCCTTTTTTTATGCTGAGTGTTGACTAAATCCAGTCCGAACCTAGCCAGTTGGTTGAACTGGTTGACGTATTCCTTGACCGTCATGCTCCCTTGCTTAAGAGATAAGAACTTCTCCACCTGCAGACTTCGCTCAGCTTGTCAGAGGAATCTCATCTCAAATCTCATCCTGAAATCCTCCCAAGTTTCCACTGGTCTCTCAGCATGGGTAACCTCCCACCAATAAGAAGCTTCGTCTTTAAGCAACCACACTGCCAACCGTACCTTTTGTCTGTCGTCTACGTCGAAAATGACGAACAAATATTCGATCTCCTTCATCCAGTTCCTTGCTGCCACGAAGGATTCAGCTCCATAGAAGTCTTTTCCACCCATAACCTTGAAGTCTCTACACGTCTTTGCGAAAGCATTTCCACGAGGAGGAGGAGGAGGTGGTGGTACCGCTGCCACTGGGGGAGGAATATCTGCTGGGCCTGTACCATTGGCCCTAGCCTCTAAGTACCTCCTGAACCAGCTAGGTATTGGCACACCCTCTGGAAGGTTAAGATTCCCAGACATGCTGAAACGAAAGAAAAAGGATTCAAAACGGAGAACTAAAAAGATAGATATATGGCTTTTGGGGATTATGTTTTTCAAAATAAGCTTTATTTTTGAAAATATTTCCTTTTAAAACCTTTTTGAAAATAGTTTTCAAAAACTTTACCCAATCTGGTAACCTTCAGCTCTGATACCAAGTATAACACCCCACCTCCGTTAAGGTCACTCACAAAGGGAATGCCTTAACTTTGATGGAGCGTTTTAGTAGACAGAACAGAAATTTACAAGACAGATAAAATAGTACTTGAAAAATTTACAACTTTATTACAGCGGAAAACAGAAATCAGTTTGGTTACATCCTTCCAAATCACTTTACCAAAACTCAAGTACATATATATATCAGCCCTTTTCAAAAGCCCTCAGAGTACAAAACTTTAAAATCATAATCCCCACAGAAGCTGCCATAAGGAGTCAAGCCATACTTTAAGCACTTTATGTACTTCAAGTAGAAGAAATCCGGATCAAGCTAAAGTATTCCCTCCTTGGAAACCTGGGGGGAACGAAAAGAAAAGGGGAGAAAAACAAACGAGGTCAGACATAAAGTCTGGCGTGTCTAGTGATTTCCAGCATATGAACATATAATAATAATCATGGCATGCAAATAAAACTGGATGCGAGATAACAGTAATAGGAGTAGCAGATATACTTAGGTTAAACAGAAGAAACAGAATGATATAAGCTATTACTTTTCACTTCTCTGCACTAATACTAGTATAACAGGATTAGGTGTTACCCTAATGTCTACACAGAAACAGAATAATGGGCCTTTACCACCCGAACATAAGGTACAGGAAAAGAAACAGAATAATCCTTACGGAAACAGAATGTTAGAATTAGGTGTACACTAGTAAATGGGCCTTTACCACCCCAACAGACGGTACCACGCAGAAACAGACAGGTGTTACCACCCAACAGAAACAGACGGCACCCCAACGGTAATAGACAGAACTAAGTGTACCTTAAAACTACCCCAAGCGATCGGCTCCCTAATACATAAATACCCTGAGCCAGCCCCACAGAAGGGGTATCACTCCCTAAAGTGGCAGCCTTCGAATGACACAGACCTATTTACAGATGTCACGGCGTCTTACATCCTCAGAGGCAGACCGGGATCCATGCACGCACATGACCCGGTTGGAACGCACCATCAACACCCCTCGCCATTATCAGAATGAACCACTTATAATTAGTTCAGTAAGCGTGCCCGGACCCAACCTACTGTTGGGTCATAGTTTTGATACCAGAAAGGGTTACTGACTAATATGGGTCTCAAACAATAGATGACACAAGTATTTTTCCTTCCTAACCTTGTGTCCCCAGACTAACAGATTTCAGATTAACTTGTTTACAAGTTTTCAGACATACAGAGTTCAGGTCAACTAGTTCACATATCAGAAAATCAAGTAAACAGGTTTTCAGACTAACGGATCAGATGCACAGTTCTTAACAGACTTACAGATTGTCTAACTATGTATCGGGCCCACCGACTTACGAAACGGGTTTGTTAAATTCATCAATCCGGTTGGTTTAACCCTATTCACCCAAAACGTTTTAGACATCATATTTATCCCAGATTTGTATTAAGTAAATATTAATGCACAGACCTCTCACATTAGGTCGGTAGCTTGTGGCCGCTGGATATGCCGGGCGGTTCCGGGCATACTTCTGCCACAAGCCAGACCTAACCTCGTGTCTAAGCATATTTTAGTTATGCCTACGACCTCTCACATTAGACTGACAGTTTGCGATTGCTGGTTAAGCCGGTTGGTTCCGGGCAGGCTTCCACCGCAAACAGAGTCTAACCTCGTGTCATAGCCAATTCATTCCAATACAGATTTTACAGATATCAGACTAATTCTGTTTATTTAACAGATTAAACTTCTTCACAGGATACAACAGATTAATCAAATTTCCATGTTTTACTAAATCTTAGGTCGAGCCTACGAATTTCCATACCCAGAATACCATTATCTAGTTTTCAACAGATCAGACAATTCAACAGATAGCAGATCTAGCAGTTTAAGTGATTCAACAGATTTAGCAGATAACAGATTTAGCAGTTTAGGCAATTCAACAGATTTAGCAGATAACGGATTAGGCAATTTAACAGATTTAGCAGATAACAGATTTAGCAGATTATATATATCTAAAACTCTATTTACATATCTTGCCTAATCATAAATTTAGCCTAAATTTACATGCCTAAATTAAGGTCATAATTCATAATACAATATATGCCCCAAATTTTAGTCTTAATATTCTCATTTACAGTTCATGTCAAAACTAGATTTAATATTCTAGTTCACCATTTATGTCCAAGACTAATATTCTAGTTCACCATTTATTTAATAAGAACGGAGGCAGAGAATAGGAATGAAATTGTGCAGCATAAGGTTAGAGAAGAATGGTGTAAAGAGAATGGGGCTAGGGGCTATTTATATAGGATTAGGCGGACGAATCTAGACTAAAAACGAGACCAGAAACATCAGAATGAATCAGGTTCAAAAACTGGGTTTCGGGAGCACGTCGACCCCCAGGTCGACACTATGGTCGACCTGGCCCCTGGGAGGTCAACACTATGGTCGACCCCCAGGTCGACCTGGTCCATGGGCGGGAATTTTCCCGCCCAGCCTGTTCTGGGATTTTGAATTCGAATTTGAATTCGAATTTTTGAGCTGTTTTCGATTCTGAAAATCTATGAAACTTTGGAGAGTCATATCTCCCTCATACGGACTCCGTTTCTCGAAAACTCGGACTTGTTTCTAAGCAAAATTTTGAGACGAACGCAATGGCACAACCCGTTTCCCTTGATTCTTATTTTAAAAATTAATTATTCTCTGATTTGTTTACTTATACATCCACAGAAAATACGGGGTGTTACAGCCCCAGTTCTAACATTGCCTGATGGAAGTAAGATGTTTACAGTATACACAGATGCTTGCGTTACAGGAATAGGCACTATCTTGATGCAAGAAGGAAAGGTGGTTTGTTATGGGGGAAGGCAGTTGAAGGTACATGAGAAGAACTACCCAACTCATGATTTGGAGCTAGCTGCCATTATTTTCGCTCTTAAGTCATGGCGTCATTACCTACTAGGAGAAAGGTTTGAATTGTTTACTGACCATAAATCGTTAAAGTACCTTTTCTCATAGAAATATCTTAACTTAAGACAACAAAGGCGGATGGAGTTTCTTGCCTCATACGATTCTGAGATTGCTTATACCCTTGGCAAGGGCAATGTGGTAGCAGATGCCTTGAGTAGGATAAAGCTGACCCTAAGTCCTCTCTTTGTAGAAAGGCAAAGCTTGGAGTACATAGCAAACTTTGACTTTAAACCTTCCTTTGAGTTTGTACCTGGCTTGTTAGCAACACTGGAGGTGCAACCTACGCTTTTTGACTCAATAGGAACCGCGCAACGTGAAGACCCTCAGCTAGTTGTTGTGATGGATAAGCTAATTAGAGGTGAGACTTCTAGTCACCTCAATAGATACTCCATCGATGACAAGGGTTGGTTGAGACGGGATGGAAGACTATGCGTCCCACATGCAAGAGATTTGGTGAAAGCCGTTTTCGAAGAAGCACACCATTCTAAATTGACCATACACTTAGGTGGGGACAAGATGTATAAAGACATAAAAAGGGTTTTCTTTTGGAATGGCATGAAGAAGGATGTAGCTGAGTTTGTCTCTAAATGCTTGATATGCCAGCAAGTCAAAGTGGAGCAGAAGAAGCCTGGTGGTCTGCTTCATCCTCTAGAAGTCCCACAGCGGAAATGGGAAAGCATTTCGATGGACTTTATTGATGGGTTTCCTAAGTCAAGAAGGGGCAATACCAGTATTTGGGTAATAGTGGACAGGCTCACTAAAAGCGCTCACTTTATACCTGTTAAGAGTAGGAGGACTGCCTCATCGTTAGTATCCATTTATCTTAAAGAGGTGGTTCGACTGCATGGAATATCCTCTCGCATAGTAAGTGATCGAGATCCTATCTTTATGAGCGAGTTTTGGAGGAGTTTGCAAGAGGGTGTAGGCACACAGCTATGCTTAAGCACGGCCTATCACCCTCAAACCGATGGTCAGACGGAAAGGGTGAATAGAGTATTAAAAGATCTTTTGAGATTGTGCATTCTTGATTTTGGAGGGACATGGGAGGATCATCTTCCTTTGGTGGAATTCGACTACAACAATAGCTACCAAGCCACCATAGGCATGGCACCCTACGAGGCTTTATATGGAAGACCATGCCGATCACCAACTTGTTGGTGGGAGTCTATAGACAAGCTCGTACTTGGGCCGGACATGATTAGAGAAACTTCAGAGAAGGTGGACTTGATACGAAGACGAATGAAGACTGCACAAGGTAGACAGAAGTCCTACGCTGATAAAAGAAGGACCGACCTTGAGTTTGAGGTTGGAGACAGGGTTTTCCTTAAGGTATCTCCTTTGAGGAATGTCGTTCGCTTTGGGTCTACAGGAAAATTGGCACCAAGATTTGTAGGGCCATTTCCTATCATTGAGAGGATTGGGAAGATGGCTTATAGAGTAGAGCTTCCCGAAAGATTGGCTGGAGTTCATAATGTTTTCCATGTCTCTCATCTACGAAAGTGCTTACATGAGTCTGCGGAAGTTGTGGAGCCAAGCATACTAGAGGAAGTAGAAGTGGAACGAGAAGTGACGGTGAGGGGAGTTCCAACCCGTATCTTAGGGACAGAAGTCAAAAAGCTACGCAACCGTGAAGTCAAGATTGTTAAAGTTCAACGGAGTGACGCTGAGGAAGACATGACTTGGGAGACTGGAAACAAGATACGAGCAGCCTACCCTTTTCTTTTTGAGGGTACATCCTTGATCTCTTTTCCATAAGTTTATGCATGCTTATATCTATCTTTCAAGTAGATCTCCTCGGTCTATTCTTGATCCTTAAGTAGAAACCAATGGATGTAAACATGTATTTGAAACATGTTATGATTGATGGTTGGAAGTGGTTGCAAATGGTTGCTGGTGGTTGCTCGTGGATGCGTATGCACACACATTAGTATTAGATCGGCTCAGTCACTTTCATATTGCATATGCATATATGTGTTTGTATATGGATTGATACTTGATGTGTTGTCATATGGATGTTGCACTTGTATGAATGATTGCGCACTCATGTAGAAGTTATAAAGTACGATTAGGAATAATTGCATACTCAATGGACTCATGGCACTATCATGATTTGCATTAAGGAGGTCAATTGATTCAGTAGACCGCCTGATTTTGCATTAGATACGGACATATACACACACTAAGCATATAGTCATGAAAGCATTAGAAATCTGTTTAAGGACAATGGATGCTTGTGTTTGATGATTGAGTAGATGGACGATTAGATGGTTGGATATACATTCTTCTTGACTTGAAGATTTCGGGGACGAAATCCTTTAAGGATGGGAGAATGTAACACCCCGTATTTTCTGTGAACAATAAAGTAACGAATTAAAGAATACTTAATTTTAAAATATGGAAACTAGGGGAAACAGGTTTTGCCATTGCGTTCGTCTCGGAATTCTGCTTGAGATAGAGTCCGAGTTTGCGTGAATCGGACTCCGTATGAAGAAGTAATGGAGTTCAGAAGATTTCAAGTTTAAACAGAAACTAAATATAAATAATAATTAAATCAAAAAGCAGTTCGAAATTCAAAAAAATTCTGAGAATCAGCTGGGCAGGAAAATTCTCGCCCATAGGGGTTGACTCCCTCAATAGGGGTCGATATAGCTGTCGACCCCCCAAGAGGGATGTCGACTGGGGTGTCGATCCCCCCTGTAGGGGTCGACCCCCTCGGCCAGATCTGGGTTGTTTTGTCCAGTGACGTTTTTCCGAGTCATTAGGGCATATGTGGCGACTTCCGGTCGGCTCTATTTGGTCTGGATGGCTCTGATTACTCCTTGGATGATCTAACGGCTCTCATTAATCTAAACTTCTATATAAACAACCCCAACCCTCAACCCTAAAACCTCATAACCTTGCTCTCTGAAGCCGTCATGTTGTCCATGGCCAAACTAGCGTAGCCTCCATTTTTCTCTAAACTAGAAATCAAGTTAGAAAGCCCCAAATCAAGTCCAAACTAGAGAATCAATAGTCTACATCAAAGGATAGCTTTTCAATTTTAGAAATCAGATCCCAGAAAACAAGATTTGTTCGTTTTTTTTGTAAGTTCAGTTATCCTTTAGAATGGAACAAATAAAAGTCATGACTTGTAATGAAGCCAAACTAGAACTGTGCCTAGTTGTAAGATAATCGTATTCTACTTCATGTTTGTCCTTGTAACAATTCTGAAATTACCTATGCCTACGAGACTATTGTGATTTATACAACTTATCATGTTGTATATTAATTTGGTGATGAACCTATCTTGTTGTATATAAATTTGGTGATTCTTTTATGTTATATTATATGCAAGATCATAAGCTAAGTCATGTTCATATATGCTTATATGTCTAGATCTACATGCTTATATGTTTAGATCTATGTTAATTTGATCCAATTCAAATGCAAGTTCACATTTACATGCTTAATTAAATTTGTGTAGTACTATGCCAAATTTATATCACACATGTTTAGTTGATCTATACTATTTTATGTCGTTGGAATGTTACATGTCCCTTTGATTTTCCCTTTGTTTATGAGTTAGGCTAATTTGCGAGCCTAACGTTCTATGTAATTTATGCGAACGAATAACGGGGGTTACGTTGGGAAAAATATTAAATTACATGCTATTGGCATAGGTTGGCTCATAATCATGTAAATGATTAATGGCATGAAATGGTATAATTTGTATACCTAAGAATTATGGACATAATTTAGAGGGTAAATGGGACATGACTTGAGTTGACAACATTGGTGGATAATTAACATATAAACATAAATGGTAAATATGTAAATTAATTAAAAGGTGAATATGCCTAACCCGAGGTTAGATTGAGTTACGGTGTAAGACTGCCCGGAACCGCCCGGCACATCCAGCAACCGTAACAATATAGATCTAATGTGAGAGATTAGCGCATTAAGGCCAAAAACCCGAGGTTAGATTGAGTTGCGGTGTAAGACTGCTCGGAACCGCCCGGCACATCCAACGACCGCAACAATATAGATCTAATGTGAGAGGTGGGTGCTTTAATGAATGAATTAAAGCTAATGAACATGCAGGCTAAGAATGGTAGGGTTAAGTTAATTAAGGCAACACTTAACCAAATACAACATGTTAACTAAACTGATGGGTGGGGGTTAGGTTAATTTGAGAACACTTAACCATTTTAACATGTTGATTAGAAAACCCTAGAAACGGGGACCCATTTCACCAGTAACCCTCATAGATGTATCATGGTATCCTGAACTAGGCAGGGTGGGGCACGATTACTGGGCTGATTATAAGCTGTCAAAATAACGGCGGGCGGTGCAGCAGTGTAGGTTCCGACGGTATGTGGGCGTGCACGTACTCCGACATGGACAAATCAGGCACTGGGCATCAGTAGTATACACTGTGCACCTTGAATTTGTGTCAGATTGCCACCATAGGAATTGATACACCCAATGGTGGGACCAGCACAGGTATCTACAATCAAACGGTGCCGAATGACACAAGTCATAAATGCATGCGAGTAGAAGCCGATCGATAAAGGGATCATTTTATTATGAACACATGGTGCTAGTTGAAACACTTGTTAGTAGGTGCAGAGTAATAGAAATGAGTGCGATAGTATATTCAGTTTATCTTGCCTTATTTATTGTTATCTTATTTCTAGGGTATTGTCCTAGGTTAAGTTTATTCATGTCATGATCCTTTTTCCTGTTTACATGCTAAATAGTCATTGGACTTACCAGGCTTATGTCTGACCCATTTTCTTTCGTCTTCTTGTCTTCCGTTCCCCCCCTCCAGGTCCGCAGGGAGGGAATATTTCAACTTAGTCCAGACCCTTTTCCAGCTTGAAGAAAGTAAACGTATTGCTTGGATTCTCTTTTCTTGGGCTATGGCTGTGGTTACACTCTTAATTGGGGATTTATGCTGCTCTATTATTGTTTTATTCTTCTTTATGTTTTAGTCAAGACAGAGGCTTTATTGTAATGATTTGGAAGTTGGTTTTTGAGACAGTTGTTGTAATGTTTTGACTGGACTACGTGCTTGTGAAATAAAATTTAGTTTTTCCGTTGTTTATATGTCTATCTTGTAAATTACCTGCACCTTTTACCTTTAATACTACACCAAAGTTAATGCATTCCCTTTGTGAGTGACCTTAACGGAGGTGGGGTGTTTACACTTGGTATCAGAGCAAGGTTTACCAGATCAGATAAAAGTTTTTGAAAACTATTTTTCAAAATGAAGTTTAAAGAAGCATTTTTAAGAAAAATGTTGTTTTAATTTAAAAAGCATAATCCCCAAAGCCATATGCACTATCTTTCTATCCTTTGTTTTGAACCTTCCCTTTTCATTTTAGCATGTCTGGGGATCTTTATCTTCCTGAGGGCGTACCGGTACCTGGTTGGTTAAGAAGGAACCTGGAGGCTAGGGCTATTGATGCAGGCCCAGCAGACATTCCTCCTCCCCCAGTTGCAGCTGTTCCTCCTCCTTCTCCTCCTCCTCGTGTGAATGCTTTCTCGAAGATATGTAGAGACTTTCGAGCCATGGGTGGAAAGAACTTTAATTTGACTGAGTCATTTGTGGAAGCAAGAAACTGGCTCAAGGAAACAGAAGATTTGTTTGTTATCTTCGCAGTGGACGATATGCAGAAGATACAATTGGATGTGTGGTTACTTAAGGACGAAACCTCTTATTGGTGGGAAGTTACTAATGCTGAGAGACCAGTTGAAACTTGAGAGGATTTCAGAATGAGGTTTGAAATGAAGCTCATCTCGCAAGATGAACGAAGCCTACAGGTGGAAAAGTTCTTTGCTCTCAAACAGGGAAGCCTATTGTTCAAGGAATACGTCAACCAATTCAACCAACTGGCTACATTCGGATTGGAGTTAGTGAACACTCCACATAAGAAGGCTCTCCATTTCGTTAGAGGGTTTAACGAGCCACTGCACAGCCTAGCTATGTCCCATATACCTACGGGTGTGACTTATGAGAGACTAGTGGACATGGCACTGTTACAGGAGGAAGATAAGGATGGCAAGAAAGAGACAAAGGTGGAAGTACCTCAAGACAAGAAAGTGGAGGGATCACAGAACAAGAAGACGGATTCCAAGAAGGGCGGGAAGAATAACAAACCCCGTGACAAGAGGAAGTGCAATTTTTGTGGCATACCTGGACCTCTGATTAAGGAATGTAGAAAGAAGAAGAGGAAGATGGGTGGTTGTTTTCAGTGCAGCGAGACAGGACACATGGCTAAATACTGCCCAAGAAAGCAAGGGCAAGGGCAGAGGACTGGATCTACTTCTGGAGGGCAGGTTCGCGCTCTCATTGCATCTCCGCAAGAACGAGGTAGAAATATTTTTGTTGAGAGTTTAATTTATCTTTTTGATCATCCTGTTCGTACTCTCTTTGATTCTGGGGCATCACACTCTTTTATATCTACTGCTTTAGTTGAATCTTTGCACCTAGACACCAATATAGTAGAGGATCCCTTGGTTGTTTCAAATCCAATTGGGGGTTCGGCCTATTTATCAATGATTTGTTTGGATTTGGAAATTTCTATACTAGGCGTTGGGTTTAGATGCAATGCCTATGTTTTGGGCTTCACGTGCTATGGGCTGATTCTAGGCATGGATTGGCTATCCAGTAATGGTGTCGTCCTCGATTGTGAAAAGAGAGTAGTTAGACTTATGACTCGCCTCGGTAACACTCTCGAAATCTCTTGTAATACCATGAAATCTGTTATGCTTAGCTACCTAGAATCTCTTGATGCGTCTATTGAAAACCTGCAATCTGTTAGAGTAGTCTTTGAATACTCGGATGTCTTTGAAGAGGTGAAGGGTTTACCTCCGAAGCAAGAGATAGACTTCCACATCTACCTTGTTGATAATGCAAAACCCATTGCTCTACCCGTTAGATACATGGCTCCAAGGGAAAGGAAAGATCTCAGCAGGCAAGTTAAAGAGTTGCTTGAAAAGGGGTTTATAAGGCGGAGTATTTCTGAATGGGGTGCTCCAGTGGTGTTTGCAACGAAAGCAGATGGTTCACTTCGCCCATGCGTTGACTATAGGGAGCTAAACAAGCTGACCAAGAAGAATAGGCACACACTTCCAAGAATAGACGACTGGTTCGATCAGCTTGTAGGTGCATAGGTTTTCTCCCAACTAGATCTGGCTACCGGGTTTCATCAGCTAAGAGTGGCTGAGGACAGCATTGATAAGACTGCATTCAGGACCCCGGATAGTTTCTTTGAATGGCTTGTCATGCCTTTCGGCTTGACAAACACACCTGCCTATTTCGTTGACTTAATGAGTCGGGTGTTCAGGGAGTTCCTAAATAAATTTGTAGTGGTCTTCGTGGACGACATTTTGATTTTCTCGAAAAGTGAGGAAGAGCATGCTTTGCAATTAAGGGAAGCCATGGACACTCTTCGTGCACATCAACTGAAAGCGAAATTCTCCAAATGTCATTTCTAGGGAGATGAAGTAAGGCATCTTGGACATGTGGTGTCCAAAGAAGGGATAGCTGTGGATCCCGCGAAAGTAGTTGCGGTGCAAGATAGGAAGATCCCACGGAATGCAACTGAAGTCCGAAGCTTTCTCAGACTAGCGGGGTTTTACCGAAAGTTCATTAAAGACTTTGCGAAGATCTTAGCACCACTTACAAGATTGACGAAGAAGAACCTAACTTTTTCTTGGGACCTGGATTGTGATGTTGCTTTCCAACGATTGAAAAGGTCTCTGACAACAGCCCCAGTTCTAACATTGCCTGATGGAAGTAAGATGTTTACAGTATACACAAACGCATGCGTTACAGGAATAGGCACTGTCTTGATGCAAGAAGGAAAGGTAGCTTGTTATGGGGGGAGGCAGTTGAAGGTACATGTGAAGAACTAACCAACTCATGATTTGGAGCTAGCTGCCATTGTTTTCGCTCTTAAGTCATGGCGTCATTACCTACTAGGAGAAAGGTTTGAATTGCTTACTGACCATAAATCGTTAAAGTACCTTTTCTCACAGAAGGATCTTAACTTAAGACAACAAAGGTGGATGGAGTTTCTTGCCTCATACGATTCTGAGATTGCTTATACCCTTGGCAAGGGAAATGCGGTAGCAGATGCCTTGAATAGGAAAAAGCTGACCCTAAGTCCTCTCTTTGTAGAAAGGCAAAGCTTAGAGTACATAGCAAACTTTAACTTTAAACCTTCCTTTGAGTTTGTACCTGGCTTGTTAGCAACACTGGAGGTGCGACCTACGCTTTTGGACTCAATAGGAACCGCGCAACGTGAAGACCTTCAGCTAGTTGATGTGATGGATAAGCTAATTAGAAGTGAGACTTCTAGTCACCTCAATAGATACTCCATCGATGACAAGGGTTGGTTGAGACGGGATGGAAGACTATGCGTCCCACAAGCAAGAGATTTGGTGAAACCGTTCTCGAAGAAGCACACCATTCTAAATTGACCATACACTTAGGTGGGGACAAGATGTATAAAGACATAAAAAGGGTTTTCTTTTGGAATGGCATGAAGAAGGATGTAGCTGAGTTTGTCTCTAAATGCTTGATATGCCAGCAAGTCAAAGCGGAGCAGAAGAAGCCTAGTGGTTTGCTTCATCCTCTAGAAGTCCCACACCGGAAATGGGAAAGCATTTCGATGGACTTTATTGATGGGTTTCCTAAGTCAAGAAGGGGTAATACCAGTATTTGGGTAATAGTGAACAGACTCACTAAAAGCGCTCACTTTATACCTGTTAGGAGTAGGAGGACTGCCTCATCGTTAGCATCCATTTATCTTAAAGAGGTGGTTCGACTGCATGGAATATCCTCTAGCATAGTAAGTGATCGAGATCCTATCTTTACGAGCGAGTTTTGGAGGAGTTTGCAAGAGGCTGTAGGCACACAGCTATGCTTAAGCACGGCCTATCACCCTCAAACCGATGGTCAGACGGGAAGGGTGAATAGAGTATTAAAAGATCTCTTGAGATTGTGCATTCTTGATTTTGGAGGGACATGGGAGGATCATCTTCCTTTGGTGGAATTAGACTACAACAATAGCTACCAAGCCACCATAGGCATGGCACCCTACGAGGCTTTATATGGAAGACCATGCCGATCACCAACTTGTTGGTGGGAGTCTATAGACAAGCTCGTACTTGGGCCGGACATGATTAGAGAAACTTCAGAGAAGGTGGACTTGATACGAAGACGAATGAAGACTGCACAAGGTAGAAAGAAGTCCTACGCTGATAAAAGAAGGACCGACCTCGAGTTTGAGGTTGGAGACAGGATTTTCCTTAAAGTATCTCCTTTGAGGAATGTCGTTTGCTTTGGGTCTACAGGAAAATTGGCACCAAGATTTGTAGGGCCATTTCCTATCATTGAGAGGATTGGGAAGATGGCTTATAGAGTAGAGCTTCCCGAAAGATTGGTTGGAGTTCATAATGTTTTCCATGTCTCTCATCTACGAAAGTGCTTACACGAGTCTGCGGAAGTTGTGGAGCCAAGCATACTAGAGGAAGTAGAAGTGGAACGAGAAGCGACAGTTAGGAGAGTTCCAACTCGTATCTTAGGGACAGAAGTCAAAAAGCTACGCAACCGTGAAGTCAAGCTTTTAAAGTTCAATGGAGTGACGTTGAGGAAGACGCGACTTGGGAGACTGAAAACAAGATACGCACAACCTACCCTTTTCTTTTTGAGGGTACATCCTTGATCTCTTTCCCATAAGTTTATGCATGCTTATATCTATCTTTCAAGTATATCTCCTCAATCCTATTCTTGATCCTTAGGTAGAAACCAATGGATGTAAACATTTATTTGAAACATGTTATGATCGATGGTTGCAAGTGGTTGCAAATGGTTGCTTGTGGTTGCTCGTGGATGCATATACACACACATTAGGTACTAGATCGGCTCAGTCACTTTCATATTGCATATGCGTATATGTATTTGTATATGGATTGAAACTTGATGTGTTGTCATATGGATGTTGCACTTGTATGAATGATTGCGCACTCATGTAGAAATTATAAAGTACGAGTAGGAATAATTGAATACTCAATGGACTCATGGCACTATCATGATTTGCATTAAGGAGGTCAACTGAATCAGTAGACCGCCTGATTTTGCATTATATAAGGACATATACACACACTATGCATATAGTCATGAAAGCATTAGAAATCTGTTTAAGGACAATGGATGCTTGTGTTTGATGATTGAGTAGATGGACGATTGGATGGTAGGATATAAATTCTTCTGGACTTGAAGATTTCGGGGACGAAATCCTTTAAGGAGGGGAGAATGTAACACCCCGTATTTTCTGTAAACATTAAAGTAACGAATTAAAGAATACTTAATTTTAAAATGTGGAAACTAGGGGAAACGGGTTTTGCCATTGCGTTTGCCTCGGAATTCTGCTTGAGATAGAGCCCGAGTTTGCGTGAATCGGACTCCGTATGAAGAAGTTATGGAGTTCAGAAGATTTCAAGTTTAAACAGAAACTAAATATAAATAATAATTAAATCAAAAAGCAGTTCGAAATTCAAAAAAATTCTAAGAATTAGCTGGGCGGGAAAATTCCCGCCCATAGGGGTCGACTCCGCCCATGGGGGGTCGACATAGGTGTCGACCCCCCAAGAGGGGTGTCGACTGGGGTATCGACCCCCCTGTAGGGGTCGACCTCCTCGGCCAGATCTGGGTTGATTTGTCCAGTGACGTTTTTCCGAGTCATTAGGGTATATGTAGCGACTTCCGGTTGGCTCTATTTGGTCTGGATGGCTCTGATTACTCCTAGGATGATCTAACGGCTCTCATTAATCGAAACTTCTAAATAAACAACCCCAACCCTTTACCCTAAAACCTCATAACCTTGCTCTCTGAAGCCGTCATGCTGTCAATGGCCAAACTAGCGTAGCCTCCATTTTTCTCTAAACTAGAAATCAAGTTAGAAAGCCCCAAATCAAGTCCAAACTAGAGAATCAATAGTCTACATCAAAGGATAGCTTTTCAATTTCAGAAATCAGATCCCAAAAAACAAGATTTGTTCTTTTTTTTGTAAGTTCAGTTATTCTTTAGAACTGAACAAATAAAAGTCATGACTTGTAATGAAGCGAAACTAGAACTGTGCCTAGTTGTAAGATAATCATATTCTAATTCATGTTTATCCCTGTAGCAATTTTGAAATTACCTATGCCTATGAGACTATTGTGATTTATACAACTTATCATGTTGTATATTAATTTGGTGATGAACCTATCATGTTGTATATAAATTTGGTGATTCTTTTATGTTATGTTATATGCAAGATCATAAGCTAAGTCATGTTCATATATGCTTATATGTCTAGATCTACATGCTTATATGTTTAGATCTATGTTAATTTGATCCAATTCAAATGCAAGTTCACATTTACATGCTTAATTAAATTTGTGTAGTACTATGCCAAATTTATATCACACATGCTTAGTTGATCTATACTGTTTTATGCCGTTGGAATGTTACATGTCCCTTTGCTTTTCCCTTTTGTTTATGAGTTAGGCTAATTTGCGAGCCAAACGTTCTATGTAATTTATGCGAACGAATAACGTGGGATACGTTGGGAAAATATTAAATTACATGCTATTGGCATAGGTTGGCTCATAATCATGTAAATGATTAATGGCATGAAATGGTATAATTTGTATACCTAAGAATTATGGACATAATTTAGAGGGTAAATGGGACATGACTTGAGTTGACAACATTGGTTGGTAATTTACATATAAACATAAATGGTAAATATGTAAATTAATTAAAAGATGAATATGCCTAACCCAAGGTTAGATTGAGTTACGGTGTAAGACTGCCCAGAACTGCCCAGCACATCCAGCAACCGTAACAATACAGATCTAATGTGAGATGTTAGCGCATTAAGCCCAAAAACCCGAGGTTAGATTGAGTAAGAGGTGGGTGCTTTAATGAAGGAATTAAAGCTAAGGAATAGGCAGGCTAAGAATGGTAGGGTTAAGTTAATTAAGGCAACACTTAACCAAATACAACTTGTTAACTAAACTAATGGGTGGGGGTTAGGTTAATTTGAGAACACTTAACCATTTTAACATGTTGATTAGAAAACCCTAGTAACGGGGACCCATTTCACTAGTAACCCACAAAGATGTATCATGGTATCCTAAACTAGGCAGGGTGGGGCACGATTACTGGGATGAATATAAGCGGTCAAAATAACGGCAGGTGGTGCAGCAATGTAGGTTCCGACGGAATATGGGCGTGCACGTACTCTGTCATGGACAAATCAGGAACTGGGCATCTGTAGTATACACTGTGCACCTTGAACTTGTGTCGAGTTGCCACCATAGGAATTGATACACCCTATGGTGGGACCAGCACAGGTATCTACAATCAAGCGGGGCCGAATGACATAAGTCATAAATGCATGCGAGTAGAAGCCGATCGATAGAGGGATCATTTTATCATGAACACATGGTGCTAGTTGAGACACTTGTTAGTAGGTGCAGAGAAATAGAAATGAGTGCGATAGTATATTCAGTTTATCTTGCCTTATTTATTGTTATCTTATTTCCAGGGTATTGTCCTAGGTTCAGTTTATTCATGTCATGATCCTTTTTCCTGTTTACATGATAAATAGTCACTGGACTTACCATGCTTATGTCTGACCCATTTTCTTTCGTCTTCTTGTCTTCCATTCCCCCCCCCCCCAAGGTCCACAGGGAAGGAATAATTTAACTTAGTCCAGACCCATTTCCAGGTTGAAGAAAGTAGACGTATTGGTTGGATTCTCTTTTCTTGGGCTATGGTTGTGGTTACACTCTTAATTGGGGATTTATGCTGCTTTATTATTGTTTTATGCTTCTTTATGTTTCAGTCAAGACAGAGGCTTTATTGTAATGATTTGGAAGTTGTTTTTTGAGACAGTTGTTGTAATGTTTTGACTGGACCATGTGCTTATGAAATAAAATTTAGTTTTTCCGCTGTTTATATGTATGTCTTGTAAATTACCTGTACCTTTTACCTATAATACTCCACCAAAGTTAATGCATTCCCTTTGTGAGTGACCTTAACGGAGGTGGGGTGTTTACAGTGGTGGATTTTAATCTATACAACTAATTAGTACAACCAATTAATTTATGGATTTTCCACTACTAGAATTCAAGATTAAGTAGTAGTTATGACTTGATTGATGAAACAATTTACCTCTAAGTTTCTAAGGCCGTAACGTCTATTCCGGGTAGGAGGTCAATGATGGCATCCAAGATCCGATTACACTCCTCTAAGTTCGACTCACGACTTGAGGACTACGTCACTCGAGCGATCTCAGCCTAATATCTCTCCTATGATAGCAAAAAATTAATTCACAAATTAAATATTCGATTTCAAATCAATAATGCAAAATACAAAATTTTACGAATTCCTACCATAGGAGGTGTTAGCCTCATTGTCAGTCTGCTCAACCGCGTGAGTCTAGGTAAACACCTCAGCAAGTGTAGGCTCAGGCCGGAGAGTCGACTTCTAAGATTATACAATATAAGTTGAATTTTACCAGTGTGATTAAAAATGGTTAGAACTACTTATCTGAATTCCATTTATCAAACAATCCAATTCTCGTCGATTCTATGACAATGACTTAGAGTCACTCAGATGCAATGCAGGATTTTTATTCCTATTTTCCTGGTTTCGCTCTGAAACTTTCTATAAATTAAATTATACAATTAACTTAATTGATATATGAAACATGAAACATGAAACAAAACAGAAATTAAAAATGAGTTCAAATAACTTACCCTCACCGCCGGACTCTCCTAAGCCGTAAGAAAACCCGACTGAACCTAATCGCTTATCCATGGGGGATTCTTCATATACGTTTTTGCTTTATATAGGTTGTCTTTATAGTGCTTTCTCATATTCTTATTCCAATGATTGAGAAGACCTACATATCTTCGAGCCGAGTCCGAACAACAACTTGCATATAAAAAAATTATTCGAATTTCATATTTTATATAAATTGAAATAAAAAAATTATACTTAACAGAACCTCTAGAAGGATGATATTCCTGATGTGAGCAGGAATGTCGTCCCATTGAAGCCAATAATATGTCAGCCTACTGACATAGGTTATTCTAGAAACGGATAAAATCAAATTTGCGGGCTGAATCTCAAAACCTCTGCAAAAATTACGATGTAAGCATTTAATAAAACTAAAATAATAAAACATTACTAAATTAGATACTTGTCGTGCACTCTTGGGTATGAGCTCTACAACCGGACATAAATCCAGTGTTGTATCGCTCGCACCTGCATCCGAAGAGTGGGAAGGCCGTCGTCTAGGAGGCATATCTGTCACAAACATACGATTTCGTATAATTATAACACATATCATTTTGCATATCCATTGTCAAATAAAACTAATAGCATATAATACACCAGTCCATAAACTCAGAACATACATTATATAGATTCACTGCATCAGTTCATAAACTTAGCACATCATATCAATTCGCTATTACAAAACATATCATTATACAACAAATCTCACAACATAGTTAAAATTCAAAATATTTGTAAACAAAAAATTATACAAATATTACCAGTCTTCTTCATTTTTAGTTTCAGTTTCGGTCTCATTCTCTATATCATTATCTTCTATACTCTCAAATGCTTCTATTAAAACATTTTTGATTCATCATTAAAAAATCATAAATCAATATAATCATTTATTAATATTTCATCATTTTGCTCTATATCCATTTGATACGCTGCATCTTCTGGAATGATAATTCCATCAAACGTAAACCTTGCCTTTGTTTTAAGTACAGCAGACCAATCTGCTTTATCTCTTTTCATGGACAGATACGGAGCAAAAAAAACTTGTAGTGCTTGCTTGTAATAAAATGGATCATACTTATAGTAATGTGATGTGTGCTTTATTTCTATAAGCTTATAGTATTTATGCACGTTGATTCCAATACCAAGAACATTGATGATGAAACGACCTGAAATTCCCCGTAAAGGAAAGCCCGGATTGAGTCGAGAACACGACAAATCGGAATGCAAACAGAAGAACATCTCATTGCTAATTACAACAATTCCATCAGAATACAAGAATATTCCAGAGAATACATGAATAATGCACAGAAGAAAAATATCAGAGATTTACAAATTACATTTAAATACATAGCAGCGGAAAACTAATACAAACACAACTGAAAGGAATATACAGATACAGAGCTTTCCGAATATCTTTCCAGCTGTAAACCATGATCCTGTGAATATAAATCTGCAAAACCAAAACTACTAGTTGCCCGTGTGGAAAATAGGGGCACCCAGAGTTTAGGTTAAAACAATAAACTCCAGCTCACTCATGTGACTGGTGTGAGAACTAAAATAGTTATTTAAAACTTTACTTTAAAATGGAGTAAATCAAGGGACCAGGCCGTACAACACGGAACGGGTTTCCTCCCAACAATACCAGTACATAAAACAAACAGCGAAATGCTTTTTGGAAAAATGAAGCAATTATAAAACTCAGGTCCCATCACACAACGCAACGCAAGCTGGAGGATAGAGTTTTACCTTATAATAGTCAAACATGCTTGGTACATTTAAAATAAATCATTTGATACTATTATAAGTGCATAGTGTATAAAACAATTTCAAATATAAATGTATCAATCATAGACGGCATTAGCGTCCCATGCCACTATGTCGCCAATAGTATACAACTAAAACTGTAAAATGTCGTATTGGAATTTGGATTTCTATCTGTGAACCAAGGCAAGGTATCGCCCTTACCGCTTCGAGATAATCTAGCCTAAGTCTCAAGACCCAGACACAGGTAGGCCCTTGGATCGTCAGGGCCGGTCCACTCGATGTGGATTAAAATGCCTGAACACTACGTTTCCCCACCCTATGGGGCGTAAAATTAGTCTGTATAAAGACCATACAATCCATCGGCTCCGCAGAGACCGATATAACCGAGGCGCCTCGCTATCCATCATCCACATAATTAAAACATCTGGGCGTGCAAAACCCAAACACCACTCCTAGCTAGAAGGAAACGCATGTCCTCCCTGATATCCTCTCCCGTTTCTGGTTCACATCGGGGTGCGAGGCTCGCGAATTAACGCTACACAAAGCCATGCTATATTAAAGTCGTGCTTTGATCATCAACCACAAGACTCTGCTTTTCAACAGAAGCCTTGATCATTTGCATGTCAGCATGCCACATAGGCAATTCACGATATGCAACTGATGTCTATCAATCACACAGAATGAAATCTGATGTCAGACACACATCCATTTACAAGTTCGTTTTGGGTCTGAACGAAACCGAGGGCACCTTATTCCTCGTTCCGTATGTCCAATACAAGAGAGAGGTCCTCGCATATCCGGTCGATCTCCAAGTACGTCTGGACGATCACCACTTATTACCTTGTCTTGGGTGTACAGCCCAATTAAGACATCAATACTCATCCAAACGATGTGAAGACCTCCGGTCTTCGACCACCGTCTTCATCATTGACTCATCGCCGATTTAGTTATTCAGAATGGGATGAACCCGGTCTTTCCGAATAACCCGCGTATATTATAAACAAGTGCTATAGAAACACAACATAGACTTATTCCAATTCTGAATATTCTTTTATTTAAATATTCATATCTTTTGGGAAAGGTTCCCATTAATTTTATCAAAGATAAATTCTTTAAATTTATTCTTTAATCTTCCTTTGGATATCAATTCAAACCAAATTATGGTTTATACAAACTAGTCGGGATTAGCGATACTTACCAAAGTAATTATTTGTTTTAATTTCCCAATCCCAACCTATTCATCCCATGAAGCAAAATTGGTAATACTTCATATCTAACACCACAGTGTTATCGGTAAATTAAATTACCATTTCACGTTCAAATCTAATTAAAGATTTAACTATCGCCTAGAGTAAAACTGGTGGTACTCCATTCTCGATCATTTCTTGAATTTGATAATTTTAGTTATCAAATTCACCTTTCAATCTAACTAAAGATTCATTAAAACTCAATTCAGTTTTAATTTCCAAAAATCATTAGTTAATGTTTTTCTTCAAAGTTAAGAAATTAATCTTATCTTTAACTGGGTTAAAGAACTAATGTCATTTAAAACACAGCTCACGATAAACCCAAAATCACATTCCATTAATTATGGAATCTTCACGGATAACGGATCAATGTATATAATTGATATAAACTTCTGTATCCAACCGATAATATAAATGGAATAACGGCAAAGCCTTTAAAATTCCATATATATTAGCAGTCTTCCTCCACAGATGTTCACTTCGATTATTACCAAATCGAATTCCATTCCATTCCAATTCATTTTATTAAATTGGAAAACTTTACCTTGGAAAATTTTCCGTTAAATATTAATTAAGAGATTTATAAATTCCAAATCACATTTCACTGTTAATCGGGTTAAAGAACGAATGTCGTTAAAAACACAGACCACAATAAACCCAATTCACATTCCATTTTATTCCAATTATTAAATATAATTGGAAACTCTAACAATCTTAATTAAAAGATTTATTATTTTCACATGGGGTTCAAGGACAGTGTTACTGAAAACACCGTTCACGACAAACCCAAAATCCCATTTGATATTAAATACAAGACTCTGAATAGAAAATATATCGGCTTATATTCAATATCAAATTCTACAACCGACAAATGTCGTATTGAAACTAACAATATAAATATATCTTTCAAATTTCCATTACAATATCTTTATAATCACGAAATCCAACATCGAAATGTTCTGAAGATAATTTCGATTCAAATCCATTCCAATTCATATATCGGAAATCCTGGTTATTTTTAAAACCATTCCAAATGCAATTTATTTATTTAAAAATAATTGGATTATAATTCTAGTTCATAACTAGTTCATTTCGATAAAAAACTATTTTCATATTTTCAAATATGGAATTTTTCATCCCAATTCTTTCCAAATCATTTCTTATGATTTTACACTAATTATTGATATTTTTAATAATTTTATCAAGGCCCGTACAGTCGATTTCCATAAACGGCCATCGAACTGCACTTACAGCGACCTTTTCCAAATTTGATTTGGACATAATTCGAAATCCAACCATTAGATTTCAAATATCTAATATTAGTTAGAAAGGTTTTTTCGATACGAACCCAATGGTTCCAGTTTTAGGAGAATCCGACGGTCGGATCCCCCGTGATGTCCATTCGAAGTCAATGGTCGAAATTGGCGAACTACCGCAGCGCGGCGCGTTCTATTTGGGCCATTATATTATATATGTATATATATATATAATATATATTTCGTCGATGTCCATTTAAAACTTATTTTATAAATCATTTTAAATTCGTTTTCAAAACGATTTCAACTTCATATTAAATTTCAAATACAAGTTGAATATTCCATATCATTAATATATAAATGATAATATTTTCAAAACATTAGATTTTGAAATCATTTCTTTTTCGATATTCATTATAAAAATGAATAAAATCGATATAAATATCGTTCGCGTTAAAATGGCGTTAATCTAATCAACACGACTTTATTTACTTAAATATATTCGTGTCCATCCCAAATCGGACATCAAAATCAGATTTTGATCTTTGACCGAATATTATTTTAAAATATTCATTATTTTAAAATATTCGTTATTTTAAAATATTCATTCATTCTGAACCGGAATCAAACACAGTCAATTACCATATAATGTAATTTATATGGATTTCATGCAACACCTGTACACAACAACAACCAAACAAAGTCAACCATCATCCAGCGTGCATTACACAACTGTATAAGCGTTAAATATAACTAATCAACGCTTATAACAGCCTGTCAACTAATCGATTGATATACAACTAAATATTGGGATTAGTGTATGTCCAATATCATCCCAATACCCGTGTGGGGTTTTCAAACAACAAACATAGATTTATTTGTGCAGTTGGGCGATGTGTAAAATTTATCGTCCCAATCAATATCAGTCAAATGTGTATACATAAACAAATCGTCCGGTTTGTAAATGAATATTTATTTTATTCATATACATGTTAAAAATTATATTTTTAACTATAAAATATTTTCTTCAACACATGAACATTTTATTCAGTTCATTTCACATAACAATCAATTTAAAACACATCAATCAACCAAACCAAACAATCAAACAAGTCGTCCATGGTCTTTGGACGACGAGGAGTAGTTCATATATGCAGTTATGAAATAAATAACTGTATAAATAAATTCAGTGAGAGAGTTCTCACCTGGGGTTTCCACTCCGCCATTCTTTATTTCTGACCGGTTTATTTTCCAGTGCGTAGCGTTCTTCACCGTGCTTTCAACGCTGTTTGTTTCACGCATTTGTATTAAAAATCATATTTTTATTTCGCTACAATATTATAAAAATTATATTTTTATATCGCCTTTCAAACAATAAAAATCATATTTTTATTTCACTAACTTTATAATAAAAATCCAACTTTTACATCGCCACTTCATATATAAAAAGCGAATTTTTATCTATTTAAAAATCGTACCTTTGCAACATAAAAATCATATTTTTATTATCTCTATAATATAAAAATCATATTTTTATTATCTCTATAATATAAAAATCATATTTTTACATCGCTACTTCATTATAAAAAAATCGAATCTTCATATATATAAAAATCTAATTTTTATTTCTAATCTTTTAAACTAATTACATAAGAAGGAGAAAGGAAAAACAAAAATAAAAATATATAAACGCTCACTGTTGATTCCCAGAGGGGGGAAAGTTGCTTACGGTGGCCGAGGAGAGTGGCATGGGGCCTGCAGCTGTCATGGGGAGGTGGCGCAGGGGTGTGGGGTCCCTCTGGTGGCCGACGTCGGTCTCTTTGGGTTAGGGCGTGGGGCTTTGGAGCTCAATTGGGTGACGGTGGAGGGGAGAAGGAGGTCGGACGAGAGAGGCGCGGGGGGAGGCTGCTCTCCAACGTGGCGGCGCACCCTGGGGAGGGCGCGACAATGAACGACGACGGGGGTGGGGGGGAGGGGGCTCCGTTCCTTATTTTTAATTTCATTTGAAAGTGAATCGGGGAAAGTGAAAACCCCGGGGGGGTTGTAAAATTTTATATTTAATTTATTTAATTTAATTTCCATAAAGTTGACTTTTTGTTCGAACCCCAATCGAGACCCAACGACTGTCGCTTCTAGCTAATAACCCCCATTCCAAACACAATGGGATATGTCCGGTAAGCCGATTCGACTGTTTTGATCAGTTTCCATCAAAATCAAATATAAATCAATATATTGAATTTGAATGTACATTTTAATTTACCGGGGCCACATACTAACTCTAAAAATTCCAGAAAAATAAATCTGTCTATGTTTCGACGATACAGTCCTAACAAAACTAATTTCATCGAATTTGGAGACCGTTTGAAAAATGGCCATTTTCTGGTCGATTCAAATAAACTAAAACTATCAAAACATGTTTAACTTCGCCATGCTCACATATTGATTCCAAAAAGTATGAAAATTGGAATCTAGCAATAATTTGACATCTCGGATCCAACAAAAGCGGTTTCGTCGAAAACGGAGGCCGTTTTCAAATTTTCCATTTTTAAGGGCTATAATTTCATAATGACTATTCTGAATTTTCAACTGGACATAACTTTTTATTCCCGCTATGAAATTTCAATTTTTCGGATTTATTGGAAAGATATTTTCAAACAGATTCAAATATTTCTAGTTCCACTAAAATCCGGTTTACTTTGAATCTTGTACATTCATTTGAAAGTTGAAATTGAATTTTCAAACTACCGCGCCATTTTCAATTCTTTTTATAATTAAAATAAATATTTATATTCTGACTTCGATTTATATAAATTTATACGTTCTAATTCTTATCAAAATACATTTCTAGTCATTATTATTTAAAATAAATCATTTTAAATATTCAAAATTCATTAAAATTGCCAAAATAAAAATTTTAAATTAGTTCTGATTTTCCGGGTTGTTACAATCTCCCCCACTTAAAATCTTTTCGTCCTCGAAAAGGAACAGAGCTGAAAGTTGTTTAACAAATCAACTCAACTTTCAGTTTGGCTTTCATTCTTCAACTTTTCAGTTTCTAAGAATTTTCAAATTCTTCAAAAATTTGGCTAACACCCTAGATTTTCGAAAAATTTCGCCATAACCGCCTTTGTACGGGGAGCATCGGGAAGATCCCCAAACCTCCACACGGGCCCTCTCATCCCAAAACGAAAAAGAAAAACCAATCGGCTCATAAAATCATCTAAACCCAATAAATTTGTAAACATGTACCTATTTGTCGGGCATACAATTTTATTCCTCTTCTTAACTTCCCTGCTATGACCTGTTCAATATATACATGCACATATGTATGCAATTTCACACAATTTTCCATTCAGTTCAATATTTGTTCAATTTGGCTAAATGGTTCCAAATTTTGATTAATCAAACAACAGAACCAACAATCAATTAGTTGATAAATCGTTTCAAACACATAACTTTTATATATATAAAAATCCATTTTTGATGTCAAGTCACAACAATAGACCCTATCTAGTTTTGGTTCTCACACCAGTCAATTGGAAATATATAGACATCCCACTTTTGAAACTCGAAAATAAATGCTGATGATGGTCGGCCGATCATCAAAATCATCTCCGGGCGACTAGAGTGTGATTCTATACCTATGCAGTATATTTGAGGCTTCGAATACACGTTAATTACGCGTATATTCAAAATCTCTATATACTCGATTGTCCAAATTCGATTTAAAATAAATATTCAAATACGTATTATAATGTTTAAATTTTCAAAACAAAATTTGTTTTCATCTTTATTTGAAAAACAACACTCTTCCTACTCATTCTAGGATGTTACTGATCCCATTTCTAACGAGTCATTCTTATTGGATATTACTAATCCAATCTCTGATGAATTCTTTCGTTTGGTTCTAACGTGCCTTGTTCTCGAGCTCTGTAAACCAAAGCTTTGATACCGAAATGAAACAACCTGAACTTCCCCGTAAAGGAAAGCCCGGATTGAGTCGAGAACACGACAAATCGGAACGCAAACAGAAGAACATCTCATTGCTTATTACAACAATTCCATCAGAATACAAGAATATTCCAGAGTATACATGAATAATATACAGAAGGAAAATATCAGAGATTTACAAATTACATTTAAATACATAGCAGTGGAAAACTAATACAAACACAACTGAAAGGAATATACGGATACAGAGCTTTCCGAATATCATTCCATTTGTAAACCAGGATCCTGTGAATATAAATCTACAAAACCAAAACTACTAGCTGCCCGTGTGGAAAATAGGGGCACCCAGAGTTTAGGTTAAAACAATAAACTCCAGGTCAGTCATGTGACTGGTGTGAGAACTAAAATAGTTATTTAAAAATTTACTTTAAAATGGAGTAAATCAAGGGACCACGTCGTATAACACGGAACGAGTTTCCTCCCAAGAGTACCAGTGCATAAAACAAACAGCGAAATGCTTTTTGGAAAAATGAAGCTATTATAAGACTTAGGTCCCATCACACAATGCAACGCAAGCCGGAGGATAGAGTTTTACCTTATAATAGCCAAACATGCGTGGTACATTTATAACAAATCATTTGATACTATTATAAGTGCATAGTGTATAAAACAACTTCAAATATAAATGTATCAATCATAGACGACATTAGCGTCCCATGCCACTATGTAGCCAATAGCATACAAATAAAACCGTAAAATGTCATATTGGAATTTGGATTTCCATCTGTGAACCGAGGCAAGGGATCCTCCTTACCGCTTCAAGACAATCTAGCCCATGTCTCAGGACCCAGACACAAGTGGACCCTTGGATCGTCAGGGTCGGTCCACTCGATGTGGATTAAAATGCTTGAACCCTATGTTTCCCCGCCTATAGGGCGTAAAATTGGTTTGTATAATGACCATACCATCCATCGGCCCCGCAGAGACCGATATAACCGAGGCGCCACGCTATCCGTCATCCACATGAGCAAACCATCTGGGCGTGCAAAACCCTGACACCACTCCTAGCTAGAAGGAAAAGCATGTCCTCCCTGATGTCCACTCCCGTTTCTGGTTCACACCGGGGTGCGAGACTCGCGTATTAACGCTACACAAAGCTATGCTATATTAAAGTCGTGCTTTGATCATCAACCACAAGACTCTGCTTTTCAACAGAAGCCTTGATAATTTGCATCTCAGTATGCCACACAGGCAATTCACGCTATGCAACCGATGTCTATCAATCACACAGAATGAAATCTGATGTCAGACACACATCCATTTACATGTTCATTCTGGGTCTGAACGAAACCGAAGGCACCTTATTCCACATCCCGTGTGTCCAATACAGGATAGAGGTCCTCGCATATCCGGTCGATCTCCAAGTACGTCTGGACGATCACCACTTATTACCTTGTCTTGGGTGTATAGCCCAATCAAGACATCAGTAATCATCCAAACAATGTGAAGACCTCCGGTCTTCGACCACCGTCTTCATCGTCGACTCATCGTCGATTCAGTTATTCAGAATGGGATAAACCCGGTCTTTCCGAATAACTCGCTATACTATAAACAAGTGCTATAAAAACACAACATACGCCTCATTCCAATTCTGAATATTCTTTTATTTAAATATTCATATCTTTGGGAAAGGTTCCCATTAATTTTATCAAAGATAAATTCTTTAAATTTATTCTTTAATCTTCCTTTGGATATCAATTCAAACCAAATTATGGTTTATCCAAACTAGCCGGGATTAGCGATACTTACCGAAGTAATCATTTGTTTTAATTTCCCAATCCCAACCTATTCATCCCATGAAGCAAAACTGGTAATACTTCATATCTAACACAACGGTGTTATCGGTAAATTAAATTACCATTTCACGTTCGAATCTAATTAAAGATTTAACTATCGCCTGGAGTAAAAATGGTGGTACTCCATTCTCGATCATTTCTTGAATTTGATAATTTTAGTTATCAAATTCACCTTTCAATCTAATTAAAGATTCTTTAAAACTAAATTCAGTTTTAATTTCCAAAAATCATTAGTTAATGATTTTCTTCAAAGTTAAGAAATTAATCTTATCTTTAACTGGGTTAAAGAACTAATGTCATTTAAAACACAGCTCATGATAAACCCAAAATCACATTCCATTAATTATGGAATCTTAACGGAAAACGGGTCAATATATATAATTGATATAAACTTCTGTATCCAACCGATATTATAAATGGAATAACGGCAAAGCCTTTAAAATTCCATATATATTAGCAGTCTTCCTCCGTAGATGTTCACTTCGATTATTACCGAATCGAATTCCATTCCATTCCAATTTATTTTATTAAATTGGAAAACTTTACCTTGGAAAAAATTCCATTAAATCTTAATTAAAAGATTTATAAATTCTAAATCACATTTCACTGTTAATCAGGTAAAAGAACGAATGTCGTTAAAAACACAGTTCACAATAAACCCAATTCACATTCCATTTTATTCCAATTATTAAATTTAATTGGAAACTCTAACAATCTTAATTCAAAGATTTATTCTTTTCACATGGGGTTCAAGGACAGTGTTACTGAAGACACCGTTCACGACAAACCCAAAATCCCATTTGATATTAAATACAAGACTCTGAATAGAAAATATATCGGCTTATATTCAATATTAAATTCTACAACCGACAAATATCTACTGGAAATAACGATATAAATATATCTTTCAAATTTCCATAACAATATATGTTTGATCACGAAATCCAACATCGAAATATTCCGTAGATAATTTCAATTCAAATCCATTCCAATTCATATATTAGAAATCCTGGTTATTTTTAAAACCATTCAAAATCCAATTTATTTATTTAAAAATAATTGGATTATAATTCTAGTTCATAACTAGTTCATTTCGATAAAATCCTATTTTCATCTTTTAAAATATGGAATTTTTCATCCTAATTCTTTCCAAATCATTTCTTATGATTTTACACTAATTATTGATATTTTTAATAATTTTATCAAGGCCCGTACAGTCGATTTCCATAAACGGCCATCGAACTGCACTTACATCGACCTTTTCCAAATTTGGATTTGACATAATTCCAAATCCAACCGTTAGATTTCAAATATCTAATATTTGTTAGAAAGCTCTTTTCGATATGAACCCAACGGTTTCGGTTTTAGGAGAATCCGACAGTCAGATCTCCCGTGATGTCCATTCGAAGTCAATGTTCGAAATTCACGAACAGCCGCAGCGCGGCGCGTTCTATTCAGGCCATTATATTATATATATAATATATACATTTCGTCGATTTCCATCTAAAACGTATTTTATAAATCATTTTAAATTTGTTTTCAAAACGATTTCAACTTCATATTCAATTTCAAATCCACATTGAATATTCCATATCATTAATACATAAATGATAATATTTTCAAAACATTAGATTTTGAAATTATTTCTTTTTCGATATTCATTACAAAAATGAATAAAATCGATATAAATATTGTTCGCGTTAAAATGACGTTAATCTAATCAACACGGCTTCATATATTTAAATATATTCGTGTCCATCCCAAATCGGACATCAAAGTCAGATTTCGATCTTTGATTAAATATTATTTTAAAATATTCATTATTTTAAAATATTCGCTATTTTAAAATATTCATTCTTTCTTAACTAGAATCAAACACAGTCAATTACCATATAATGTAATTTATATGGATTTCATACAACACCTATACACAACAACAATCAAACATAGTCAAACATCATCCAGAGTGCATTATACAACTGCATAAGCGTTAAATATAAATAATCAACACTTATAACAGCCTATCAACCAATCGATTGACATACAACTAAATATTGGGATTAGTGTATGTCCAATATCATCACAATACCTGTGTGGGGTTTTCAAACAACAAACACAGATTTATTTGTGCAGTCGGGCGATGTGTAAAATTTATCGTCCTAATCAATATCAGTCAAATGTGTTTACATAAACAAATCGTCCGATCTGTAAATGAGTATTAATTTTATTCATATACACGTTAAAAATTATATTTTTAACTATAAAATATTTTCTTCAATATATGAATATTTTATTCAGTTCATTTCACATCACAATCAATTTAAAACACATCAATCAACCAAACAAAACAATCAAACAAGTCGTTCATGATCTGTGGACGACGGGGAGCAGTTTCATATATGCAGTTATAAAATAAACAAATGTATAAATAAATTCAGTGAGAGAGTTCTCACCTTGGGTTTCCACTCCGCCATTCTTTATTTCTGACCGGTTTTATTTCCAGTGCGTAGCGTTCTTCACCGTGCTTCCAACGCAGTAGGTTTCACGCTTTTGTATTAAAAATCAGATTTTTATTTTGCTACAACATTATAAAAATTATATTTTTATATCGCCTTTCAAACAATAAAAACCATGTTTTTATTTCACTAACTTCATAATAAAAATCCAACTTTTGCATCGCCACTTCATATATAAAAATCGAATTTTTATCTATTTAAAAATCGTACCTTTACAACATAAAAATCATATTTTTATTATCTCTATAATATAAAAATCATATTTTACACTGCTACTTCATTATAAAAAAAAAATCAAATTTTCATATATATAAAAGTCTAACTTTTATTTCTAATCTTTTAAACTAATTACAAAAGAAGGAGAAAGGAAAAACAAAAATAAAAATATATAAATGCTCACTATTGTTTTCCAAAGGGGAAAGTTGCTCACGGTGTCTGAGGAGAGTGGCGTGGGGCCTACGGTTGTCGGAGGGAGGTGGCGCAGGGGTGTGGGGTCCCTCTGGTGGTCGGCATCGGCCCCTTCGGGTTAGGGCTTCGGGCGTGGGGCTTTGGAGTTCGATTGGGTTACGGTGGAGGGGAGAGGGAGGTCGGAGGAGAGAGGCGTGAGGGGGAGGCTGCTCTCCGGCGCGGCGGCGCACCCTAGGGAGGGCGCGACGATGAACGTCGACCGGGGGGGGCTCCGTTCCTTTTTTTTATTTCATTTGAAAGTGAATCGCGGAAAGAGAAAACCGGGGGGGTTTGTAAAATTTTATATTTAATTTATTTAATTTAATTTCCATAAAGTTGACTTTTCGTTCGAACCTCAATCGAGACCGAACGATTGTCGCCCTTAGCTAATTACCCCCATTCCGAACACAATGGTATATGTTCGGTAAGCCGATTCGATTGTTTCAATCGGTTTCCGTCAAAATCAAAATATAAATCTATGTATTGAATTTGAACGCACATTTTAATTTACCGGGGCCACATACTAACTCCAAAAATTCTAGAAAAATAAATTTGGATATTTTTCGATGATACGGTCCTAACAAAACTAATTTCATCGAATTTGGAGACCATTTGAAAAATGGCCATTTTCTGGTCGATCCAAATTGACTGAAACTGTCAAAACACGTTTAACTTCACCACGCTCACATATTGATTCCAAAAATTATGAAAATTGGAATCTAGCAATAATTTGACATCCCGGATCCAAAAAAAGTATTTTCGTCGAAAACGGAGGTCGTTTGCAAAATTTCCATTTTTAAGGGTTATAATTCCATAGCGACTATTCTGAATATTCAACTGGACATAACTTTTTCTTCC